>CM072820.1:63288327-63806486 GCA_036937905.1 Salvia rosmarinus
ATACCCAAAACCAAAATGTCCAAAAAAACACTAAATTCCTTTTTTGCCACAAACATTGGGTTGGGTCGGGAGACAAGCGGAGAAATAATACTCCCTCCGTCCCCCAAATATAGTCCTAGGAATCTTCGACACGAGTTTTAATAATAGTTGTTGAATGTTTTATGAGTGAAGTGAGGGTATCACAGTAATGTAATATTAAATTAGTTAATGATGGGCTATAGATGGTAAAATGTGTAAATAAATAAGCTATTGGGGGTAAAAAAGAAAAATAGTTGTGGGTCATGGGTGGTAAAATGTGTAAATAAAAAATATTAGTAAGGGTAAAATTAGAAAGATAGTTACCATAAACAGATAGGAAGGAAATTTGAGGATCTACTAAAAACGAAAACTATGAAGGAAATTGGGGGACGAAGGGAGGATGAACTAAACATATTTAGACCCCTATATTAGATCACTATATGTACTTGTTTATGTAAATATTGAATCCACGTACTTCATTTATTGAGTATTTTAACTAAAGCGTTTTTATTTAATAGTAATCCTCCATTTTTGTAAGGTTAGAGTAGTAGTGATATCAATCCTTCATTCGATTCAAAAAAAATAAATATAAACCTTTTAACATCAATGGGCTTCAAATAATGTCGAAACCAGTCCAAAGATATTGGCCCATAACTTTTATGTGTTTCTTGCACCCAAATTATAAATCCCACAATGCAAACAACAAATAAGGATTTTTTATTTTTATTTTTAGAAAAAAACGAATAGGGATTGAAAGCGCGGAGTTGAATATTGAGACCGATGGTAGTTTGAAATAGTTTGAAGAGAAAATCTCTTATAACCTTAGTATTACTCACAATTTATACAAATAATGCATTTCGTTTATACACAATCATGCATTTGGTTTATACACAATCACTCAACGTGAAGCTCTAGGCTCGAATCGCCTATTTAAAGGTGTTGGACATCACCAACACCGGGAAATCCAACTAACTTGGCCCACATAGCCAAACATGGCCCTCATCCACGTTTTCACACCATAGTTTTCAGACTGGGTATTCGGTTTGGTTAACCGAACCGGATTTTCGGTTACCCGAAATCGAATAGACACTATGGATACATACCGATAAACGAACCGACCGGTTATTCGGTTAACCAAATAACCAATCGGTTATTTGGTTAACCGAATAACCGTTTTTTTTTTTAAAAAAATCTAATTTTTTTAAATATTAATTATAAAATGAAATCGGTTTTTCGGTTAACGGATATTCATTCTGAAGACGAGAGGAGAGAGGAAGGAAGAAGCTTAAGTGCGTAATTACTAATTTTTTTAAATATTAATTATAAAATGAAATAAATAAATAAATATATATATATATATAATTATTTTCGATTATCGGTATACCATTCGGTTATCGGGTATACCGATAACTGAATTTTCAAAAAATTCCATACCGAATACCGAACCGTATCCAATGAAATCGGTTACTCAGTTAATCGATATCCATTGATTCGATTCGGTTATACAAATACCCAAATATCCAATACCAAATACACACCCCTATCCCACATAGTGGGCGGTTATTTGCATATAACCGCTCATGATCTCGGCAACTTTCCTCAACACATGATTTCCACAATTTAATTATAATTTCAAATGAAGATCAAACCTTGCTTGAAATTTAAAGTATAGTCTTTATATGTCATTATATGAGGACTTCATTACATGAGATTATCTCTAATTTGAAAGGCGAAGAGGATTTGTCTAAAATTCAATGGATTTATCCCATTGAATCCTTAACTATAAACCTTTTTAAACAAAATAAGATAAAAAAAGAACCCCTTACATGTATTACAAATAGCTCCGACCCCACGTTCCTAACATTGAGAGAAATAAAATAAAGTAAAATAAAAAACTAAATTAACCATTTTAACCCAAAGTTGGTATAAAATTTATGCATTATTACACACCTTTTTCCACATATTCAAAAATATTAAATTATTAAATTTAAATTTAAGTTTAAAATTTTCATTCGATAGATGGTTTTAATGTAAAACCAATTTTTAATATATCAAAATTAAATAAATGAGTTTTCATTTAATAAAATTGATTGTGGCCGGCCACAATGTGGCCAAATAGCATCACTCTAAAATTTATGTGAAACTATAAGTTCCATCGAATCATCGTTGTACATCATTTAATTGTCATCCTAGGCGGAAATAAGAAGAAGAATATAATAAGCATCCTAGGTGGCCTATTTTAGAGAAGGAAATATATTCTTGTTATATTCTATTTTGCGGCTGGATAAATAGAGTTGTAAACAATGTCAGTGTTTAAAACTTTTTATTCTATTGTCCATTTTCAAACTCGAAAAATTGACGTCGCTCGCCACATTGTCACAATATATTTAGCAATTTTCTTTTAAAACCTACATGTTACAAACATTGTCGTTGGATTGTGAAAGACATTGTGGCAGTTGGGGGTGTCTAAACGGTTTTCGGTTAGAATTGGAACCGAACCGAAAACCGACAAATTCGGTTATCGATTCGATTTCGGTTCTAGAGTTGAAAAAATCGGTTATTGGTTAACCGATAACCGAACGGTTCGAAACCGAAAAACGTTTTTATTTTTAATTATTAATTAATTAGTTAAAAATACTGAAAATCAATTTTAATTATTATTTTATTAATTATTTATAATAAGTTTCAGGTTTTTAATTATTATTTTATTTATTTTAGTTATTATTTTATTTATTTTTATTATTAATTAATTTTAATTCGGTTTTTGGTTAACCGAAAACCGAACCGTCAGAACCGATCGGTTTCCGAGTAACCGAAAATTTAAAACGGTTCAGTTTCGGTTCCACTTTTTTGGAGAAATTCGATTCGGTTAACCGAAAAATTCATGTCGATTAACCGAAACCGAACTGTTTAATAGCCTTAGTGGCAGTTCGAAGCCAAAAAATGAATGATGGACACAATTGATAATTCAAGATTTAAAACAAAATCCCAATAATATAAGGTACAATTGATAGTTAAATAAAAAGGAATATAAGAAATAAAAAAACAAGCAGAATAAAAATCAAAACACAAAGAAAAAATACATTATATATATATATATATATATATATATAGGAGATGGATCAGGTAGGAAATGACAAATTGGTAGGAAATGAGAATGAATCTGAGACTTTGATTTGCTGAATCAATGGTTGAGATTTAATTCCGGTTGTGCCACAGTTTTGTGTTTTGCGTCTTCTGCGGATTCTTGCAAAGACTATAATCCTTCTTGTGCTATCTTCATAATAAAAGATGCTTAAACTAATATATTTAGCATATGTGCTACAAAAGAATGAAACATGTCCTACTAAAATGTGCAACATAGTAATTCTGATTGTGCTACACAAATATGAAAGATGTGCTAGACTTACATATATATTCTTATTTTTACACTAAGGCGAGCTTTCTCACCATAATCCACCCATATATATATGTTACGTTGCTTATGGCTGCATTGAGTATCTTCGCATGTATCATTTTTTTGACATAATGTACGTATATTTGATGCTGAAATAAATACAATATTTTGTTAAAATGATGATTGACATTGTTTAGTTTAGTTTGATTGATCTATAATTCTATTATTTATTTAGCATATTAAATAATTAATTTAAATCACAACATTGTTTATTTTAGTTTGATTGATCAATAATTCTATTTTTTATTTAGCATATTAAATAATTAATTTAATTCAATTCTCTAACTATACAATTATCTCTCTATAATTAGATAACTGATACGTTACTCAATAATGGGTCCCTTGAATCGGATTATTATTTCGAGAAGACACATTCTTTATTTAGAAAAATAAATAAAGAAGAAGAGTCTTGTTTCTAGGAGTGTCCAAACGGTTTACGATTTTCGGTTAGAACCGAATCAAACCAAAACCGACCAATTTCGATTAACCGAAAATCGATAAATTTGATTATCGGTTCGGTTTCGGTTCCAGAGTTGAAAAAATTTCGATTATTGATTAACCGATAACCGAACGGTTCGAAATAAAAAATATTTTTATTATTAATTATTATTTTAATAATTAATCAATTAATTAAAAATTCTAAAAACAAGTTTTTAATTATTACTTTATTAACTATTTTTAATTATTTGTTAACTGTTTTATTTATTTTTAATAAGTTTCAGTTTTTTAATTGTTATTTTATTTATTTTTATTATTAACTAACTTTAATTTGGTTTTTGGGTTAATCGAAAACTGAACAGTAGGAACCGATCGATTTTCGGTTAACCGAAAATTTAAAACGGTTTAATTTCATTTCCAATTTTTTGAAAAAATTCGATTCGATTAATCGAAACATAACCGTTAACACCCCTAGCTGTTTCAATTCCATCCAAAGTCAGATTGGAATGGCATGAAATAGAGTTAAAATAGTTATAAAGGATTGATATATCCATAATAAAGATAAGTATAATATAATATTTCACCAATAATTAATCTGGGCCGCATCAAGCCAGACTTCGAATCTTCGTAATAGATTATATTGATCCGACGTGGATGCAACAAACATAGATTATATTGATCAAATGTGGATGTAACAGAACATATTTCTTTTCGTTCTTTAATTATTGAAATTTTAGATAGATTAATTAATACGTACAAAAGCAAGGGACGAATAAGTGCCGTGTTTGGTACAGCCATATAGTTGGTGAACCAAAAAGGTAAAAATCTAAATTGCAAGGGAGACAATTTTCCTTTAAAATGTCTTACAAGTAACAAATGCCTCACTATTTACCATTATTGTTTTGTTATACATTTATTTCGATAATACCTCAGAAATTATTATTGACATCAAAATATTTTTAAATTGCATAAAGAGCAAAGCTTGCATGGTTCTTTTTATTCATTTATAGATCGAGCTTTGGTTTTTATGTAATTTATATAATTAATGATGTCAATATTAATTTATGATGTATTAAATATACATCTAATATTTTTAGTTGAAATATATACCTAATTAATTTCATGCGTATAATGAAATGATGAACTTATGTAAAACCATCATATTTATTTAGAATCAATCAATTTTTCTAAATAATAATATTTACAAGTAAATCTCAATTTACAAAATTCATTTACGTTAGAATAATTTTATTAATTTCAAAGTGCCCCATAAATAAAATTTTGAAGTCAACTTAATATTATATTAATCAACCTTGAATTTGACATGCTCAATTAGGCTAAACTCGATTATACACTATTACTCTCTCCGTCCCACCTAGGCACGTGCGAGAACCGATCGGACCGATAAACCAATCAAACCGATCTAGACGGTCGGTTTTCGATCGGTTATTATACACCATTTCGGTCGGTTCGGTTTAATTTTATGAAAAATTCGGTTTGGTCGGTCGGTTCGGTTTTGTAATTATGCTTGATCGATAACCAATAATCGAACTTATATTATTTAAATTAATTAATTAATTAATATTTTAAAATTATTTAGAAAAACACTAATATTATTTGGAAAACCCTAATTATAAATTATGCATGAATATAATATATATTTATATATATTTTCGATCGGTTTATCGATCGAATCGAAAACCGATATGAAAATCGGTTCGGTCGGTTTCGGTTTAGTTAAAATTTTCGGTCGGTTCGGTCGAAGATGTGAAGTGGGCGGTCAGTTTTCGGTTTATAATTTTCTGGTCAGTCGGTCGGACCGACCGACCGATGCACAGGCCTAGTCCCACCTAAAATGTCTCATTTCTTTTGGGTACGGATATTTAGGAGAAATGTATAAAATAGTTAAAGTGTTAAAAAGTGGGTAGGGTACATACTTTTTGAAGGATAATTATTTTTTAAAATGAAATGAGATATTTATAATGGGATAATTTAAAAAGAAAAGTGAGACGTTTTAAATGGAATCGAGAAAGTATTCTTTAGTTGGCAATAAATGGTTGATGAGGTGGGAGAGGATGGAGTTCCAATCCCTGTTGAACGATGTCGGGAGGCCTGGCCCTCACCCCATCCCACCGCGTAAAACACGTGTAACAGATTCCCTTCACAAATTCTGCAAAATTGATTTATTATTTTGTACGCACCATTATTGGGATCCGAATTCTTTGCTGCAAACAAACATTACTGTCACTCCTGACTTCTCCGAAGCTTCCCATAAGTTGTTCTCTTCGCAAATGTTAAAACTGTGTTACTCGATTAAAGTAGCGGGCGTGGTGAATCCTCGGCTCTTGCTAACTGTTTTTATTCCTAGTTTTACTTTGATTTCGGTTTTGGGTTTGCGGTGTGCTGAATCATAAATCTTCAAGCTGGTTGGACTCATTAGGACTGCAGGAGCTGCTACTTTTTGTTTGTGATTGAGCAGATTAATTTGAAGTATATCTCGCTTTCTTTTTCATACCCTCCTTGCTGCTTTTGGTGCTCTACTTTACACTATTTGAAGTGATTGCATTCGGCATGTAGGAGTTCTGTTCTGCGATTCGGTTACTTGCTCTAGTTATTTTCTAATGTTGTCCAATTCGAAGAATTTTTGGATTTGGTTGGTATTGTGATTCTTGATTGAAATCTCAAAGTGGGTTAGAGATTTCTCGAGTATTATTCGGATTTGGTCTGACTTACTTGGTAAAGTCGACTGCTTTTCTCCTAATTAAGATTTGGGGTGACCATTAAGTTGAATTAGGAATATTTTACAGTAGATGCTGGTTTTGTGCTTGTGATCTCTCTCTCTCTCTCATGTGGTCATGATTATAATTATTCTTAATTTATTAATTTTGGATGCTTGTGGTCGTGATTAGTGAATCCATATGATGTTTCTTATTTTACTTTTCCTGACTACGTTGTTAAGTTCAGTGATTAAATTAAATATACTAAGAGAGTTATCTAGTAAGTACGTGGTGGCTTGTAAAATAATCCTTAAATCTCCTACTATAGTTAGGCCTCATTGTTTCAATAATATGCTAATTGAGACAATCCTCCCCAATCTTTATCAGAATTGTGTTGCTTTTGAATTTGATCTGTATCTCTGACTAGCAATTCATGGGGGTAAAGAACCATCCACCCCCCCCTTCCCAATCCCATCTTCTTCTACATTCTCATTTTGATTTCGAGCTGATGATGCCCTGTTAATTCTTGATGTCCGGTTGCTGCTCTGTTTGAATGAAGCATTGTCTCATCTTGTGGTGTTAGATGGATCGAAGATAACAGGAATGATAAATCTTTTCAGTTCGTAACTGTAGGTGTATGCCTTATTCACCTGAGCATGTTACCCACCTATCATAGTATCTACCGTCTTTGATTAAGACAGATTAGTTTCGTCGGCCCATAAATCAGAGTGGGGTCCAGGTCCCAGGAACAAAGAAAATAGAAAAACTAGGGCTTTGAATGAATTGAGCATTTTCTTTGAATGTTTTTGAATTGAAGTTTTTAGTATTTGGAATACCTGAAGATTGCAATACTGCTTTTATGCAGGAATTTCTTGCTGAAGACTAGGATTGTTAGGTGCAGTATCAACGCCACCAGATAATCAGTCAGAAATGAATCAACCCAAAATTAAGCGTAGAATCGGGAAGTATGAGGTTGGAAGGACGATTGGTGAGGGATCATTTGCAAAAGTTAAATTTGCCAGAAATTCTGAGACTGGAGAAGCTGTGGCTCTCAAGATTCTTGACAAGGATGCCGTCCTAAAGCATAAAATGGCTGAACAGGTTACTTCTTCTTTTATTGCCGTTATAAATCATGTTCTTCTACCTTGTATGTCTGATTCACCTTGTGCTCATGCTTCTGTTACTGTGATTCCTTCGCGAAATGATCTTCTCCATCTGGTTATGGATTGCTCTAACATATCTCCTGCAACAATTTGCAGATTAAGAGGGAGATAGCAACAATGAAGTTGATTAAACATCCCAATGTTGTTAGCATGTACGAGGTCTATCTCTCTCTCTCTTCCTTCCACACTACTTCTGTTACTGTTATATGCTTGTTTGGCTGCAGAAGTTGTCTGGGAGCCTCTGTATTTGAGAAAAGATGCATTTCTATCCATATATATTCACGAATTTCTATCCATATATATTCACGAACTTCTGTAATTTTGTTCAATCCAACAAGATGCTTAATCTATTCTGCCAAAAATAATATCTGCACGAAACCTGTCCATTTAGTTTTAGCTGTCTTACATCACCTCAATTACTTGATTGTGACTAGCTTTCTTTTACTGAAAGTTTTGTCAGCTTTTACTAATAATAATTTCTTCAGGTGATGGCCAGCAAGACCAAGATATTTATTGTTTTGGAGTTTATCACTGGGGGAGAGCTCTTTGACACAATTGTAAGATGAGAATTTCCTCCGCTCACTGAAATTATCCTATTAAAACGAGAAAGATTATGCATCATCATTTTGAGACTTTAGCGTAATGTGTAACATCCGTATGGCTAATTTTAAGTTTTTGTTAATGATATACAAATTATGATCATAAAGATTTAAGAAACTGATACATATCAATATAATAATCCAATTCATACAAAGCTGACATATCATTCTGTCGTTCTCCTGCTAACATCTCATAACATAACTACCATGTTTTAGTTGTAAAGTTTATTGGCAGTTACTGTTTGTCGATTGTGTGGTCTGAATTTTAGACATGTGATGCGAAGGTAAATCATGGAAGGATGAGAGAAGAAGAAGCCAGAAGATACTTTCAGCAACTTGTTAATGCTGTTGATTATTGCCATAGTAGGGGTGTCTTTCATAGAGATCTCAAGGTATTTGACTTGCGTTAAACTTTTCCATCAGAAGTTACATGCATATTCACTTTGCATTCCTATTGGCTAAAAGTGTATCTTATAATGCTTATTTTGCGTCTTAACTGCTGCAGCCAGAAAACCTACTGCTGGATGCTGCTGGAAACCTGAAAGTTTCTGATTTTGGATTAAGTGCTCTGTCTCAGCAAGTCAGGGTATATCACGTTCCAAAAAAAAAATTGTACCTGCTCAAATATCATGCTTTACATTGTTCACTTGTTTCATTAGATCTATTATGAATTTGTAAATGAATTTTCTCAAACTGTTTGCCTAGTTATATTATGCAGACCTTCAAGGTAGCAATCAGTATCCCAGTCTGTAATATACAGTTATCAACAAAAACTATGTTTTTTTATGCATAAAAATACCTTAGATTAGTTCCACTATTATGAAATTTTATATAAGAACAAATAATGTTTGGCTACCAGCAGCCTGTAGTTTTTGGCAACCCAATACTCTTTTGTGGTCTCTTTCAAATGTCATGTGATAATTATATATATATGTATAATATGTATATGTGATAAATATATATATATATATATATGTATGTATAATATGTATATGCAAACTGTAAAAATACTATGCCTAGATTCTTTTCATGAGCTACCTGTCAGTTTACATTATTAAGTTCAATCAGTCAGTAGGATAATATAAAAATCGTAACATTAATTTGGCAGGACGATGGTTTGCTGCACACTACTTGTGGAACTCCAAACTATGTCGCTCCAGAGGTATGGTTGCTAAATGTGCATCATCTTCTTCTTCTTCTTCTAGGATCTGATTGATGGGATTCTAATCTTTTTAGGTCCTTAACGATCGAGGCTACAAGGGAGCAACTGCAGACTTGTGGTCTTGTGGAGTCATACTCTTTGTATTGCTCGCAGGATACTTGCCTTTTGATGATTCTAATCTTATCAACCTATATAAAAAAGTGAGCACTTGAGATTTCCCTAGTGCAGAGTTAAACAGATATCTCATGTAAATTGTATCTCTTGATTTGGTTCTCAACTTCTATCATATTATTTCCAGATATGTTCAGCTGAATTCACCTGCCCTCCCTGGATTTCCTTTGGTGCCATGAAATTGATAACTCGAATCCTGGAGCCAACTCCGGATAAAGTAAGAATATGATCAACTGATGAAATAATTACTCGTAGATGTTTAATGCTTGAATTGTCCTTAATTTTTTTCTTACTTTTACCCTTCTTGACATTTTTGTCAAGACAACCCCGGCATCTCAATCTGTGATTTTACAACTTTTGAGTTGGAATTGGGCAGAGGATGAGAAATTCGAAACAAATGAACCCTTTTTGCATGTGTTGTTAATTAAAGCTTTATAACTTCTGCATTTTTGCAGCGCATTACAGTTGCTGAGATTTTGGAGGATGAGTGGTTTAGGAAAGATTACAAACCACCAGCCTTTGATGAGAAGGAAGAAGCAAATTTAGATGATGTGGAAGCTGTATTTAAGGATTCTGAGGTACTGCTTTTCGAGCACATGGATATATTGGTTTCTGCAAACCCATATGCCAAAATATAGTTGTGAAAATGTCTCATAAATTTCTCACGTGCAGGAATATCATGTAACTGAGAAAAGGGAGGTGCAGCCAGCTGCCATGAATGCCTTTGAGTTGATTTCCAGGTCAAAAGGTCTGGATCTTGGGAATCTATTTGATGAACAGGTATGAGTTGTTTCATCCTTTTCATTTGCCAAGAATTATAATATGATAGAAGCAAACAATAGAACTCCATTGCAGCGGAAACGCCAATTGATCAAAATGCAAAGGTCTAAGAAGGCCCAGCTTGAGAATAGATGTAATTAGGTACCATAACTTCAAGAATCGTATCATCAAGGATATCTAAGTAAAATGTGAAATGTGTAACAGATCTTTTGATAAGAGCTAGATGGATAGTAAACCATCATCCGTTGTTAGGAAAGTAAACACTTTTAAACAATATCATCAAGCATATCTAAGTAAAATGTGAAATGTGTAACAGATCTTTTGATAAGAGCTAGATGGATGGCAAACCATCATCAGTTGTTAGAAAAGTAAACATTGTTAAACAGTATTTAGTTGTTTCGATGCTGTATAGAAGAATCCTATTACCAAATATAAGAATTTATGCCTTGGATTATGTGATGTGATGTGTTTTTCTTTGTTCAAGGATCTAGCAAAACTGTGTTTTGGAATAAACATTTACGTTTTGGGGCATATTTAATAGATATCAACTCATCTTTATTAAAAAAAATTCTAAAATTCATGAGTCAGTGTCTAATGTTAGATGTTACCGCTGGAAAATGAATGTTAAAATTCTAATATTCACAGTGAAACTATTTTCTTACCTTTCATGTTCTTTTGCCTGCCCCTGGCACTGGTTTCAGGGATTCAAGAGAGAAACAAGGTTCACATCTAAATCCTCGGCAAAGGATATAATTAGTAAAATTGAAGAAGCCGCAAAACCTCTAGGGTTTGATGTCCAGAAGAAGAATTATAAGGTAATACATTTTATTTCAGCTGTATGTCCATTTGAGCTCATCTGTTGACATAATGTAATGAAGCTGAATTTATTCTGCATCATGCGATCAATGCTTTGATCTTCTGTTCATGGTAATGATACGTTTCTTTTTCTGTCTCAGATGAGGCTTGAAAACTCAAAAGCGGGAAGAAAAGGCAACCTTAACGTTGCCACTGAGGTATATATATTATGATGAAAATGATGACTGGCTCCTTTTGAGGATGCATTCACTATTGAACCAAGTATTTAACCGAATTTGTATATTTACGTGAAGTTAATTTGTATCGTGTGCTTTAATCAGGTTTTTCAAGTGGCCCCATCTTTGCATATGGTTGAGGTTAGAAAAGCAAAGGGAGATACTTTGGAATTCCACAAGGTATTCTAGTTCTTTGGAAGTTCTTTTGTCTGAAAATCTTACTATTACGGTAGCTTATATTATGCAATGGATTACATGAATATACACGCTTTTGCTGTCAGCAACATCCCAATTCCTAACGTGTGTACATTGAAATAAGATAGGAACTTCATCTGAAAATGGTTCGTTGTTTCCAGTTTCTAACTAAACTAATTGACCCGATTACTGCATATGCAATCTATACAGATATCAGCCATCTAGGGATCACATAGATCTAAGCAAATAAATTTAAGTCGGGCCTTGTTGACAATTTGATTTAAATAGGAGTGTGGTGACTGAAGAAAAATATCACTAGATTTTATTTTCCATAGAAGTCCATTAGAAAATATATTGCAGAAGCCAAATCTGGTAAAATTATTCTTTAAATTGATTTTTCAGCCACAGCTTTCTCGTACACGAATTTCAGTTCTGGTGGAAATTATTTTGTCATTTGCTGAAATAAAAATGGAAAGCTCGTGAAAAACGACCTAATTAGATCCTGAAATGTGGCAATGTTTAGTAAGATAGTGCTTCTTTGTCGTTGAATGTTGTGTTAGCTCGAGAAATAAATCAAGCCTTCACTCATTTATTTGGTGTTTTCATGTGCAGTTCTATAAAAACCTCTCAACCTGCCTCGAGGACGTAGTATGGAAATCCGAAGATGACGCACCATAAAAAAAGTAGCAATGTTGCTTGGATGAAAAGCAGCAGCAATAGTCTCTTATATATGTATTCTTGTTGTTTCATCATTCTTGATTATCTAACTTTTTACGGTGAGGTTTTAGAATGGTAATGGTGTTGATGCTGTCTCATGATATAAATATAATGAGACATATACAGATTTTTGTGGTGAGATGTAATGTGTTGCTCAGGCAAATGCAATCTTTAACTGTATATTAGGACCTCTCATTATATAGTGAAAAATCCAAAAAAAGACAGCATCCTTTGGTGGCAATCCATTTCTGCTGATTTTATGATCTTTACCATGTGTATGTGTTTACATGTAATTTGGGCTTTTTCTGATATTATACTAGAATTAGGCCAATCATATCCCACATAAACATGTAATTTGGGCTTATTCTGATATTATACTAGAATTGGGCCAATCATATCCTCAGAAAGCCTTATTTATTGAAAGCAAGAGTTGTCATCATGTTGATATTGGACAAATAATTTCAACAAGTACAGAACACAAAAAGGCAGGTTGCTCATTGTATTTACACCACCACTGTATTTCCCAACATATTTTCCAAATACACCATCAAAAATACATCTACTTTGTGCGCCTAACCTCTCCCATTGTTCTATGAGGACTCATATTGTGATTCACAGCTCGCGCTGAGATCCTGGGAGCAGCTGTGGACGTCAGGATTTCGTTGAGATCAGCCAAGACCTCCGTCATGGCCGGGCGGTTCTTGGGATCCGTGTCTATGCAGCGCAATGCGACGGCCGCGGCCGCCTGCGCCCCCTTCTTGGAGTACTGCCCTCCAAGCCTCGAGTCCATGATCCTCAACACTTTCCTGCTGTCCGTCAGGAACGGCTTCGTCCAGTCCACCAACGTCTCCTCAGCCCCTCCGGCGTTCTCATCTCCCGACGCCCGTTTCCCCGATAGTAGCTCGAGCAGAACGACTCCGAAGCTGTACACATCACTCTTTGGAGTCAAGTGGCCCGTTGCTACATACTCGGGTGCAGCGTATCCTCTGGTCCCCACAACCCGGGTCGAGACGTGTGTCCGGTCACCCTTCGGACCCTCCCTCGCGAGGCCAAAATCGGACAATTTAGCATTGAACTCCTGCACAAGAAGTGGGAAACTATATTAGTTCGTATTGTACAATTCACAGAGAATGCTTGCAGAAGGCGAAGGCGCACCGAATCAAGAAGCACGTTCGACGCCTTGAGGTCTCGATATATGACATTGGCGTCGAGGCTATGCAAGAAGGCCAACCCCCTCGCCACGTCCACCGCAATGCGCATCCTCGTCACCCACGGCATCAGCTGCACTCCTTCTGCAGAAACAATGGAGAGTTGGTCATCACTGACACCTACATTCTAATGAAATGTAAATCTAATTAAAGAAACAAAAACCCCTAGAAACACATCCCGAAGATTTAGGACCGAGTCTCATTCCTTTCCGGTAAAAACCCAGTGAGAAAAACAACGTGCTAGGAAAGAGTACTCACTTCTAAAGAGATGATTCTCCAAGCACCCTTTTGGCATATACTCATACACCAGAAGCTTCTTCTCTGATTCAGAGCAATACCCTATCAACTTCACAAGATTCTCATGGTGCAGCAGCCCCAAATAATTCACTTCTGCCTATAAAAAACAATGAATGTTTTTGAGTGATTTTTACCTGAATTAATAGCAGAAAAGTTTTCAAGATTGAATGCAATGCAAATGCACATACAAGCCATTCTCTGTGGCCTTGAACACTCTCGGCCTTGAGCTTCTTGACGGCCACAACGAGGCCCGTCCCGGGCCTGCAGGGGGCGAACGTCTGCTCGTCTATCCACCCTTTGAAGACGTAACCGAAGCCCCCCTCTCCGAGGAGGCTGTCGGAGCGGAAGTTCCTAGTGGCATTCTTGAGATCACTGAATGTGAAGGATTTGAGGTTGCTGCTCTGACCCTTTGAGGCCAAGAACGCGCTGCATAACGCGCCCGAGTGACTCTGCGGGTTCGTGGAGAAGGAAGTGTGCGACTCTGCGTTGGCTGTGATCAAAATTGTGAAATTAATCACCATCAGAGATTGAATAAGCTTAAGTTGTAATAATAAAACGTAAGAGTTTTATCAGCGTTTCTTGAAACATAAAGAGTATGTGATGATCATCTTGTAAGCCAAAGATTCTTCAATTAATTTCTATACAGTATCACCAACTCTTGAAACATAAGAGTAATCCACAGTTTATGATGATCATCAATGTTTACTGTCAAAGAGCCTTCTTCAACTAGTTTCTATATCGATAGAATTTACAAAAATCACAATCTCTCACTCTCAAAGTATTCATCAGATAACCAATCACCTCGAATTCCAAGATTGTGTGACAGAAACAGGAAACACACACACACAGTTACATACCTAAGAATTGTCCAGAAGAAGCGTGGGCAAGTTTAGCAGATTTTCCGAGGCACAGCCCCATTGCATCAGGATATTGCAAATGCTTCTTACCTCACCTTTAATTATTATGGAAAAATGAAGATGGAGGTTTGAACTTACAAGAATGTTGCTGAACTCATCCTCCTCCCTTAAACCCCCCATTATTTAGTCAAGGGTGAAGAGATCCACTTTGAAAACGATGCATTGACTGACATGGGTAGATTATTATCTTTGCACCGTATGGTCCCAGTGTATGCTAAATGTGGACAAATTTTTTATTATTAATGCAAGTTACATTATTTGACTGCAATTCTGCTTGCTTGGAATTCTCATTTTCAAAACATTGACCAATCTATCCACAACTATACAGCTTTAGACTTTTTATTGGAGAGGGATATACTATTCCAAATCACTGTGTTATTGGCACTATTTCCTAACCCTATCATTTTTATTTTATTTTTTTGGTTATATTAAGGTTAAATTGTATTCAATTATAGGACTTACCACTATACTATATTTGGCTCAGCTGATTTGATGGATTTATTTTGATTTGAACCAATTTGATCTATTTTTTCTGATTGAAAATTTCAATTATACACTAATTAAATTATTTTTTTAATTTATACGACTTTCATTCATCATAATTTCAATTCATGAACTACAACATGTGCACATAATGATTACTATATCATTTGGTTGCTAAAGCGGTGATGGAAGGGATTTGTGACGGAAGAGGTTACTTGTTCGGATTTGTTTTCTTTCTCTTTTAGAAACCTTTTGCGAAAGGGATGTTTCTATTTTCAAGAACGTCGATATTGACCTCCTTTTGATGTGTCAGCTTTATGTATGGTGGCATGATTGTTTATTGCTTTCAATGATTTAGTGATTAATATGGACTAAGTTATCTCCATTCACTACCTGTAAATTCGTAGTAGAGAGAGTAACAAGTTAGCCCATTGTTTAGCTAGAGTAGTCATCGATTTTGATTATATGCATGTTTGGGAAGAACCCTATCTTTTGTGGAGGGTCTTCTTCATACGCCATGCTCTTGCTAATAAAATCTTTGAAGTTTCAAAAAAAAATCTGTAAATTCAAAATACACTAAAGAAATAATCTGTAAATTCAAAATACACTAAAGAAATAATTTGTAAATTCAAAATACACTAGAGAATTAACATCAACGTAACTGTTAATGCATATTTATTTTGGTGTTTTATGGCTTTTTTCTTTCCTCCAAACGTATAAGTGTGTTTCAACTGTTCACAAACACATTTCTTTTTTAGTTAAAAATTTTAAACTAATTCATTAATTGAGGAAGATTACATAGAAAATATTATTTTGAGTTGGAATTTGAATTTGTAGGTTAGAAATGAATTAATGTTTAATTATAAAATAATTACTTCAAAATTGAATTGAAAGTTTGTATTAAGTGTCGGAGATGACATAATATCTTGTTTTTGGGTAAATAACAATTTTTAAAGGTTTGTTTGTCTTAGGTTAATAAAAGTACAGGTTATTTTAAATGATCCAATTTTTATACCGTATAACTTTGTTTATATCTAGATATACGGTGGATCAAATATAATCAAATTTGTTAATTTTTAATTAGAATTCATTAATATCTAATTAAGATATAAAGTTTAATTTGAGCTTATTAATCCTTAACTAGAAATTAATAAGCTACAATTCAATCTATCTATTTAGAATTTATTGATCTCAATTGAGTAATTATTTTTATTAAGTGTAATTAAAATTAATTAATCAATTTAAAATAAACATAAATGGGTGGATAGAACTCGGGCACAAGGTGCAGCAATATGCACGAAATACCATCTCATAAACGTAAAAACTCATATACATTCGTCTGCACGGTGCGGACAGATAAAATTATCTTATAATTAGAAAGTACTATTTACATTGAAAAATTATATCAATTATACTGAAGTAAAATATTACTCCCTCCGTCCCGTCCAAGACGGTTCATTTCTTTTCGACACGGTTATTTAGAAGAAGGGATAAAGTGGTAAAAAAAATAGGTGGGACCCATAACTTTTGAAGAGTTAATTATTTCCTAAAAGGAAACAGACCATCTTGGGTGGGACAATCCAAAATGGAATACGGATCATCTTGGGTGGGACGAAGAGAGTAATATTCATACATGATACCACCTTTTGATAAATTATGTCTAGGGGTGACTAACGGTTCGGTTTCGGTTAACCGAACCGAATTTCTCCGAAAAAGTGGAACCGAAACCGAATCGTTTTAAATTTTCGGTTAACCGAAAACCGATCGGTTCTGGCGGTTCGGTTTTCGGTTAACCGAAAAACCGAATTAAAATTAATTATTAATAAAAACAAATAAAATAATAATAAAACAAATAAAATAATAATTAAAATAAATAAAATAATAATTAAAAACTGAAACTTATTAAAAATAGATAAAATATTTAACAATAATTAATAAAGTCATAATTAAAATTGATTTTCATAATTTTAATTAATTAATTAGTAATTGAAATAATAATTAAAAATAAAAACGGTTTTCGGTTCGAACTGTTCGGTTATCGGTTAACCAATAACCGAATTTTTTCCAACTCTGGGCAAACCGAACCGATAACCAAATTTGTCGGTTTTGGTTAACTAAATTGTCGGTTCGGTTGGTTCGGTTCTAACCGAAAACCGAAAACCGTAGACACCCCTAATTATGTCCAAGAAAATTAGGTAAACAGGAATGTCTTGTTTGTCCAGACATAGCTAGACTAACAGAATTTTGTTTTCTGAAGTGGCCATATGTAGCAATTAGCCAACGAATGTCTTGTCCACAATTGTTTCTCCTCAATACCCACCCCCACCCCCACCCCCATTTTCTTCCTTTCTCCAATTTCTTTTTATGTCGTATTATTTATTAGATAAAACTTTGTTCTTATACAATAATATGCAACTCATATCCAAGAGGTAAAAGAAAGCATTGTTTCAAGCATGTTGTCTTCTTAGCTTCTGGATATTCGATTTTATTTGTTATTATTTCTTCAAATAGATAATATGAATTAGTACAATATTCAAGTCAACTAACTAGAATTTTCAACAACAAAAAACTCAACTAACTAGATCGTTAATGGACACCCATAATATCAATTTTACACCTATTTATAGGATTTTCGGTTACCTTTTACTTTTCATATTTATTTTTTCTTAATTTTGGCTTTAATAATTAAGTTATCACAATTGGATTTAACTTTTAAGATTCATAATCACAAAGTTAATTGATTTTAAACCATTTAATTCGTAGGGAATGAAAATTATAAAAATGGCGGCTTTTTCATTTTAATATGGAAGTTATCCGCAGCCGTACGTCAACATTTGATAATGGAGGTTAGACTTTTCCATCTTTGGACTGAGTCCGACCCAGCGACTTTAATTTCGTATTACATGAAAATTAGTTTTGTTTTTGAAAATGACGCCTCTAACAAAGAAAATGTTGATCAATACATGCATTGAAAGTAACTGTGTCGCTGTCATTGAAAAAGAGTTTATAGAATTTAGTAGGGTGATTTCGCCCAATTCGTTGAACGTAAGTGAGAATTAAAATGAAGATTTAGATTGACTAGTTATTACCTGGATTAGTTTGAGCCCTTTTTAAATAGTGCCAACATAATTATATTATATGAATCTAATAGGAATGTAATTATGTTGACGCTATTATAAATTCAATGGGTGGTTCTCTGTGCGCGTGGCGGGGTGATACCTCATAATTAATTTTTAATTAATTAATTATTATTAAATTAATTTAATAAATCATAATTATAAATTAATAATTAATAATTTTAAATTAATAAACTCTAATCGTGAATTAATAAATCTTATTTTTGAACTAATAAAGCCTAATTAGAATTAATAAACCTTAATTTGAATAATAAACTTTAATTATAAATTAATAAATCACAATTGTGAATTAATAAATCCTAATTTTGAATTAATAAACCTTAATTGTAAATTGATAAATCACAATTGTGAATTAATAAATTCTAATTTTGAATTAATAAATTATAATTAAAAATTGATAATAAATCTAGTTATTCTTACTCACCATAATTAATATGTAATTATTCTAACAAAAAATAAGGATGAGCTCATGGTGAAGCGGAGTTCACCCAAGTTTTTGTCTAAATTCAAAAATAAACATAATGGAAACATCCATAATGTTGTTAGAAATTTCTAGTAAAATGCATTGCGTCACGATATCACAATATTAAGTCTATGAATTCATGTTAATTTAATACCAAATAATACCTAGTAGGGCTGACAATATTCGATACGATACGAGAATACGACACGAACACGCATGAAATTAACGGATTAGTATTCAGCCTTATCATATTCGTGTCCTTATCGTGTTACGATAATTTTGTGTCGTGTTCGTGTCAGATCCGTGTCGTGTTCGTGAAACATGATAACTTTTGTGTTGCATTCGTGTTCGTGTCGGATCGTGTCATTTTCGTAAATATTTAATATTAATTTAATTATATTTTATATATTTTTATTAATTTATTTTCTAATTTTAGTTTGAATTTATTGTTTCGTGTCGTAGTCGTGTCAACACGAAAAAAATCATGTCATATTCGTGTTCGTGTCCGTATCAATACATTTTGTGTCGTATTCGTGTCGGATAGATTCTTAACGGATCGTGTTCGTGAAGCTATACAAATCGCTCTTTGGAGTCCAAAATGGAAACAAATGTTTTCACACATTGATCAACTAAATAAACAACAGACTATAGAAGAAAATATACCTTAGGCATGTATTCTGGCCCTTGGTACCAATAACTCTAGTTGAAACGTGTGTTCCATAGCCACTGGGGCGTTTTCTGGCAAGACCAAAATCGTGTCAAATTTACTATAGACAAAGCGGTTAGTTATATAAAGGACATCTTAGAGAGAATATAAATCATTGTCGTTTTATCAAAATAAATCAGATTTTTTGATTTCTAGGATTCATCGTGTCAATTTTAATTTGGCTTGAATTTGAAATCGTGGTAAAATCAATAAAATGATTTAAGTTTGTGTATTTTATGATAATTTTTAAAGTTCGTGGAAAAAACAAATAAATTCAAAGTTGATGTATTTATACGTCAATAATCATTTATACTTCAAAATTGAAACTGAACTTCGTTATCTCAAGATTATTTAAAAAATAAAACGAATTCTTCGAATAACTAGAAAAGTGTTTGGTTGGTTTAGTTGGCACCCATGACCCATGCACGAAACTTCGTTAAAGGAATATGGTGCATAAATCTATGCAATATAAGCCGCCAAGAAATTTAGGTGAGGGCTTCTTAATTCCTTTTAATTTTGTAATATTTACCAAAGCCAGGCAGTCTTCCATATGCAATACCTAACTTTACCTTTATTTTTGCACAAAAATTCCTGTATATCTGATCTATCTGCATCGTATGAACCGACAAAACTATCATTTATATTAGAAAAAAAAGTATAAATTAACTTAAATTTACATGGAAGAAAAATATCAAATATCATTACATTAAAGAAAAATATCAAAGTCCGCATGTACAATCGGATGAATAGGAGACCATTTCTTATTTTTATTTTATCTTTTTCCTTATTGACTCTCACAAGCACAAGTAAGAGTTTATCAAAATATTTGACTATGTTTATTTTGGAGAGTTTATAAGTTTTAAAAACTTATAATATGTAATGTCTAAAGAGTTTATAAATTATCAAAATATTTGAATAGTTGAGCTTATAAGCTTAAGAAAGAATCCTAAGTTTTATAGAAAAATCATAGTTATAAACAGAAAATTAACAAAATGTAAAATTGATAATATATATGAAAAAATAACGAATCATAATAAGATTAATTTGATAATTCATTGTTGCTTATATCATATACTTATGAAAAGATAAATTAGAATTGAACAAGTTATTTTTAAGAAAACATATAAATTATTAAAGCTTACTTTCATAGTTTATATTATAACTCAACCAAACACCCTCTAAATTTGTTGCAATGTGATTTATTGAGCCAATTTTCTTTTGTCACAATAAGATCGGTACTGTAAATTTGTTAAGAGAAGAAAAATTACCCTATATTATTCTTGCAGATTCTACAATTCCCATGAAAAAATGGACAAATATTAAAGAGTAGACATAGTTTTCCGAACGAGGTTGTAATAAATGAAAAAGTCACAAATTAAAAATTATACAAACTTTAACTCATACAAAATTCTTTCACTATTCTTTTCATACCCAAATTTCCACATAACACACATTTTTCACCACAGTACAAAACTCAAAACCTGTTTATTTACAATGCAGCGTAGTTACATAAGAAATGATTCAGACTGCTCACAATCACATTTCTCTTCCAAGATCAATGTAAAATGAAAAATAGTTAAATCAAGAAAAACATAAAAAATACCAAGAAAATCAGGTCAAGGCAACTGAAAAAGGGCCTGGCAGAGACACCAAAAAAAAGGAGCCAAGTCCACAACATGTCAGCACTTACAAATATTGCATCAAGGCCTGTCTACGGTTACATTTCCTGCAATACTCGATCAAGCTCCCACAGAAGATTTATCGTCTGGCCCAGCTAACGTAATCTGTTGAACGACGAGGATTACGAGTTAAACAAGAGCATAATGTGTTCTCTGTGAAGAAAATCAAGAATCTGATACTTACATTACAGTCAAATGCAAATCTTCTTGCAAGCATGATAGCTGCGTTTCTTTCTCGCTCCGATTCAAAAGCTAATACAAAGGAATGCCCTGCTTTTGCCTGCCAGAATACGGCCTGGGCTGCGGCATTCCCACCGCCTCTAACTCCACACAGCTGAGCACACGAAGACAATTGTGTCGGGATGTTTTACATCAAATTTTAGACAATAAGCTCGATGAGTGGTAGATGTAACATCAACGAGGATTAGAAGATTGCTAGTGAAACAAAGAAGCAATACTGATTTGGTTGATTGTAAAAATTATGTGCCCCAGCTAATGAAGTATGGCAAAAACTTGCGTACAATTGAAGATGCTTCAGATAAAGATTTGGAATTTAAAGACACCTTAAGCTAAAAAATCAAGGTGGACATATCTATGGATATAGATCAAGAATGATAGATTCAGATATTTAGACGTAAAATCACTCAAAACACGACTAAATAGACGAAACATTTGGTTCTGTAAGAGTTGAGATGGAAGGCAGCAACACGAATCAAACAAGGACAAGATGATTACCTGCATTGAATTGGAATAATATTCCTTCATGAGTGTTGTCTTCGCTCGGCAAAGTTTCATTCTCATCTTTCCAATATGGAGTACGTGGATGGCATGCGAGTCGTGATCAGCACCATTCATCTGGATGACAACTACCTGCACCATTTTTTACGATTTCGGGTTATTAAAAGACTGAAATATTCTTAAAATTAAAAAATGGAAATGTTTCCAAAAGAGAGGATTCAGCCACAACACAGATCAAACAAACATATAGCAGTTGGATACCAAATTTTGCAATGGAAATGCAAGAATTACATACATTGAACTCGGTGTCGTGCCTTCGCACAAGTGCTTCTACATAGTTTCCCAATCCTGCCGCTGTAATAAGAAAACAAGGTCAGTTTTCAATATTCAAAAAGCACTAAGTTTTATGAACACAAAAGGGAATACTGACGTACCAGGATCGATAGGTCCAGAGGTTGCTACTGTAGTAGCTTGATCGTTAGTCAAAATATCAGCTTGAAGTATTCGTCCAACATCACAAGGTTCGGGAGCATATACAGATTTGGTAGCCCCTGCCATCATAAATATCCAGTTATATCGAAAGCATCTGACTCAAGAGGTGTACAATCAACAAACAAACATCACAAATCTGCAAAGGTAATCATTTCAAACACATCAATGCATAGAGTCAGACAGTTGACAAATAGTACCTGATATAAGCTCCTTGCCACTCTCGGGTGTGGAACGATACCACTGAACTGAACATTCCGAAAGGTCTGGAGCACTATCAGAACATCGATATATAAACAAAAATGAACCTAATGCCTCGGTGCCATCTATGTCATACAAATGGGGCGTGTTTTTATCGCCCTTCCTGGTTATTGCCAGCTACAAACATTCACCAAAAGAACATTTAAGATGCAAATTCGAAGTGTACTACTTGATATTTTGGACATTAAAGAATAAAATCCTGAGAAACAGAGTATTAGCAGAAACAACAGAATTCACAAGCACTTCTTTCAGATCAACTGTGAGTTTATACATAACTCTAATCCTAAGCTGTGTGTCAAAGTAAGATTATATATAACGGTCTGACAATTTTACAGTAATAAGGTTAGATATAACTTTTAAGCATTTCCTGTCTAGAAGAACATATATCCTACCAAATAGTAAAATGTTCATTTCACGATACCACTTCTTACACTCTTCGAGTATATAGCATCCCTCTACTCTTTATATACCCTCATCATTTCTGTTGATTGTAAACTTATTTATTCTAAAAGGAAGGTAGGAGGTCTTTTTTTTTATCTGAGGGTGATTACTCGAGCTGAACATCGTACTTGCAGTTAATCTGCATTTTATCAATGTGATTTATACTTATGTCATAAAAAGGCACTCCTAGTGGGGACACTAATCACATTTTAATGATAGAGGGCACTAAAACATTACTCTTCTCAAGGGTCTTAAACAAGACAGAGAATGAAATAGAAGCCATGCGTTCTCAGGCACAGCGAAATACAAACCATACTTTACTTTCTTCTTCTACAGGCCCATGATTGCTGCAACTTAACAAAGTGGCTATGGATGGTCATCAAATCTTTCTTCTCATTAACAAACAAAAACCAAACCACTAATGGGCAAACCAACCATTCGCAATTGATAATTAGAAATAGAACATATATGAAAGGATGTACTGAGATTCAAAGTTAGTTATAAAAAATACCTCCTTTTGAAGCTGTAGCGAATGCTTTGACTTTTCAGCCAGTTGAATCCTCAATGCTCGAAGCTCGTGTTCCATATCCATGACCTGAAAAAAGAAACCATTGAACGTTGTATTGACTGAAACTATTGTTACACCATGATGAGAGAGTAAAGGAAACAGATGTAATACCCTACTAGGCTGATGTAGCATTTTGATTCGTCTAGCCTCTTGAACCTCCTTCATCAATTCATCCAAGTCCTGGTTATGGAAACAGAAAGATAAACAGCAAAATCAACAATGCAACTGGCTGGATTTACAATAGAGGATGATATCTTGTAAAAGCTAACATACAAACTTCTACCAATCAGCTTTTCTTGTTATCCTATATGCCAGCACGTTAAATGAGTTCTCAACAAAACATCCAATACTTAACATTGTGACTACTATGCATCCCACATAAGTTTGAGCAAATAGCCATCACGAACATCATACAACTCATGAGTCACTGTATACACAAGCTATGTTACGCATTAAAAGCTATCTTCACCTTATTACAGTTATATATAAACCACAAGTAGGAGAATACACTCAAAAGAATGAAGAAAACGCCTAGCTGCGAGGAAAGATCTAATACAGGAGTCTGGTTGTAAGTTCCTTTCGGTCGAATGAATATTCAGACAAGATCATAAGTTGAGATTTACGTACCACAACAGAAGTAGTAAAACCACATAGACAATTTTATTTTCTTTATTTTCTTTGAATCAAGAATTAAAGAATATCTATTAGAACCTGTTTTCCTGAAGCTCGTGACATTCGCTCATGTTCCTGAAGAGCCTCTTCTACTCGCTGGACTGCTGTTCTAGCATTCTCAATTTCATACCGTGCAAAAGCTCTCTCTTCATCAACAAGTTTCTTAGCATCTTCAGAAGCCTATAACATAATATGGTTTTCAAAAGAGCAAAAGGAAGAAACATTATAAGTATATTTTATTATGTCCCAGTTAAAATATTTTGTTCAAGGAAAACTAATTTCAAATTTGTAAAATAGATACACATATACGTAATTCCACCTGTTTCATAAAAGTTGCAAGCTTTTTCACTTCAGCCTTCTCTAAAATTAGCTCTCCTTCTCTATGAGTTAAATGAACTGCTAAAGCTTCAACCTGTAAACATTTTAAAAATCGACAAACAAGACTAAGACACATATGATATAACTCCATCAAAGTGGGGCAGACAATAACACACAGACAACTGAAACTCTAAATTGAATATGGTGAAGCATTAAAACCAACGAACAATGTATTCGAACATCTATATCAATTAGGCATGAAGACAGTGAAACAACCAATAGAGAAGCAATGATTTGGAATCTAGAATAACCAACCATAGCTATAGCTTCTTCCACATCATCTTTGTTTGTGCCAGCTACACGCCCTCTCAGAGCTTCAAGTGCATCCCTGAGTTTCTTTAGAAGGACATGCTTCTCCAGTGAGACTGCCTCTTTGAGCCTTGCCTGGAACCCAAAAAGAATCGACTTTAAGATACAAGCCAACCATTTAAAGATGGCTACACTATTTATAAGTATTAAAACGAAATACAGAAATAAGATATGCCTTCAACACAGAGCCTCTTAAAGATCATACAATTCAAAATATAGATTGCTCACTTCTTCAACATCATTTTTAATTCTAAAGCAGAATTCCAGCGTTATACAAAATACTTCATAGTAAAGGTGGACTATAAAGTAAGACAAGTTCAAATAAAAGAGGACCTCGTCAGATAGCTTCGCAGCAGCAGCCAAACCCTTCTCAAATTTGCTAGCAAGATCGCGCACTGAAAGGCGTTTCTGCTGCTCCAGCAACAGGGCAGTTTCTCGTGCAACCATATCTTTCATCGACGACATTTCAGCGTCTTCTTTCACCTCCACGATTTGATTGTTTGAACCAATTTTATAATGTGGGAAACGGCTTGAGGCAAAAAACACATCAGTAGACACAGGAGAGGCTGCATCCTTTTGCGTCGAATAGCTATAATCATGGGTTAACCTCGTCATGATTGAATTTTCCTAGATGCAGTAAAAATAAATACAATTTTAGCAGTGCATAAAAAAAAATACTAGTCTACTCACGATATTAAGATCCAATGCATTTAGGATTGCATACTGAACTTTTATATCTCAGGTTTAACCAAACACGAAATGTAAAACCATGCAAAATGAGAAAAAAGAAAAGAGTTCTGCGAGCAATATGGTTCCTGTGAGAATGGATAAGTGTAGGAAATAAATAAGAATAGATATGTAAGTCTAGCATATCTTTCATATTTGTGTAGCACAATCAGAATTACTATGTTGCACATGTTAGTTTAGCACATATTTCATCTCTTCGTAGCACATATGCTAAATATATTAGTTTAGCACATCTTTCATTGCGACGTAGCACAAGAAGGGTTCTAGTATTGCACAGTAATCCCCGTAGCATACAAAACACAAAACTGTAGCACAAACGAAATTAAATCTCAACCATTGATCCAGCGAATCAAAGGTCCAGATTCATTCTCATTTCTTACCAAATTATCATTTCCTACCTGATCCATCTCCTATATATATATATATATATATACACATATATAGGAATTGGTTATCATGTGAACACTACATAAGGGCAAAAATCAAAATCAATATGAACGCTTCAGATTCAATGACAAAATATGACGTAGATGCATAAATACACAATTATATTCAGAAATGTGTATATAACTAATTCAAAAGAACACTTAAAAATAACTATTAGATTTCCAAATATAATGGACATTTGTTCTCATTTATGTATGTTAAGAATTATATGTACATAAACCAATTCTTATATATATATATATATATATATATATAGGGGTTGGATCCAGTGAGAACTCATCTTTTTTGAGAACTTGAGAACCATGCATAAGACGTTGAAGATGATGCACAAAACAATATAAAGTTGTACATAACGAAAACTTTCTAAAATTGTTGAACAACAAAATAATTTTAGAAATTTTTCGTTATCACTCATTTGATCCACTCCTATATATATATATATATATATATATATATATATATATATATAATAGTGTTTCCACATTTGATTATATTTACAGCACGGAAATTATAACATTAATCTGAATTTTGACAACCATTCTCTACTCAACCTCACAAACAATAATTAAGGAGAAAGTCGAAAAGAAAAGAAAAAGGTTAAGGTAAAAGCCGAAATATACTATTTCTATTCGCTGTATAACATCAACTACGTCTCAATTTCTCACACATAAATCAAATCAGATGATCAGTCCCCAAAAATACAACAATGAGCAACCAAACATCAAAGCAATACGCAACTTCTCGCCCCCCCAAAAAAATACTAATGTCTCCCCAAAAATCGTTTCAATGGAGACAGCAAAATAAAGCTCACGCTGCAGAGCGTTGGAAACATTAAAAATTGTCAAATTCTAGAGAGACACGGGAAAAAAAATGATGGTGATTCAGAATAAGAACAGGAGGGAAAAAAAGAAATTAGATAAACCAAAATAAGGCAAGAAATTACTCACAGATCATGTCAGTACAAGAAACTGGATATGATGTTTGACCCAAAAAAAGTTGAAATAAACAACGCCTTTGGTGTTTAATAGCAGCAGGTTTTGAATGTAGAGAGAGAGAGAGAGAGTATGAATGTACAGAGAAGTGAGAGAAGAAAGATAAAGGCAAATTTGAAATAATGGCCTTCTTGTTTGCTTTTTAAAAGCCAAATGAACCAAAGAAAAAGCCGCCCTAAATAATATATATCCTCTCTGACTCTACATGCTTACACACACACACACACATATATATATATATAGCTACTATATATGTCGCCACCGCCAGCGGAAAGCTTTCCGACATATCTTTTGGCGTAGTCTGCTTTCCCATCAAACAAAAAAATGTTCTTTGTTTATAGATTATTACAAGAATAACGAAAGCTTATGATAATGTAATGGTGATGCTGCGGAAAGAAGTTGAAATCTTTTGCAAGATTATTTTTTTAGGACAAAACTGAATGATTACGCAGGTTGTCCCTCCTACGTTGTTTTCACAACACCTATGCTGTAATATAATATAATGGGCCATGAAATTCATCTTATTTGATATTTGTGATTGATAATGTTTTTCAACTTCACACTAAATAAACTTTATTTTCCAACTGCTGATTATAATGTTTCCTTAATCATTGTTATATTTCGAGCTTCAAGATTTCAAAAGATATTGAGAATAAAATAAGATTTTAGTCAACTATATGAGTTTTGAAGTAGCAAAATGAGTTTCTTATTAATTTTTTATTAGAATTTTTTCAAAAGAAAAAAAATGTGATTAAGCAAAGATAGGCCTTTTCCACTCTTTGTTGTGCAAGCATAATATTTCGAATATTTTAGTATGGTATATTAATTATTTTATTACCACGGGTCCTATATAAATTATGTTTTGTTTGTAGATTATATGTATGATTTCAATTGAAATTATGCTTTTCGTGTACAACTCTAAGTAACCCTTAACTACATATGCATATGATCATATATACTTTATGTATTAAAATATACTACTAATAATAAAAATGGGTGGTGTAGAAGCGATGAAAAAATAAGGTGATTTAAATTGTTGTTGTTTTGTTACTATAGTTAGATGTTTGATTTTATATTTTATTATATTGATATATTGACGAGTACATAACATGCATTACGAATTCATGTGGTCCGATAGTTACACACCTAAATTACATATATACACCATGATACATTGGCATTTATTTTGCACTTTGAAATAAACTTTATATGATTTTATGGAATTATAAAAAAAATGAAACATGTTTGGCTAAAATAAAGATCGAAAATATTAATTTAGGGCTTCAGAAAAATGTTCAATTACCAATAAAGACCGTTAAGTACAAAAAGGAAAGAAAAAAATAATTACAAAATTTTAATGATTTCAAAAGTTAAAAGGTCAAAAGAAAAGAAACACATCATAGTTTCCAGAATGCATACCTCAATTTGTTAAATTTGTAAACATTCGAAAGAGCTTGTGAACCTTCTATTGATAGTTTCGGAGCATAAGAATTCCAAATTGATGAATATGTCATGTCCTAATCATAATCAAAATGATCATTTATACAAAAGAATGTACTTTAATTTATTGTACTGTTACATATGAACATGAACTTATCCAGTGCGAATTAAAGGTAACCAGTCTAGTACTGACATTGGTTCCTATAAAATTTGAAAAAAATGATGAAATAATAAATCGATAAAGTGTGAATAATAACCAATTTAAAAGCAAGGCATAAAAATTAAAGTGCGTCATAACACATTTATAAAGGAATTACTTCCCAAAATTTAACGTAATTTACAGTTTCATGTCACATGGTCGAGCAATAAATATTTATAACTACAGTTTCGTATTACATGGCCGAGCAATAAATATTTATAACTAACTTGTATAAATAAATATGATCGTACAGCACCTTAAAATGTTTGTGTCATTAATACATGTAACAGATAGATTTAGGGTACAATTTTCCTGCTGCAAACATAATTTCATCCGTTCTAACCTTTTTTTTTCTTGTTTCGAAAAATTTATAATAGGTACGCGTCAAAATTTTAGAGTTAGAAGGCATTAGAAAATAGTTTTAAAATATGTTTAATTTCAAATTAAAAGCTTAAAATATATACTGAATTCAATATAGTACCGCAACTGAAAGAATACTATACCTATTAAAATTATTATCAAATCAATTTATTTAACAATACTTAAATTGTAAACTATACCTATCAAAACGTAAATTTTTAACCATTTAATTGCTTGACAGATATGTTAAATAAAATATTTTATGTGCTGATTAAAATAAATTTTTGAGTTTTGACCACGTATAAGTATATAGTAGAAGAGCGCCCCGTTGACACTTGACACAAATATATCAACTCCCACACTGCTTGACACATATATCATTACAATTAAAGAAACAATTAAAAACTCAAGCGAATTGAGTTTTTAATTGTTTCTTTATTTGACATAAGAAGATTTTTTTTATAAACTATTATTGTTGAAATTCCAAGCATCTAGCTAGGTAAGTATAGGTAAATCATAAAAATTTCATAGCTATCCAAGTTCCTCAATATGAATCTGTGAAATAATAGGCACATTACGATGCATTTGGATGCAGATGTATCCACTTTAATTAAATCTTAATTCTAGTTAATAATTTTAAGTTGGGGATGAATAAGTCTCAATTAAAATTTGATGAATTCTAATTAGTTTAATTATGATGGGTGCATTGTATACATTTTAAAACGAAAAAAAAAATTTTTGCTCGGACCAATATCATTCTGACATAATTAATTACATGCTTCAAATGGGATTTTTTGGGGTTAAGAAAGCCTAATAATGGAGTGCTTAATTCGTGATTGGAAGGTTATTGTGTCCCATCCTAAGAAAATAAAATCGGAACAATTAGAACTATCATTTTCTATATGAGCACTATATTTTTTAAGTAAAAGGTCGAAAATATTAATTAATGGATTTATGGATAGACGGTAGACCATACTAGAATATACATATAAGTATAGACAATACACGTACAACAAAGGAAAATTACATTTTAGCCGACTATATTTTGTTTTTTCTACCCTATAGTCAAACTTTACCCATTGGAAGTATATATATTGCACTTACAATCTGATCAAAAAACTTCAAATACCCCTGAAAAAATGGCCAAATAGAATAGATCAAGAAACATGACTAACACAATCAAGTTTCTGATTGATGTATGAATACAAAACACATAGTGGCAATACCCTAAACATACATATATAAATTTGAACATATGTTAATGCAAAAAAAATTATCTTTTTTATTTTCTTCCCTGGCTTTTATATCTAGGTCACATAGTGACAATACCCTGAATATACATATATAATTGACAATAAGGGATTCTCGTCTCACCATAAAATTCACATTCTGTATTATTGTAATCAACTGGCGTAACAAAAAAGTTGCAACTGGCTTTCTTAATTATTTTTTTAGGGTAACTATTTAACTATTTATCATCTAAAATAAATTTATTATATTTAAAATATAAAATAAATTAAAAACTGTTTTACTTTAAATTAGTAATGATATAAAATATACCATACACTTAATATAAAACTCGAACTCAATAACAAAATAAAAATTACATATAAAATAAAAATAAGACTATGACAATATTAGCCTTTATTTATAGGCTATAGCAGAAAAAGAGGATCGAATTTTGATAATTTTTAATGAATAACTATCTATAATATATACTAATATTTAAATTTATCAAAATAATAGACCATTTAAATTTTGCCACGAGGCAAAAAGTGCCTGATGATTTTCTACAATCTCAAATTGATACAACAATAAAGATCACAAACTAATTAAGATAACAATTTTTTTCTTTTTCTTTATTACTAGTTTTTTGTCTTTTAATGGATAATGTCATTAAAAAATCATGAATTAGGATACTCTTTAAGGCAACTGGGATCGACTCCAAGACTTCGACCCACAAATCAACACTTGATCCATTGCGTTACAAATATTAAATTAAATAATATTTTGTTTTCTATCATAATTATCACTACCTTGTATTGAAAAATAAATTATTTGTGGGTGGAGTGTAAATTTACTACAACAGTTCACCAAATAGGAAGATAGAGATTAACCACAATATTTATACCAAATTGATTAATGCATAATTTTATAAGATAGAGAGGATATAAGAGATGAACTGACTTCCACCAATCCATCCTCGTTATTTATTTATTTATTTATTTTGAAAATATTAAGAATTTTGGGAATTCGTTATTTATTTATTTATTTCAAATTGATTATATAAAAATAAATTGCAAGAGAAATTGAATTTAGAAAAAAAAGAATAACAAAGCATGTGATGTCACGTAGGATTGAGAGTTGTTGTGAACTCTCCAATGCATATCGGTATATAGAATTATATAGATTGGTTCTTCCTTTTTGTGGTTGGGATGTTTGGTTTGGGATGAGTTATGATTGAAGGATTTTCTTGTTGTGATATAGGGAACTTAGTTAACTGTTGACGGGCAAGATGGCTCATCCAGGTGGTGGCGCTGAAGCCCATGCTCGGTTCAAGCAGTATGAGTACAGAGCAAACTCGAGTCTTGTCCTTACCACAGATTCGCGCCCTCGTGACACCCATGAGCAAACTGGGGAGCCAGAGTCATTGTGGGGAAGATTGACCCGAAATCCTTTGGTGACCGGTCGTACAGAGATAAACCTCCTGACAATTCCACCACACATTAAATTTTTAGTGAATTACGATTCACACCTACCTATATATTCACGCACTCATAACGATTCGAACCTTTGAGAAACATTTTACCAAATAAATTACGCTACATCAACGTCCATCATTGTTATTTAACTGGTGCATTTTACGTGTGGGGATGGATAATAGATAAATTTCGTGATTCTTTTGTTTTATTTACGAGCTCGTATTCTATAAGTCGTCCTAAGAAAACTAACTTTTGCAAATTTTGGGGAAATGCGACTTCTTTTTATTGAGAAAAAATATTTTCCATTAAATTGAAGAATCTTCCCATACCGATAAGAGTGACAAATTCAACAAATTTTGGGAAATGGACCACAATAACAATCAACAATCATGTTTTTATTTTTTTAGGGAAAGCAAACTTCGCTAATCGATTAATAATGACATTGAGTAAATCATTCTACAAAGTATCATTAATAAAGTATATCACAAAGAATATGCAATCATGTTACTAAGCTTCTCCACGCATAAGAAGGATTGTAGGTTAGAGTAGTTTGGAGTAGATTTGTTCTTGGAAAACATTGTGATTTAAAAACTCATACAAAAAAAGAGTAAAATTGTACGTACCAAGTTCGTCCATAACACGTGACAACTTAATATGTTGGCACATCATATGGCATAAAGTTTGGAAGATGTACATTGAACTTCACTATTTGTAATTATGTGCATGTATAAATTACTTTCATTTCTACTATTAACGGAAGTTTATTTTAAGAAAAAAAATTCGAAAAAAAAGAAAAATAATAAAAGAAAGGAGTTAGCATTAGTTCGAACTTGTTTGGCTAAAAGCGGCTTGTTTGAAACAACCAATTTCCCTAGTCCCATCCTCCGTCATCTTTGTGACGGCGGAGAGAATTCCAATTCTCCACACCTTTCTTTTCAACCACCGCCGCCAGCCTCCTCCTCCGTCGTCACCTTCTCTATTGCCGCCCACCTCCGTCACTCACAAACGTCATTCGCACCACTTCCGCTAAAGTTGATTCTCATTTGTCGAACCAAAGAGTCAAAAATAAAAATCAGAGTAAATTCAATCTATTTTTGCGACGTTGAACCAAATAAATTGAGAAATTAAAAGTTACTATTTTACTTTCTGTTTCTTGATTCTTTTACTCTTTCTCCATATTATAAACCACACATACTTCATTCTCAATTTGTCAAATATTAATTTAACATTATCAAAAGTGCTGAAACATTTTCAAAAGACACACGTACTATGAACCAAATTATGATATTGACCTGCGTGCGCCCAATTTCATTAAATTTAGTCAAACCTAGATTTAGTTTCATTTACATTTCATCCTCTTTCCTCTCTTTTTTCTGGAACAATCAACAAAAGAATATAAAAATCGTGTTAAAGTAAATTCGAGCCTAAATCTCGAAATTTTTGACCTTAAACGTTAACCATTACTGTAGACTAATCGGCGCATATATTTCTTCCATTTGGTTTGTTCTTGAAAATATTTTATTTAAATTATTATTTGAATCTTGAACAGTGTCCTGCGCTAGCATAGATTTCCGCAACATATTCATCTCTATCAGAGCAGAGCGTCTCCGATTATGCCATAGTTGTGGCGAACTGACGATGGCCCCTCAAAGCCGAAGACAGCTCTCTCTCCTCCTCTCTCTCTTCCTCCTCCTCTCTCTCTCCTCTCTCTTCCTCACCCCCTCCGCCCCCAACCCCCATATCCAGTCGCGGCTCCACTCACTCCCGACCCCATCCCCTCCCCCCAACATCACATTTCTCATCAAAGTCCTCACTTTCAACCGCCTCACCTCTCTCTCCCGCTGCCTCAACTCTCTCGCCAAAGCCCACTACGACGCCGCCGACAAAGTTCATCTCCACATCTACATCGACCATCTCCTTCAAGATTCTCCAACTGGGCCTGCGGATTTGGACCTAAAATTGATTTTTCTAAGCAAATTCTTGATTTTGTTGATGGGTTCGATTGGAGATTCGGAGAGAAGGTGGTACATTATCGTACTTCCAATGCCGGGCTGCAGGCGCAGTGGCTCGAAGCGTGGTGGCCTGCTTCAGATTATGAGTTCGCTTTTGTTGTTGAGGATGATCTCGAGGTTTCGCCACTTTATTACAGGTTTCCCTTTTGTGCTCTTGAATATTTGGGAATTTGATTTTGTTTGTATCTCGTGCAATACTTAAATTTTTAGTCGAGATCTTGATTCTGTGTATGGTGTGGTAGGTTCTTGAAGGCGGTGATCTTGAATTATTACTATAATGCTACAAATTTCAGTCCTTCCGTTTACGGGGCGTCGCTGCAGCGGCCGAGGTTTGTGCCAGGTATTTTTCTCTTTATTCTTGTGCTCCTTTTTCAGTGCGGGGTTTGTATGTGCAGTTGAGATTGATGTGAATCGTGTTTTTTAGATTGTAACGTGTAAATTTGGCCTTGCATTTTAGTAACTATGACGAAATAGGATGCGTTTTGGTTTGCATTACGTTTAAATGGCTTGCTCAAGTGAGAGTATAGTTTATGTTGAGTATGTGGTATATTGTTGTGTGTTTATGATAATGTAAGTGGATTGGTTAATCCTTTGTTGACAAGCATTTTATGTCGCTGCAGTTGCTCACTTTTCAAATTTGCGAGTAAGAAGGTGGTGTAGTTTTCCCTTTTCCAGTTGAAAATTGTTTGAAGTTTGTGTACATCATTTTTATTTTGCTAGGTTAATTTGAACATTAGTCTGGGAAAGATAGTGCTGCACTTGAAACGTGTAATGACTGGTATCTGGTTTTTCCTTTGGTTGCAGGTAAACATGGAAATAAAATGCAATTAGATGGTGAATCTCGGATTTTCTTGTATCAGCTGGTTGGAACCTGGGGCCAGCTTCTGTTCCCGAGACCTTGGAAAGAGTTCCGGCTGTGGTACGACATGCATAAGTCCAAGGGTGTGAAGCCTTTCCTGGACGGAATGGTAACTAGTTGCTTCTGTTTCTTTGCTTTCTAACTGATACAGTGTTTAGTCTATGAGTCTATCTTTATTTGATCTGTGATATGACCACAGGTAACAAACGGGTGGTACAAGAAGCTGGGAGAGAAAATCTGGACTCCATGGTTTATCAAATTTATCCACTCTCGTGGGTACTTTAATATTTACACCAATTTTCATCATGGGACAGCATTGAGCGTCTCTCATAGGGATGCAGGTGTCAATTACGGCAAAACTGCAGGACCTGATTCTCACTTACTGGATGAAAATTCTGTCGATTTCAACTTATTGGAACTATATCCTTTAAAGGATCTCAAGTGGTATGATTTCTGCTACAGACAAGTAGTGACAAACAGAATAGTGACGAGTTCAAATGAACTTGGGAACATTCTTCAATCTGTGCAGCATAAAAAATCCGTTTTACTAGTGAGTCTGTATAGAGTGCCCGATATGGTTGTCAGGAATATGCTCTGCCACTTTGAGGGCTTAATATTCAAAATTACGTCTTAGTCGGCCCGACATCTGATTTTCTAATCGATCTTGCGAGAAGAGGGTACCCTGTGATTGATGCTGGCAGCTTTTCGGACTTCAGCAAACATTCCAAGTCTGTCAATTTTCAAGATTCGACTATGGAACTGTTCAAAGAAATTACAGTGGTGGCATCTGTGACTAGAAATAATTTGGAACTTGGTTATAGCACGTGGTTGCTTGACGGAAACATGCTTCCACGTAATAATGAATCGTTTTCGGATACCTTTGACCGCACAAGTGACTTGTACATCGGGAAGGCTAGTAGGCTTCTTTTTGTCCGAAGCTCATCCTCTTCTTTGAAGATTTGGTCCGGTGATTTCCCTTTCCTGATTGCTTCATCGGTGGAGAGTTTGGGAAAACCATCGGTTTCTGCGCGTGTTTTTTTCGATGCTGTTGAGAAATTACTGGAAAAGCAGAATGTCAGATTTAAGAACATTGATGAGAACCTTGGCTTGGATTTCGGCGCTCTTCAAGCTAACTCGTCCTCATTTGATGGTGACAATCGATTTATTATCTGGTCTTCTGAGACAGAGTTAGATTTATTACTGAAGCAACTTGCACGTATAGATTTGTGGTTTCTGGATGGTGATTCATCGTGTTCTTCAGTTGTTTGCCATCAGCTGTAGCATTTGGTGATTTCTGCAGTACATTGCTTGCATGCAAACTTTTGAAACAGCCGTTTGGCTCGTAGTAGCAGTTGAGCTAGCACTTTCACAACCCAACATTTCTTTGAAATTAGAGAATGTTAACTATTTTCATTACTGGTTGACATCAGCAAACTAGTATGCAGTTGGTCGATCATAAAGGAGCTCATTTGGAGATATTGAAGATTTTTGTTGAAAATGAAGCTGATTTCTTAACACTTTTGCTTAGCCAACAACTCTATGATGCTGAAGGTAGTTCAGAGTGATTGAGGTCATTTACCTTAAAGGCAGGCACGTGTTACATAATCTCAAGGAGGGTTTATACGATACAACAATCTCAAGCAACGATGCACCACTCCTAAAGAGGAACCTTCCTCTTCCTATGAGGCTCCTATGTTCAGTTCCTGATGCCTTTTTGCTTTGCATGAAGCTACTGGATAAAGCAAAAGTAAGCTTGCCTACCTCACATGCTCTCACTACAAGTAAGTCGCAGACGAGGTTGTAACCATTTTTCCTTTAAGTACAGCACATTTTTTAGAAAAAGCAAGATCACATTTTCTTTGTATTACATCCGTTTTTCTTATCTAGCTGTGCAAATTCATCGACATAATTCTATGATTCTATCCCCCCACCCCAACAAAAAAACAAAGGGATAAGTAAAAATTGTAAGAAGTCGTGAAGAAAGAAACTGCACATATATTTGAAAGAATTGGTTTATAAGAAATTATAGTTACCTAACATCAGATCACTATGCTATAGCTTATGTCGTTATGTAAGTTACTGGTTCTTGTACTTGAGCTATCTTGAAGTGATTTTTGTTATGAGGCCCCGATTGATTACGTTCATCCTAACATTATATTGTAATATTTGAATTATGGTACCTTCAGAAGATTACTTTGACATGAACTCTATTTTTGGGCTGGCCACTGGGCTAAACACCTGGCTAAGCTAAACTCAGTAGGGTCGAATTCTGTATTATTAATTGGTTGAGAAACAACAGTTAGAACTCCTCAATAATTCAGGCTGATTATTACAATAGTTGTTGGAACATTATGTAACAGGATTGTTATTACTCCCGAGGATTAGTTTTGTCTTCATCAGACTCTTTCACTTCTGTTCTATACTTGTCCCATGATGCCCAGTAGAGATAGTCCCCAAATTCAGGGCACTAAGGATGGCTAGAAACTAGTAGAAATGGTCGAGCTTGTAGTGATTCAACGGTGGCTCCATCTCCGGTTCCTGCAGCCACCCTTGTCTGTTTCCTGAAACCTTCTCCGTGACGGCATTCACAATGTTCACGAAGGCAGTGCTCATGTAATTGCTGAAAGACAGTGACAGCGACTGCGACGCAAAAGATGTGGAAAGATACCTCATTCCCCCAAAGGAGCTTCTTTGTAGGAGAATTCCATCAGCCCGACCATTGCAACCTGTCCGCGATCCCAAAAGACTCCGTATTGGAAAGAAAGCCAGAAAAGACTGATCGGCTTGATCGGGTCCTTGAGAGCTCGATCCCTTCTTTTCACCTCAACCAGACCGGCTATCCCCAATGAGATTATGGAGAGGCAGCCCGACACCTACGCGCTGGAGATGAGTTATTCCGTTGGGATGGCCCATAATCTTCCGGGCGAACGGGATGAAGAGGAACTCGTAGAGTGGGAGGAGAAAGACTGTGAAGAGTAACGGAATTACGGGTATTGAAGGAATGAGAATGTTCAGTGTGGCCAAGTAAGGTTCCATGAAGTATCCTTGGCGACTGAGAAAGTCTGCAGCTGTGCCAAGCATGCATTCATTATAATCGTGCTGGCAAAGGTTGGTAGCATCCTTATCAATATCTTCACTTCTTCGACTTGTGTCACCGTGCAGCCTCTATTGGGTTGGCCGGGAATAGCAGCTTTGTCTAGGAACCTAGTTTCAAAAATGACTTGGTATTAGCTGAGATAGCATGAGATTCAATGTTATATCTCGAGTGATTCTTACAGGAGGCACATTATGATGCATCCAGATGCACGGTGCATTTTGTTCTAATTAAATCCTAATTGTGATTAATAAACCCTAATAAGGGACTAATAAACCGTAATTAGGATTAATAAATCCTAATCCGGATGTACACAAGTTTTTGTCATCTTTACGATGGATATGTTTTAGCAGTATACCTGAACTGGTTGGTGTGTGCAAGATTCTCTTGAGATGTCTCTCTCTCTTTATTATCGGCCTCGTACAGCTTGTCCGAGCTCGGGTGATTTCAGGTTTCTGTTTCGAGCTGCAGTTATAATGACATGAAATTCATCGTAAATTTTGTGATTTCATTTGTTGAATTCCATGACTTGTTTGTACAGATGCAATGGTGAAGGGAAGCACACAGACCTGCGATACCCTAACGATGGGGTTGTTGGCCAGTGGTTGGAACAAGAAGAAGGGCTTCCCGAGCGCAAGCACGATGAAGCTGACTAACGCTGTTGCCAAGCCGGTGAAGAAAGCCCAGTGCCATCCCCTATTCAACTCGATCCACACGACTGCCGTGACTCCTATCAGCGATCCAACCATCGTGCTGAACTGGTAATAGTTGAAGTAGCTCTCAACGCCTTCGCTCCCTGGTCTCGTTCCGGTGACTCCTATCAGCGATCCAACCATCGTGCTGAACTGGTAATAATTGAAGTAGCTCGCAACGCCCTTCGCTCCTCTGGTCTCGTTCCGGTCAAATTGGCCCACCCCGAGTGCAGCCACGGATCCCTTGACGCACACCAGCGCAGCCTAAAGCTAAGATGCATAGAGAAGCGTAACATGGTGGCGTCGCTGCCCCTGATGCAGCTTGGCTTGTTGCAGGGGACGCGCTGCGATTTCGCAGTGTGCGCTTGGATCGTCTTCATCAGTAGGCCCTGTGAGAGAAAACAGAAGCTCCGAGCTCGAGTTCTGGCCTTTGTTTTTTCAAATATAATTCTAACTCAAATCCTCGTGGGATTTAACAATTTGAGAAACATAATAAGTTGGCGACATTAACAACTTAGTCATGTTATTTGCGAACCTAAACTAATCATTGTAAGCATAGCTTAGTTGAGCATCGACCCTAGACCGTACAAGGCTGTTGCTACTAAAATGCATGAAAATTTTAATTGTGTCAAATTCTCTCTTATTTTCAAAATATTTGAACAACACTTTTCCTATTTTTTTTAAAAATCTCAAAATAATGCCCTCAGTCGGAGCGGCATTTTGGAGTGGTAACATTCTTTAAGTAGATGTTTAAGGAAAAAAAGAAGAGAGGATAAGTGTGTGTTGGCCTAGTAATAGAATGATTAATGTTTGAGGTTGAGGGCTGGCAATTTTCGACACGATACGAACAAGCACGAAATTAACGGGTTAGTGTTCAGCCTTATCGTGTTCGTGTCCTTATCATGTCGACAAGATAAGGACACGATAATTTCGTGTCGTGTTCATGTCGGATCCGTGTCGGGTTCGTGTAACCCGATAATTTTCGTGTTGCATTCGTGTTCGTGTCGAATCGTGTCGTTTTCGTATAATTCGATAATATTTATATATATTTAATATTAATATAATTATATTTTATATATTTTATTTCTTTTATTTATTTATTTTCTAATTTTGATTCAAATTTATTGTTTAGGTGTCGTGTCGTTATCGTGTCACGAAAAAATCGTGTCATATTAGTGTTCGTGTCGTGTAAGGTGTCAAGACATTTAGGTGTCGTGTTCGTGTTAGGTGTCGGACGGATCCTTAACGGTCGTGTTAGGTGTTTGGCCTTGTCGAGGTTGTGTCGGTGTCGTTATCGTGTCGATACGATAACGACCGACACTGATCTCGATTAAATCTATCAATGACGTGATTTTTAAATTTATGTATTAATTGATAAAAATATTTAAAAATATAACAAAACTCATGTGAATGATGTACTATGCAAATCGATAAAAAGAAAAAAAGGACAAAAACTCATGTGACGGACCATGCAAATAGATAAAAAGGTGACTATTAGTCCCAAAAAATGATGCAATTCTTTTAGCATAAGATTTCGCACAATATTATTCTTTGGAGGACATTCAAGCTGTAAGACTTCTTTCAATGTAAAGAGTGAAATCAATGATTCAATTCCCACAATCATCATTTCTCGTACTCAAAAGAAAACAAAAGGGAAAGATTTCGCACAACATTTGTATTATTGTATATCAAATGAGATTTTGATGCATTCCACCCCCTTAACCCCCATTTCTTAAAATTGATACTTTCATTGAGCTACTTACTAGTTTGGGATAATACCTATTTTTCACTTTCATTTTGTTAGTTGTGCATTTTTCTAGTGTAATAGTGAGGGTTGGAAGCATGATAATTTTATAATTAGGGCGTTTAATTTGAATAATAGGATGAATTATAAACAATAATCCAAATTTCTATCAATTATTTTGATGAATTGATTAATTTTGAACTAATTTGAAAATCTTATTCTTCAAATACCGAATTCTATATTTATCAATCTGTCATATCACATTAAAGTAAACACCCCCTTATAAAAAAAATACTTAAATTCGGTCATTGTTATGAATAGTCGAGTTATTTTTTGCTAGCAATAATCTTCTGTTTTATTCGGATAAAAAGTTTCTTTCATCAGAGTTCGAATAGATTACAAAATTGTAAAACAAAGGAATGGTTTGCACAAGTACTTATTTGATGAAAATGTAATTATATTTGTTTGGAGAAGGAATTATCTATAAAAATAACAAATGCGAAGAAGATGAAATGTCAGTGTCAAAGAAATCTCATGATCAATACGATAACTTATATTAATTGTGCATTAATAATGCTATTAGATTTTTAATACTATGTGACAAACAAATACTTTCAACTGCCTTGACTTAATTGTGTATTAATAATGCTATTAGGTGTTTTATATGTGATAAACAAATACTTTCAACGCCTTGCCAACTAAGGCCAGGTTTGGTTATGGCTTCGGTTATTAAAACCTTTATTTCATGAATTTCTATATTGATTCCTATTCTTCTGTAGAGGAATATTTTAGGCCCAAACTTTTATTGCGTATATATATTTGAAAAATAATTCAAAATGACATTTTGTAAGAGCTCTCAAACATTGAGTTTTGACATTCGATCGTTTGTGTTGATATCAAAAAGTAATGCCTCTTAATTAAGGAATCTTTTACTAGATGTGATAGGATAATATACTTCGTAACAATTTTTCTTTATTTATGGGACATTGAGAAAATAAACTTAATATTTCATGATATCAAATCTAATCTACTACATAAATCCTACATTAGTTTAACATCATAAATTGATTTAGTGAAGTTTTAATTTCAACTCTAATTAATAAATTATTTAATTTAGGACAATTCTAGCCTTTTTTTGTCAATTTAATACAGAAATTTTAAAGGCTGCATCACGGTGGACTCGAACCCAAGACCTTTGGCCTCGGGCATTAACCACTCTACCACTATGCCAACACACACGCACACAATTCTAGCCTATTAGTGATTCCCGATGTCAGAAAGTTCAATTAGCAACCGAATTACATACGACATTTTCAACCGTATAAATTTAATGGCATAAAAATTATGATATTTCACATCGTCGAAACGAGTCATTTTATGATGTGTAATATCTCGATTTTTTATATTATTAACTTTATACAAGTGAAAATACCACGTGTAAAATTCTCTTGCCAACTAGACCGTGTGACATCGGAAATGACTAATGAGCTATAATGGCACTAAATCAATTAATAAATTGTTACTTCATCAATTAAGAAGGCTTGAAAATAATGTTTAATTAAAATTTGTACTGAAACTATCACTAATTAAATTTATGGAACTAAATTAATGTACTTTTCTTTAATATAAATCAAATTTTACCAAACAAAGTACTGAACTGAGATATAATAAGAAAAAGTAACACCTTAACAATATTTCATCATTCCTTTCATGTCGATTCTAAACTTGTAGTACACTTTTTTTTACTATCTTTTTCTAGAGTTCAAGGAAATTTGTGATACACATTCGTTATTAAAGGATTTTGAATTGTATTTGTCCTAAATGCAACGTTTTTTTATTAGAATTTGTAACTTGTTATTTTTGATGCGCAACGAATAAATCCATATTTATATGCAAATACAAATATACTAAAAAATAATTCGTCAATTTTGTGTTTCTTATATACATTTGTAAAAAAAAAAAATTTCAAACCATTTGATATATTTAAATTTCGAATCCAAATACTATCTAGAATGACAGAAATTTATAATTATAACATAAACTATGATTTTGGATAACCAAAATATTATGTATGGTAAATAATATAATATGTACGACCTCATATGATGTGATACAAATTTTTAAGTATATCTTTCATTATTTGCGAGAGGAATAATAAGGACTTCGTTTTGGTCGTAAATATTTTTAGACTGTATACAGAAGTGTATATCTTCCCAAATAAAGGGGCATAATTTGATGAGATCCAATCTGGATGTCTTTTACATGTAGATATTTCAACTTAATGAGTTATCTGTATGCGTGCATGTAGGCGTTCAATTTAATGAGTAGTCTATATGTGTCAGACCGAGATGTTCAATTCAATGAGTAATCTACGAGTGCGGGCGCTTAGTGAGTACCCTACTTAGTGGGTTTTCATCTTCGTGAGGCGCCCTCGTGAAAGTTTAAATGCGGTATATCGAATAGATGTTCGCATATGAATAAAATGAGGCGGTTAAAATACTCATTAGAAAATAAATATTTTATTCAACAAGTATATAACATCGCACTGGCAAAGCAATAAGGAGACTAACATGGACGATATGAAATCGAAGCTATGTAAAGTACCTCCTTAAATGAGTGATATGTCGTTCGGGATAAGTACACGGATAGGTGAGCCGACATAAGCCCTTTGCCGAGGTCCTCGTGAGCGGTATGGGCCTTCCCATATCGGATCCACTTGTTAAGACGCTCGCCTCTCGGGCTTCATTATTTCGTAGGACGAGGTCACCTACTTGGAGTCGGAGGCTCGACCTTTTGTTGTAGTACCGTGCGACCGGCCTGTGCTTGGCCGTTTATGAAGGTGAGCTCGCGCTTCTCCTCGAGGCGTCGAGGTTGGCACACAGTCTTCCTCGTTATTGGCGTGGTCGAGTGGAGAGTGCGAGGGCTTGGTGCGCCGATCTCAACCGGTATGACGGCCTCGGTGCAGTAGACCGACCGAAGGAGTTTCTCCATGCGAGGTCCGGTGTTGTCTGTGGGACCGGAGGGCTTGAGGAGATTTTCAGCCCAATCACCCTTAGCTCGGTCTAGCCTTTTCTTCAATCCTTAGACGATCGTGCGGTTCGTCACCTCGGTCCGACCATTCGCTTGCGGGTGTGCGACGAGGTAAAGCGTTGATCGATCCGGAGCTCTTCGCACCCTCCTTGAAATTTTTATCGACGAATTGGGTGCCGTTGTCCGAGACCGAGAATGCGGTATGTCAAGCGGCAGACTATATTCTTCCACACGAATGTCTCGAATCCTTTTGCTCGTGAGGTTGAAAGTGGCTCACTTGACCCATTTTGTGAAGTAGTCTATGGCTACGACTAAATATCGAGCTAACACGGTGCTCGGTCGAGCAGGCCAACGATGTCGATCCCCCACTGCATGAAAGGCCATGGACTCTGCAGTCGTTCGAGATCGATGCAGGGTAGCTTTTGACCGTGGAGTGAAGCTAGCACTTCGGACACTTTTTGACGAGCTCGGCCGAATCTTGAATAAGGGTGGGCCAATAATATCCCGACCTCAGCGTCTTCTTTGAAAGAGCCCGTGACCCGATGTGGCTTCCGCAAGATCCTCTGTGAATCTCATTAAGCACGTAGTGAAACCTTCCGCCCAAGGCACCTCGGGAGGGTTGGAGGTAAGACTTAGGTGAGAGCGCCCTCATACATGAGATACTTCTGGGATTTCACCATCATCTTTTTGGCCTCAAGTCGGTCCTGAGGTAGTGTACCAACTTCCAGGTAGGCTTTCAGGGGAGTCATCCAGTTTGGCTCAACTTCAGTGATAACGCCGACGTGGGGCGCCTCGATGCTTCTGGAATGAACTTTCTCCACTGGCGGATTTGCCGATGACGAAGCCAACTTACTAAGGACGTCAGCTCGGCTGTTTTCCCCTCGTGGGATTTGGTGAATACTGAAATACTTGAATGAGGTCAGCATCTCCTTTGCCTTCTCAAGGTATTGTTTCATTCGATCCTCCTTGGCCTCGTATGTGCCTAGCACCTGGTTTACCACGACCTGGGAATCTCCAAATATCTGGACTTTGTCCACTTTCAATTCCTTTGCAAGGCGGAGTCACGAGATCGGTGCCGTACTCCACTTCGTTGTTGGTGGTCGGAAGGTAAACCGGAGGCGTCGTCACTTCGCTTATCTGGCCGAGGAGGAGGATGCCCGCTCATTGCCCGTCTTGCATGAAGCTCCGCCCACGACATCGCCAACAACCATCGGGCGATGCTGAGGACGAGTTCCTCCATTGTGAGGCGAGAGTGACCTCGCTGGTAGAGCCGACCTCGGTGAATCTGGCCTCCGCCAGGAAGTCAGCGAGAGCTTGCCCTTTTATGGCCGGCCTAGGGGAGTACAAGATGTCGTGCTCGGCGAGCTCCAGTGCCCACTTGGCTATACATCCAGATGACTCTGGCTTTGACAAGACTTGTCTTAAAGGTAAGTCCGTTAGTACCTGGACGGAATGGGCTTGAAAGTAGGGTCGGAGGCGTCGCTTGGCGTTTACCAGGGCCAGAGCTACCTTCTCGAGGTTGGTGTACCTTGTCTCTGGTCCTTTGAGAGCCGGTGATGAAGTAGATGGGAGTTGCCGTCCCATCTCATCTCGCTGATACCGCGATTGCCTCGTCCGAGGCGGCGGATCAACGATAGGGTTTCACCGCTTGGGCGGATAGAGTTGGCGGTCGGCGAGATATTCCTTCATTGTCGCGGCGACACGGTGTTCTTCCGCCAGGTAATCTGGAGCTCTCCTCGGGATCTTGAAGAAGGGAAGCGCTCGGCTCGAGATAGGAATCTGCGAGGCGGCCAGACATCCAGTGAGTTTGTGTATTTCACGGATGGTTCTTGCACTGCATGTCGAGCATTGTCTTCACCTTGGTAGGATTGGCCTTGTGCCTTCTTGAAAACCAGCATCCCGTGAATTTACCCGTCTTCACCACGAATGTGCACTTACGGGATTAAGCTTGAGGTTGGCCGACTGACGAGGCTGGAGGATAATCTCGAGGTCGACGGCGTAGTTCTCGCCTTTTGCTTTTGACTACTATATCGTCGACGTGACTTCAACAATTTCCCTATGTGATCTTTGAAGATCGCATCCACCATCCTTTGGTAGGTAGCTCAGCGTTTTCGAATCGAAGGCATCTTAGGTGAGGGTGAGCAAAACCGAACCGAACCAAAACCGAATCGAACCGAACCGAAATGGGCGGTTTGGTTCGGTTTTAACAATAATCGGTTCGGTTCGGTTTCAAATTTTCAAAACCGAATTAATTCGGTTCGGGTTGGTTTGGTTAAAAAATTGATTTTTAAACCGAACCGCCTTAATTAATTATTATTATTATATTTTATTTTATTTTTATATATATTATATATATATATGTGTTATTTATATTATTAATATTTAAATTGGTTAATATTATATATATTTATATATATATAATTATATTTATATATTATATTATATATATTATAATATTTATATTAATTTTAATTTTAATTGGTTAAAACCAAACCGAACCAAACCGAATATTTCGGTTCGGTTTGATTCGGTTTTGTCTGATAATTCGGTTCGGTTCGGTTTGAGTTTTTAAAAATTGGTTTTCGGGTTGGTTCGGTTTTGGACCGAAACGCTCAATGCTCACCCCTATCTTCCGGTAGGCAAAGACACCAAGTCGATGATGAACGCTGTTTTTGGGGCGTCCTCCGGGCTCATCAGGACTGTAGTGGCCCGAAATTTTATAGTAATTAATAAAGTTTAATTAAGTATTGTTAAAGGCTTAAAAGCTATTTAAGCCTTAAGAATTCGTAAAATTTAATATAGTGAAATATTAAATGGTATGAATCCGATTAATTTAAGATTTGATTATATGGAATCGGAAAATGTAGAAATTATTAGAAATGAGTTTATTTGTGATAAAATGTGAATTTTGTGATTATTAATGAATGGTTGTATGAAAATGCTATAAATTAGCAATTATGCTACTAATTACATTAATTATTTTGCATGTTATTTTTCTTATAAAATGAGATAAAATATTATTTAAGATATTAAAGTCTTGAATAAATTTTTTATTAATTACTAATGATTAAAGAATTTATTTATGTAATTTTCGAAAATTTAAGTATTATAATAATGAATTGAATTTTATTGAATAAAGTGATTTAAATTATGCTATATGAATCTAAATTAAATCATGAATATAAGTTATATTAGATTTTATAATTTACTTGAAATATAATCCTATTAATTGAATTACATTAAAGTTTGGAATTAGCAAAGTTAAGAGTGCATTTATAATATTTTGAAATTTGTGTATTATTATCTTGAAATTTAAAACAAATACACATTAAATTCAAATTAAACTTCTAGAATTATAATACAAAGAAATAAATCATCTTCCTCCCATTTTTGCTCCCAACTTTCACACACACACACACAAAATCCTACTTTCAATTTTACTACATAATTAAGCTTGGAAATTAAAGAGAAATTATTCTAGCAAGGTAAATACTTCATTTATGCAAAGTTATCATTAATTAAATGGATGAATTTTATGTTGAATGCCTATGAAATTTTCGAAAATTTTAAAATTAGGGTTATGTTTGATTTGTTTAAATTTTATTAGATGTATTGATTTAATTATGTTTATAGAGTTAGATTAATATGTGTTATGGATTTAATTTGTTTAAATTCATGAAATTGAAAAATTAAAGAATGGTACCTAAACCCTAAATTTTGAATATGATTTCTATGCTATGAATTGATTGAATTAAGCTTAGATATATGTTTATGGATGATTATAAACATCATATAAATGAAGAAATTAAAAATTAAATCATGCATGTGTAAGACTTGAAATTTTCGAAAATTTCATATAGTATGAACTTGATGATTTTGATTTTATTTGATCCATTGGCATGATAATTATGCTTAGGGATATGAATAATGTATAAAAGGAATTTATAAAATTTAATTTAAACATATACTAATTTTTCAAAATTTGAAAATGAAGGAAGACTTGATCCATGATTTCTTGATTTTATTTGATGAATTTGAATTGATATTTGAGATCTATGATAAAAATAAGGCTTAAGTAGAATTTATGGAATTTTGAACATAGATATTAAAAGTTACAAAATTAAAGTTTAGGTTAAAGTTATGTTCATATGTGATATAATGGATCTATAATTGAATGGATCATGAATTAATGATCAATGATGTTAATTTAATATGATTATGTGATATTTGATAATTAATGGGTTGTAGATGTTCAAAATGTCAAATGTATATATATAACTAGTTAATCGCCTTAGGCGATTAACATCAATTAGATGATATTGGTCTTGTATAAAGTTCTTAAGTGTATGTTTGATGATATGTTGATGATATTGAGGAGTTTGGGATAATATTGGTGTAGTTTGGTGTATTTGGGCTATACATATTACGGATGTTACTCTCTGAAATTTCGGTAGAATTAGGCGTTAGTAAGATAATTTGTATGTTAATTGATAGTTGTTAATATATATCTAAATTAGTAAGAAGGATTACTAAAGTCAATGATAATCTTATGTTATAAGGATCGTGAGAGGAAACCAGGAAGTAAAGAGCGAAGAACCAAACTTGTTGGATCGAGCGTCGCGAGGTGGGTAATGCTTTACAAAGTTTATTTAAAAGCAAAATTTATGTTGCTTTATGAAATTGTTCATCATGAAGATATAATCACCACATGATAAGTATGTTGAAAATGAGCGTTTACCACATTGTGGGTATGACGGCAATTACCTATCTGCGGTGAAAATGTGAATTCGTGTGCGGGTAGATGGCTGTGAGCTTGCTCATGTAGGCCGGCCATGGTATTGGGGAGGAGGCCTACTTCCCTTTACCGAATGACGTAGATAGGGTATGACCGTAGTTGTGATCCTTCGGGACCAACTCGGGTATGTTATCTTGGTATGTTTCAAAATAAAGTGTGGTGATATGTTATTATGTGAAAGTTTTCTTATGAAACATCAATGTAATCGTCTTAGGAACGCTATTTGAAGAAGGTTTTCTTGAATGAAATGTTACTTTGAAAGATATATTGGCATTATCCACTGAGTACTTTCTGGTACTCATATCCTCCAAAACGTTTTTATTATGCAGGTTGAGTATGAAGGAGTTGTGGCTGGAAAACTGAGCTGAGATGTCCTTTTTAATCTTTTACTCTATTTGGATATGTTTGAATATCATGTCTTCATACATGATATTCATTGATCTTCCGCTGCTGAATTTTGAAACTTTGAAACCGTACTTTTGATGAATCATGTAAATATTTTGAAACTTTTATATAATTGGTAGGTTTGTGTCCTCATTTTGATAATTGCTGTAGTTGGATATTTTCTGAGTGCAGGTTGGCTTACTCTATTTACAAACGTTATATTGTCCGTTTGTTCCAAAACCTATCTTCTAAATCACTCTTTTATTGAAAGATTATCGTTAATTAAACCAGTCACGGCTTGATTATTTAGTTAATTAAGTAATTAAATAGTCGGGTCGTGACAGAGTGGTATCAGAGCATTGTTTCGCTTTGATCCTGTAAATTTTCTTTCTTAAGCCAACCTTTCTTGTAAACCTTTGAGTTGTTGGTAAAGGCTCAGTGTTCCAGTCCATCTCTTCAGCTCAACCAGGCAAAGTAAGCTGTAAGTGATGTGTATAATTGAATGAAAGGTGATTATGTTGAACATTCTTAGATGGTATGTGTGAAAATAAATAATATGTGATTATGCTGTTTCTAATTAGTATAAAAGTTATATTTGACTATAGGATGGTGCGGAGGAAGGTCATTGTTCGAAAGAATGTTGATAATAGGCCATTTGGATTAGGCGTCGATAGTTTCTTTTCCTTTAGAATCGAGAGAGGAAGACACTGCGGTTGCTCTCAAACAGTTTATGATGTTGTGGAGATCGGTTTAAAGAGTGCGATCGAGTTAGATGGACTTCGCATTGGTTAATGCTTTACCTCCTTCTTGGCGGGGATGGGCATCGAAATGGCTTTGAATTATGTACACATTGATATGGAGTGCGATGCGGTAATCTCGATCAATTCGTAGACCTTATAAAAGGCATTATCGAAAATAGGAGATCCCCGAGTTACCATATCGTCCTTTTGATCAATTTATTCCAATGATTCATCGATTCTAGATGATTTTCTTCATCCAAAATGGGAGAAATTAAACCTATGTTTCGTGAGGTTGTCATTCCTAGTCCTCCTTCTGAATCCTGTTCTGATAGCGATAGTCTTTTTCCTCTTGGACCTCAGTGGACCCTAGATGATTTAGATCTGTTTGAACAGCCATTTGCACTGAAAACTCCTTCACCACCTTTATCTCCTCTTCCTGAAATATCCTTAATCATGTCTCCCACTGAGGTAGCCCAGGAATTTGAACAACCACTATCTGTTGGCACTTCCTATTTGAGACCTCTAGTTTTGGTGAAATGCCTCTTTATCCGATCCTTCCCTTCTTTTGCCAGGAGAGGCCGCTCACTCAGTCACTGATCATGCTCATACTCCTGAAGATAAAAGGGAAGAAGAGCCAGAAGAGGACCCTGAGGAAGATCCTGAGGAAGAAATAGATAGATAAGAGAAATATGTTCAAAGCTAGGTAGGATAGTTAGAATGGCAAGGCAGAACTACCACCGATGTCAGTGAAACTAACTTATTTTGTAAAAGTCCTCACTGAGGCAATTTTTGTAACCTATAACATGCTGCTTATTTTGTTGTTGTTTTGTAAATTATAATATGTCGTATATCTTTATTGTTTCTCATGTTGTTGGGTCCTTAAACTCGTGATGATTGCGCTTTACTATAATTTGAAACCTTATTTCTTTGTCGTGATATCTTATCAATCTTTCAGAATAATAATATTCTTCTTTTGGTATTAGTATGCCTCCAAGAAGAAGAAATACAAGTTTAGAAGAAAGAGATAGTGAAGCAACACCTCAGAACTTTCCAAATCGTGAACCCTCTCCACCAAATCGAAAAATTTCAGAACTCTTTCTTCGTTGAAACCCACCTAACTTCACGGAGTGGTAGTCTGCCAAGTCAAGAGTGGGTAAGAACTATTGAGAGAATCTTTAAGTTCTTGGAATGCAACGATCAAGAATGTTTGCTGTGCATAAATTTTCTGATGAAAGGACCTGCGGATTTCTGGTGGGAGGCCAGGCAGAAAACCCTCACCCAGGAGCAATTGGCGAACTTTACATGGGAACAGTTCAAGGAAGAACTGTATGCTAAGTTCATTCCTCGAAGCTATAGGAGGCAGAAGGAAATTGAATTTATGAATTTGAAACAAGGTAATAGGAGTGTGGCGGAATACGATCGGGAATTTTGCACCTTATCCCGATATGCACCTTATAAAGTAGAAACAGATGAGAAGATGGCTGAGATGTTTCGTTCTGGATTACGACCTGAAATCCGAATTATTTTAGCCGCTCAACCACCCATGTCTTACGCAGAAACTCTTAACCGTGCGTTGGACATGGAAATGGAGATTCAAGCCGAAAAGAATTCTGCCGAGACTAATGTTGGCGTACCACAAGGAATTGTACCAACAAAATCCTCCCAAATGGAACAAAAATATAAAGGAAAAAGAAAATGGGAGATGCGAGGAAATTCAAGCAAAAGACCGTTTCAAAGCGAGCTCACGGTGTCGAGATCATTCCGACCACGACTCTTGGACAACCATTCTTTTCTCGTAATCGATAAGACCACCTATGTGCCCTCAATGCAACCGTACACATTTCGGTTTATGTCGGAGCGGGAGCAATACTTGCTATTCATGTGGACAGTACGGTCACTTTGCTTCTGCCTGTCCATACAGACAAAATGTGGCGGGAGAGAGAAAGAGGAAAATCTTCGCGACCGCTCGATCTGTGAAAGCAATGACAGGATATCCACAACCACCTCGCTATCAACTTACTCCACCGCAAATTTGCAATCCCAGAGGCTTCAGCTCAGCAGACGCCATCTCAATCTCTACAAGTTCAACCTCAACATCAGCGTATGCTTTAAAAAAAGCGACCGAGAGAAGAATATGGGAAACCCGCGGTATGGCCCAGTTAAAGGTGTACTGTTATAGTTTTGTTTGACACGGAGCATTGCATTCTTTCATTTCTACCGCATGCGTAGATAATCTTGAACTTCCGTAGAATCATCCAAGTAGGTTTCAAAGTACTTACTTCAATAGGTGGGCGACGATGAGTTGATAAAGTATGTCCTAACTTAGAATTCGAGTTAGGATCACTTCAGTTAAAAGCTGAATCATTACGCCTCTTATGCATGTGGGACGTAGATATTATCTTGGGTATGGATTGGTTAACGGAAAATTTCGCAACGATTCGTTGTGAACAACGAGAAATCGCATTTCAAACACCAGGAAAAGAACCCACGTGCTTTTATGGGATTGACGAGAGAAGAAGAAGGATACCTGTGATATCAGCCTTGCAGGCAGAAAGGTTGATAAGATGTAACGAAAATCGTGCCTATCTTGTATGCCTAAACAAGGAAGACAAGAAGGATAGGAAGATTGAGGATGTGCTGGTTGTTCGAGAATATCCAGACGTATTTCCGGAAAAATTACCTGGTATACCGCCAGATCGACAATTGGATTTCGCGATCGATCTTGAACCAGGATCCGCACCAATTTCCAAAGCACCGTATCGGATGGCTCCTAAAGAATTACAAGAATTGAAAGTCCAATTACAGGAACTTCTGGACTTAGGATTTATTCGACCAGCGCCACCTTGGGAGCACCAGTGTTATTCGTCAAAAAGAAGGACGGCACCTTAAGAATGTGTATTGACTATCGAGAATTGAATAAGGTGACCTTGAAGAATAAATATCCACTTCCTCGAATTGACGATTTGTTCGACCAATTGAAAGGAGCAAAGGTATTTCGAAGATCGATCTAAGATCGGGTTATCATCAGTGAAGATAAAACCGAGGATATACCAAAACCGCTTTCGGGACTCGATACGGACACTATGAATTTGTAGTGATGCCGTTTGGACTAACCAATGCTCCACTGTGTTCATGGATCTCATGAACGCGTATTCCATGAATATCTCGATAAATTCAGATTAGTGTTTATCGATGATATTTTAATCTATTCAAAGAGCGAACAAGAACACGAAGAGCATTTGAGAATTGTATTGGAAAAATTAAAGACACAAAGATTATATGCCAAGTTCAGCAAGTGTGATTTTTGGCTGAAAGAAGTAAATTTCTTAGGGCATATAGTCTCGGCAGAAGGAATTAAAGTTGATCCTGCCAAAGTCCAAGCAGATTCAGAATGGAAATCACCCACGACCCCAAATGAGATTCGTAGTTTCCTGGGTTTAGCTGGGTACTATAGAAGATTTATTGAGGGATTTTCTAAAATTGCTAAACCAATGACGCAACTGCTGAAGAAAGGGATAAAATTTCAATGGACTCCAGAATGCGAAGACAGCTTTCAAGAACTCAAAGAAAGACTGACCAACGCTCCTATCTTAACAATACCTGATCCAGAGAAAGATTATACCATATACACGGATGCGTCGAGAAATGGAATAGGATGCGTTTTAATGCAAGAAGGAAAGGTCATCGCATACGCTTCACGACAGTTGAAGATTCATGAACATAATTATCCTACTCACGATCTGGAGCTCGCAGCAGTGGTCCACGCATTGAAAATATGGAGACATTATCTGTACGGATCGAGATGTGAGATTTTCACGGACCACAAAAGTTTGAAGTATTTCTTTGAACAAAAAGATTTGAATATGCGACAACGAAGATGGCTCGAGTTGGTCAAGGATTATGACTGTGAAATTAAGTATCATCCAGAAAAGCAACGTCGTCAGACGCCCGAGTAGGAAAATTCAGGAAAGATTAGGAACTCTTTTAACGGACCAAGGAGAATTATTAAAAGAGTTCGAGAGAATGAAGCTGGAAATCGTGTTACCTCCCCGAAATATTCAAGGAATTGTAGCATCATTGATGGTACTTCCGGATTTGAGAGCTCGTATTATCGAAGCGCAAAGAAAAGATAAACGACTCGAAACTCTGCGAGCAAAGATTCGAATGGGAAATTTTCCGGAATATCATGAAGCTGGGGATAATGCGATTATGTTTGGTAATCGCATATACGTACCTAACGATACAGAATTGAAAAATAAAATTTTGAATGAAGCTCATAAGGTCCCCTATGCGGCACATCCCGGAAGTACGAAGATGTACCAGGATCTTAAACAAAAGTTCGTGTGGACTGGGATGAAACAAGACATTGCCTCCTACGTCGAAAAGTGTTTAGCGTGCCAACAAGTAAAAGCTTTACATCAAAGACCATACGGAAAGTTACAGCCTCTTGAAGTGCCTGAATGGAAATGGGATCACATCGCTATGGATTTTGTAATTGGTTTACCCAAGTCTAGACGAGGAAATACGGCCATATGGGTAATCATTGATCGATTAACCAAAAGCGCTCATTTCATTCCAATTCCGATAACGTATGGAGCAGATAAGTTGGCACAAATTTATGTTCGGGAAATTGTTCGGCTACATGGAGTGCCGATCTCAATCACCTCAGATCGTGATGCCAAATTCACCTCTCGGTTCTGGACTACTTTTCAAAAAGAATTGGGCACTCGGTTAAATTTTAGCACCGCTTTTCATCCCAGCATGCACGGTCGATCGAGAGAACAATTCAAACCTCAAGATATGCTCGAACTGTGGTGCTTGATCGAGGAGATCAATGGAACAAGTCTTACCATTGATCGAATTCGCTTACAACAACAGATTATCAAGCTACGATCGGCATGGCACCTTATGAAGCACTTTATGGTAAAAGTGCGGATCACCTCTGTATTGGGATGAGGTAGGAGAGCGGAAGATTCTTCGCCCGAAGCAATTGAAGAAATGGTTCAAATTGTACGACAAATAAAACAAAGAATGAAAGAAGCTCAAGACCGACAAAAGTCCTATCTTCGATCATCGCCGTATGTAATTGAAGTTGAAATAGGGACAAGGTCTTTCTTAAAGTTTCCAACCAAAGGAGTTCACCGTTTTGGAATAAAAGGAAACTTAAACCCAGATTTCTTGGACCTTATGAGATATTGGAACGAATTGGGCCTGTAGCCTATAGATTAGCGTTGCTCCAAACTTCGCTAACGCATATGACGCGTTTTCACGTATCTCATTTCGAAAGTATGTATATGATCCACAACATATTCTTCATTATGATGAAATAGTTCCCAATCTCGACTTAAGTTATGAAGAAAGGCTCGAAAGCATTACGGACCGAAAAGAGCAGTTAAGGAATAAGGTTATTCCTTTAGTGAAAGTTCAATGGAAACATCATGGTCCAGAAGAAGTTACATGGGAATTGGAAGATCAAATGATAGAAAAGTACCCCGACTTATTTAATAAGGTACGAAAATTTCGGGGACGAAATTTCTTTAAGGGGGAGGGAATGTAGTGGCCCGAAATTTTATAGTAATTAATAAAGTTTAATTAAGTATTATTAAAGGCTTAAAAGCTATTTAAGCCTTAAGAATTCGTAAAATTTAATATAGTGAAATATTAAATGGTATGAATCCGATTAATTTAAGATTTGATTATATGGAATCGGAAAATGTAGAGAATTATTAGAAATGAGTTTATTTGTGATAAAATGTGAATTTTGTGATTATTAATGAATGGTTGTATGAAAAATGCTATAAATTAGCAATTATGCTACGAATTACATTAATTATTTTGCATGTTATTTTTCTTATAAAATGAGATAAAATATTATTTAAGATATTAAAGTCTTGAATAAATTTTTTATTAATTACTAATGATTAAAGAATTTATTTATGTAATTTTCGAAAATTTAAGAAGTATTATAATAATGAATTGAATTTTATTGAATAAAGTGATTTAAATTATGCTATATGAATCTAAATTAAATCATGAATATAAGTTATATTAGATTTTATAATTTACTTGAAATATAATCCTATTAATTGAATTACATTAAAGTTTGGAATTAGCAAAGTTAAGAGTGCATTTATAATATTTTGAAATTTGTGTATTATTATCTTGAAATTTAAAACAAATACACATTAAATTCAAATTAAACTTCTAGAATTATAATACAAAGAAATAAATCATCTTCCTCCCCATTTTTGCTCCCAACTTTCGACACACACACACACAAAATCCTACTTTCAATTTTACTACATAATTAAGCTTGGAAATTAAAGAGAAATTATTCCTAGCAAGGTAAATACTTCATTTATGCAAAGTTATCATTAATTAAATGGATGAATTTTATGTTGAATGCCTATGAAATTTTCGAAAATTTTAAAATTAGGGTTATGTTTGATTTGTTTAAATTTTATTAGATGTATTGATTTAATTATGTTTATAGAGTTAGATTAATATGTGTTATGGATTTAATTTGTTTAAATTCATGAAATTGAAAAATTAAAGAATGGTACCTAAACCCTAAATTTTGAATATGATTTCTATGCTATGAATTGATTGAATTAAGCTTAGATATATGTTTATGGATGATTATAAACATCATATAAATGAAGAAATTAAAATTAAATCATGCATGTGTAAGACTTGAAATTTTCGAAAATTTCATATAGTATGAACTTGATGATTTTGATTTTATTTGATCCATTTGGCATGATAATTATGCTTAGGGATATGAATAATGTATAAAAGGAATTTATAAGAATTTAATTTAAACATATACTAATTTTTCAAAATTTCAAAATGAAGGGAAGACTTGATCCATGATTTCTTGATTTTATTTGATGAATTTGAATTGATATTTGAGATCTATGATAAAAATAAGGCTTAAGTAGAATTTATGGGAATTTTGAACATAGATATTAAAAGTTACAAAAATTAAAGTTTAGGTTAAAGTTATGTTCATATGTGATATAATGGATCTATAATTGAATGGATCATGAATTAATGATCAATGATGTTAATTTAATATGATTATGTGATATTTGATAATTAATGGGTTGTAGATGTTCAAAATGTCAAAATGTATATATATAACTAGTTAATCGCCTTAGGCGATTAACATCAATTAGATGATATTGGTCTTGTATAAAGTTCTTAAGTGTATGTTTGATGATATGTTGATGATATTGAGGAGTTTGGGATAATATTGGTGTAGTTTGGTGTATTTGGGCTATACATATTACGGATGTTACTCACGAAATTTGGTAGAATTAGGCGTTAGTAAGATAATTTGTATGTTAATTGATAGTTGTTAATATATATCTAAATTAGTAAGAAGGATTACTAAAGTCAATGATAATCTTATGTTATAAGGATCCAGAGAGAGAAACCGGAAGTAAAGAACGAAGAACCAAACTTGTTGGACTGAACGTCACGAGGTGGGTAATGCTTTACAAAGTTTATTTAAAAGCAAAATTTATGTTGCTTTATGAAATTGTTCATCATGAAGATATAATCACCACATGATAAGTATGTTGAAAATGAACGTTTACCACATTGTGGGTATGACGGCAATTACCTATCTGCTGATGAAAATGTGAATTACATGCGGGTAGATGGCTGTGAGCTTGCTCATGTAGGCCGGCCATGGTATTGGGGAGGAGGCCTACTTCCCTTTACCGAATGACGTAGATAGGGTATGACCGTAGTTGTGATCCTTCGGGACCAACTCGGGTATGTTATGCCGGTATGTTTCAAAATAAAGTGTGGTGATATGTTATTATGTGAAAGTTTTCTTATGAAACATCAATGTAATCGTCTTAGGAACTGCTATTTGAAAGAAGGTTTTCTTGAATGAAATGTTACTTTGAAAGATATATTGGCATTATCCACTGAGTACTTTCTGGTACTCATATCCTCCAAAACGTTTTTATTATGCAGGTTGAGTATGAAGGAGTTGTGGCTGGAAAACTGAGCTGAGATGTCCTTTTTAATCTTTTACTCTATTTGGATATGTTTGAATATCATGTCTTCATACATGATATTCATTGATCTTCCGATGCTTGAATTTTGAAACTTTGAAACCGTACTTTTGATGAATCATGTAAATATTTTGAAACTTTTTATATAATTGGTGAAGCTGTGTCCTCATTTTGATAATTGCTGTAGTTGGATATTTTCTGAGTGCAGGTTGGCTTACTCTATTTACAAACGTTATATTGTCCGTTTGTTCCAAAACCTATCTTCTAAATCACTCTTTTATTGAAAGATTATCGTTAATTAAACCAGTCACGGCTTGATTATTTAGTTAATTAAGTAATTAAATAGTCGGGTCGTGTGAGGACAGTGGTATCCTTGTATAAATCCAGGAAACTGAAGATCTCATGTCCCACCAATGCCTCCACCTTCTTGTCAATGTCGGGGAGGGGGTAACAGTCCTTTGGGCAGTGTTTATTGAGGTCGGTATAGTCGACACACATGCGTCATCCTCTCGGCTTCGAACCACAACCGGATTAGCCATCCGGGTTGGGTATTTGACCTCGTCTGATTTTAGCCTCACGAGTTGGGTTACCTCGTCTCTTATGACCTGGTGCGCTCGCGGCAAAACTTCTCTTCTTCTGCTGAGCGGTTTAGTGGCGGATCGATGTTGAGGCGATGAGTTATGAGCTCGAGGCGAGACCCCGGTCATGTCCGGTGGAGACCATGCAAATACATCCCTATATTCCTTAGAAGTGCATGACTGTTGGCGAATATTGGTTGAACCTTGGTGCCGACCTTGACAACTTTGGAAGGTCGTCGTCGTATAGTGAAGATTCTCGGTCAGTCATCCCGAGGTGGCAACTTCGGGGTTCGTAATTGCTAGGCACGAGGTAAGGCCGCGTCACGGGTTGAGACTCGTAGGCATTCTTTAGCCGCCGTTTGGTCACCCCGAATGCTTAACACTCCCACCGGGTAGGTATCTTAATGGTGAGGTGGTACACGGAGTAGGCGGCCACAGTTGCGTCATGACCAATCTCTTCCCAAGATAATGTTGTATGGAGAGGAGCTCGGACCAAGAAAATTGAATGGCCTTGGTAACCGGCACGTGAGCACGCCCTACGGTAGAAGGAAGGGTAATGACGCCTCGGGTTGAACCGTCTCTGAGTAAAGCTCCGCAATCGGGAAGGTGCGGGATGTATAATTCCTCCAACATCAAGTTTATCCAGCAGCTACGGAATATGATGCTAACGGAGGCTCCGATGTCGATGTAGACCGATGTGCGTTCTTGTTGCCCACCACGGCTTGTATAGTAATGGCATCCCGGTGAGGCATAATCTTGGTCTTGGGTCATCTTTGGAGAACACGATGTTCTCTTCATCCCGAGTCGCTTGTTTTCGGCTCCTCGGGTCGGCCTCCGAGCCTCATTTCGAGTGACGACCTCGTCGCACCAACGGGCGATCCGGTTATAGCATAGACACTGCTCCATTGCATTGGGACCTTCGTCCTCGCCATCTTCGTGTCTGGCTGCCGTTGAGGTCGGTCATGATTGTTACCACCTCCATTTTCCTCTGCGCTTTTTATTACCCGGCCCAGTCGGCCGATGTACTTCTTCGTATTTCCTTCTTTGACGAGCTCGTCAATCTGTGAGCTCAAGATCTTGCGATCTTACGTATCGTGACCGTACACGGTGGTAGTCACAATACTTTCTGTTGACTTTTTGGATCCTCCTTTCAGGAGGAGGTTTTGAAAGAGCTCGATGTGAAGCTCAAATATTTCCGCCGGATTTGAGCAGAGCGCCGCTATTGCCGGGGTTTGGCCGAGGTCCCACCTTGATTCTACTGGGCCCTTTTGATTCTTTCGCGACGCACGGCGTTCGGCACCTCGGCCCGATCCTCCGGCTTCCTTCTTTCGATCACGCTCATCCCGGATCTCTCTTCTTCCGGTCCGACTCGTCCCCTTCGACAAAGTTGTCAACCAAGGTCCAAAGCGACTAGCCGTCTTGGTGTTCACGGGTGATCTCTTTATTCGAGCAGGGTCGGATCCGTTCTTGAATGTGTTGATGATGTAGAGATCGTTACTCTCATCTATTTTAAGGGATTCCATGATGAATCTTGAGGCGAAATTCGACATCGTCTCGTCCGTCCTCGCGGATTATGGCGGATCGGATGAAGGTTGTTGGCGGCATCGTTTGGTAAAACGCCATTTGAGCTGATCCATGAGATCTTTGAAGCAATGGATGCTTTTTCGGCGAAGCGAGGTGAACCAACGTCGGCGTTGGAGATCGGCACCTCGGGAAGACCTTACATGTGGAAATCTTCCATCCTTGGTTTGCCATGTTAGTGGTATAGCGAATAGGAAGTCGGAAGGATCTCGAGGCCATCGTGTGCGCGATATTTGGAGCACGGTATCGTTGTGGTGGGGTGTATCCGAATCTCCTTGAGAAAGAGAGATAATCCGTCCGTCTTCGGTCGAATCCGGGAGCTCGTTGCCATCTCTCTCCGGGAGGTGGGAGATCGATAGAGGCGTCGTCGCCTCTCCGAGGGGAGTTTGACCGCCTTTCCTCTTATTTCCCTTGATCACATGGGCATTCGCCGAGGTGGAGAACGGCTCTGCGGATGATATGAGGCGAATGAACTCGGGTATTGGGGCGATCGTTGTCGCGGTGAACGTTGATTGTTTGAAGAGGTGAGCGACCTCGGTGCTGTAATCACTGGTCGGGCACTCTTGAGGGCCCGCTCCGCTTGTCCTCCGGTTGAGGAAACTCGAATTGATTGAGGTTGGCATTGAGGAATTCGGACACCGCTCGACCGAGGACCTCGTGGGGCGGTGAACCTCCTGCATTCACCGCATCGAGGTCGGCATCTTCCTCCTCGTTGGGCGACCATCCCGAGGGTGTATGGAAGCATTCTCCATGTAGCCCTCGGTGTATGACCGGCTGGTGGCGTCCGTGATCCCTTTCCGTGTGTGTGACTACGATCGTCTCTCTGCGGTTGTTATCGACATCGCGGCGATGCTTGCGTTTGCACGTGTCCTTGCTATTAAATTGTAGAAAACACGCTTTTTGTTCGAAAAAGAAAAGAGTGTTCCCACGGATGGCGCCAATGATAAATCGTATGCGTTAGTATGCGAGATTTAGAAAGCGATAAAGAACACGGGAGTTTTACGTGGTTCGATCAAGAATCGATCTACGTCCACGAGGTGATGATCCTCAAGATGTTCGCTATAATTGTATTACAATGAGTATCTCAAGAGCTCTAGTATTGAGAATTTGCTAATCCTTTTACCTTCAATCTAACTCCTATTTATACATAAACGTAGACCTTGTAGCGAATCCTCGATTGGCGGGTTCACGATCCTCTCAGAATGACCATGATCTTCACCATAATTGCCCATGATTTCCACCGTTACCCCATCATCTTCGCCTTGACTCCGTCTTTAATTAGGGTTTTGATTAGGGTCGGAGGCTTTTCGGGCGAATAGAAGAGTAAGGAAGTTAGGTCGTGCCCAACTCGTTTGGGCTCTTGAGTGACACGAGAGGTTGGGCCATATCCTATCAATCATATTTGGAGATCATGAGTGAGGACAACAATATAATTAAGTAATATTACAAGGTCAGAAATTTAAATAATGTGATATGACAGGTGTTTAGGCAAAGAAAATGAAGCTAAGCATCGTCATTCATCACATCACATGTCCACCGACACCCAACCTCTTTATGCTTCCCTTTTTATTTCTTCAAAAAATTAAAACCCATTTATATTAATCTCTTCATCTATAACAAATGTATCATTTATAGATGATATGAATTTTAATAAAATTATTAATGTTATTAATTGATTGGATAAAGGGACACACCAATCCATGTATTAGAGTAATGATTTTTTTTATAAATATGAATGGTTATAAAGTTGAAAAATAAAATATTGTCCTAAAAAAATGATACTATGATCATCAAATAAGATAAATAATAATACTCATCCTGTACGGAACGTATATTTTATCATATCGCTTCGTGAATTGGATTAAAAAACAGTACAACATTATCAGAATTTTAGTTTTACTAAAGGATTGAAGCTTTACCTTAATCCCCTCAAAAACCATTTGCTGCGTTTCACTGACCGGGCGCCGTCATTGTCGGCCAACCAATATTCCTGCATAATATAAGAGCTTTGATTTTTGTTAATTCCGTCTAGTTTCTTCTTCTAAATTAAATTTAAATAAAAGTAACAGGAGCATATGGTAAAGTAAATTTTTTTCCTTTTTCTTTTTTTAGCTATGATCTGGTCTGTTACGTTTTTTGGCCTCTATAAGTTTACAGATCTTGAATTTAATCTGTTATGTTCTGACTTTGTTTCATATTGAGTTTTATTCAACCAGAAAATTCAATTCTGTCTGATTCAACTATGATTATTTTATTTTATCGACATTAAAGAGAAAATATGAAAATCAAGCTATAATTAAATTCTTAGATACTATAAGTGGTTTAATTATGGTGTGAAAGCTAAATAAATTTAATCACGTGCTTAAACTAATCTGCTAATTTGGGTAGTTCATCGCCTTACTTATTCCTAATCCGCTAATATGCCTTAAATTGCAATATTAGTTACACAAATCGGACTTGACAATTTGCATTTTCATATCATAAGACGAAATATGCAGTAGCTTTAGAATATATATATATATATAAAAGATAAAATTTAAGTTTGTGGTTTAGAAATGACCAAAACCAAACTTAAATATTCATTTTTGTCAAAATGTATACAGCTTATAACCAATTCTAAAATTTGCTATGCTCCATGTCCATTTTATTAATTTAATATATTTTTGAGTGAAATGTGATTTTCGACATCCTTGTGTGTGTGTTTTTTTTTTTTTAAATTAAAATCAGTGCATTTTGAAGTTTGAAATGAAATATGAAGTCTCAGGTCGACCGGAGAAAGTGTAATGATCGACCGAAGACTTAAAAAATATTAGAATTATAGAAAAAACTTGAGATTCCATTGAAAAACCTTGTTTCTGGTAATGAAAACCTTGTTTTCGATCTTGAAATCGTTGTCTCCGGTTCCAAAAATAATTATCTCCGGTCGATTGAAGACAACAATTTCACGACCGGAGACAAGTTTTTCATGACACTGAAATCTCAAGTTTTTTTCATAATTCTAATACTTTTAAAGTCTCCGGTCGATCATTATACTGTCTCCGGTTGACTTGAGAGATTCTTCAGCCTTTCAACTTAAAATATATTAAATTAATAAAATGGGTATAAAGTGTAACAAATTTTTAAAATGGATATAAATGATACATATTTTTTGTGGAAAATATGTATTTCTATAAAATTATGCATAATATATATTCTTGAGAAAATTCATAAGATACACTAAAATACTTGAGCAGAAATTGTGCTATAACTAAATGTCTCTTCGATTGATTCCACCGGAAAGATATATATGAATGGATAATATTTAATATTTTGGAATGAGTGAAAGTTGATTTAATCATGCAACCATACTAGTATGAAATATATCGGAGATCAGCTGTATATATTAATTTGTAAGTACCTACTTATAATCTTTTTTCTCGTTCCACTAAAATATTCTGTCTTCCTGATTCTATAAAAAGGAAAAGAAGAGAGGAATAAAATATTATATGTACTCTTGGTTCCATTATAATCTTCTCTCTCTTTTGTTTCCTTCTTTTTGTTTAATTTTGTTGTTTTTCCAAGCTTTAGCGAATGGTATCATAATATATGATATATCCCATATTTTCTACAACGCAAAAAATATGTTATTAACTATTAAAATTTGGAATTCATACTTGGTTAAAATGAAAGTAAAATTTAATTTGTGATTAGTGCAGTGTCACAGCTGTTCAAGATAACAGACTAGATATTAGCAGTAATTTAATTATATATTTTCCATGTGATCCATTTATTAGCAAATTACTGTAGATAAACTCAATTTATTTTAGGATAAATAGATAAGTTAGTTATGTCGTCCTTCTCTGTTACAATATTATAGTATAACCATCCATCTAAATTGAAGGTTAAGTTTACACACACTACATTATGTGTGAGAGAGAGAGCAATTTCATTTGGCTTTATAGAGGAATATATATTGAAGGAGGCTAACTAACATCTGCAAGAAGAAAATAGCTAGTAATGAGAATGAGAAACTCGAGTAGTTTGATCTTCTTCTTCTTCCTCATCGCATTCTCTCTCTTCCTATCTGTTCATGGCTACAAAAACTACACCGTCGGCGACTCTCTCGGTTGGTACGACCTCCTCGAAAACCCCAAAGTCGACTACAAAAACTGGGCCGCCGGCAAGAACTTCTCCCTCGGCGACTTCCTCAGTAAGTAATCCCCTCTCTCATTTGGTTCATGCCATTTGCAATTAGGGCTGCAAAAGCTTCCTCTCTTGATCACATCATACTCATAACGAGAATTCATTTCTAGCCACTTAATTTTCATCCTTTTTTTTACTAAATTTATTTAATATGTACCATTTAATTAATAGTGTCCCATTCTGCTACTTACTATCGACTAATTTGTACATTTTTAAAAGTGGAAATTTGGCAAAAGATATTTTCTGCATTCGAGATGATTAGGGATTTGCCACATTTGAGATAAACAGTGTGATGTGTGAAGTAAAGGTAAGTTTATAAGCTTTTCCTAGTAAGTAGCTTCTGCAAATTATTTACGGTAAGTATTTTTGATTATATCCTTTCATGATAAAGTACCCAATCATGGCATGTGCTAGTTTATTTGTCAAAAATAGAGAGAGTTAGGGCAGGGCAGATGTAATGTGGAACAAGGATTTGATATGTGGTTGTTTCTGACAGCTGTGTATGAATAGGTTTTGAGTAGCTTTTTGGTAAAGAGCATCGCAGGGTGTCTCTCATTTTGGGCAACTACGGATCCTTTTCTTTGCCCACCCACATACATAATATATATAAATAGGATGACGATTAAATAAAAAAAGTTTATGTAAAACTTTAAAATCAAAATTAACCTTCTTTCAGTCAACCATCGTTAGGGTTGACAAATTTTGACACGATACGAGAACACGATACGAACACGCAATAAATTAACGGATTAGTGTTCAGCCTTATCGTGTTCATATCCTTATCGTTTCGTGTCGTGTTAGTGTAACATGATGATTTTCGTGTTGCATTCGTATTCGTGTCGGATCATGTCGTTTTCGTATAATTCAATAATATATATATATATAATATTAAGTTAATTATATCTTATATATTTTTATTTCTTTTATTAATTTATTTTCTAATTTGAATTTGAATTTATCGTTTCGTGTTGTGTCAATACGAAAAAATCGTGTCATATTCGTGTTCGTGTCAGTACATTTCGTGTCGTGTTCGCATTCGTGTCGGACAAATACTTAACATATCATGTTCGTGTTTTGCCTTATCGTGTCGTTTAGTTATCGTATCGATACGATAACGACTCGACATGCACGAATTATCAGTCCTAAACCGTTGTTGCAGTTTGAGATGATGATAATAAGAATAAGTGACTCTATATATTGCCTAGTTTAAGCAATGAGGAAGGGAGGGCCAGTGTGGGTCAGTGTCCGTCTCTCCCCTCATCGAATTCCTATAAAAACTATACTTATCCTATCTCTGTTAAATGCATGTATTTTGTACTAATTTTCAATGGACATTTATTTTTCATATATGTGAACATTATAGCGTATTAGATAAATGAATTGAGTGGTATATATTTTCCTATTTTTTACTATGTAATTATTAACATATTCATAGTCATGATTAGTAATTGATTTTTCAAATAATGTGATGCATTTAAAATATTTCATAGATTTATTAAAAATATATTTTCAAAATTCCACATGTGACTTTTTGAAAATTTTATTGTTTACACCCCTAATAATTAATCTACAACATATGTACGATAAAAAAGAGTTCACCAATTGGGATCATAGAGATTTAAATCACAAGTCATGTAGTTTGAGGCTTTTTATTTATCTTTGTTCTATATTTATTAGCTTTTAACCAATTGAGCTAAGCCCGTGGGGGCAAAAATATATTCTTTATTTATCTACTTGTATACAACATCAAAATTAATATTCTACAACTCCATAACTTTACAAATTATATCTGCAGTTTTCAACACGGACAACAATCACACGGTGATCCAGACGTACAACTTCACAACATACAAACTTTGTGATTACAACAACGCCCTCGACAACGACACAATCGAGTGGTCCGTGGCGGACCCCTCCGCCACCGCGCCGCAATCAGTTTCCGTGGCGGTGCCGCTTACGAAAGTGGGGCCCACATATTTCTTCTCTAGCGACTATGACGGGGAGCAATGCCTCAACGGGCAGCGCTTCCAAATCAACGTGACACACGGGCAGGGGCTGCCCCCGAGCCTAAGGCCCGACGAAGGCTCCCCGGGACCGGTCAGTCCGGAATCCGGTGACGACGAGTCGGTGCCGGACACCTTGGTTCCCTCCAATTTTGATAATCCTAAGGAAAATAGCGATGATCAAGATGAGACCTCCAATTCTATTCCATTATCGGCATTTTCCAAGTTGTCTGGGTTTCAATTGCATGGACTGCTTATTGTGCTTGGGTTTTTTATTTTACGTTATTGATTTTTATTTTTATGATTATCGCTTTTTATAAATTTTTCTACTTTTTAGGGGGTTTTGTAATGTGTGTATTTTAGAGGTGATCAATTGATCATATAGTTGATATATATTTGTTACCACTTATTAAAAATTTGGAATGAAATTAAATACTTTTACACTATACAAATGATTATATATATGTGTGTCTGTTTGATTTGCTTGCTACATTATTGTGAATGACAAAATCAAAGGTGCTCGAGATATGTCTGAGTAATTGTTTATTGATACTGATTGTAATCTTAGTCAAATCGATATGCATATCATGACAATACTTAATTATTGGTGCCATATTATATCCATCTTTCAATAGTCATTTTCTTGATAAAATAAGCATCTCTTGATAGCCAGATATTCGACTATGAAGCAGAAGTTTTCTTTTTAAGATTAATTTACAGTCGAACGTTGTTAATTTCATAAAATATATCACTAGTGGAAGTTGATAAAGAATACAAGAACTAACTCGCAGTTAAAATTATAATAATTAAATACTCAATTTTCTTTTCGGATCGTTGAGAAATTGATCTCAAAACTTTGCGGTGCAACTACAAGGTCAATTTTGTTGCCTCCGGACCATCAATCAGACAAACTATTGCTCTCTCGATTGAAGAATTGAAGGTACAATCTAAATCCCACGATAAAAGCTTTCCAAATCAATATACTTACACGATACCATCGTCAGAATTAGTTGGAATTTGTTTGAAAACTTCACACAACATATATTATGACCATTAAGTCGTAGGAATAACGTCAACTTAACATGTTGTCGAAAGTTCGAGAGTCTATTTTGGACATGATGAGATCTTGAGAGCCCATTAGAAACCCACTAATACGGTCATATTTGGACATTTTTCCTTTTTAAACATCCAACATTAATTAAATTGGTACTTTCACAAAAAAGAAATAAAAAGTATATTTGTGCAATCATATAAAACAGACTCAAATTATTTTTAGATATTTAAACTCAACTTAATTCTCAAATATATAAAATATTGTATTTAATGAATATTAAAGAGCATTTAAAAAAATTATAATATATCGTATGCAACTATATTAAATGTAGGATTAGTATTGGATTACGGATATCAGTATTTAGTGCAAAAATCAGATTATCAACCTATATTATACTCATTCCGTCCCATTATTGTTGGTTCCATTTTTTTTTTATTGTCTCTATTAAATTGAATTGGTTTAAAAAGGAAATAATTTTATATTAAAAATTATCTTGAATTTCGTGTCACATACTAATTTATATAGAAAACACTCTCTTCTTAATATACGTATAAAAAAAAGGAACTATGAATATTGAGATAGAGTGTGTATATACTAAATTGTGTGCGTGTACACACATAGTTTTGTCGACATGATGTGGAAACATATTAACCATCGATTTGGGGCCTGAAATTCAATGTAGGACTTTGAATGATTGAACCTATCAATAAAACAAAAAAAAAAAAAATTATATATTTTGACTCTCATTGTTAAGTATTTATATTATTAAGTTGTAATGAATTTACTAAATAAATTATATATTGAAATTTAACGAGTAATTTTCAACCTCTATATTGATAGTTTTCAAGCTTTAAATTGTGAATTGATATATAACCTTCCAGTCCTAAATCATAGAACTCCTAAGTACTTTATTATTAAATCAATGTAACTAAACATATGATTTCGGACCCATAAGCGGAGCACTCGTGACCCGACCGTACTCCGATCTTCATTTTAGACGACAGACAAATCTTAACTTTGGCACTTTTCTTCCAAGGAAACAGCAGCGATACTCCACCGCCACCAACTCTCCATTGATTATGGCGGAGCTCTCCTCCTCCGGCGCCGGCGCCTGGTCCGCGGCGCTCTCAGGAAAGTCCGATGATGAGAAAGAGGAACTCCTCGACAGAATGCTCACGCGATTGGCGCTATGCGACGATTCTAAGCTCCAAGACTTGCTCGCGAAGATTCTTCCTCTCTCCATTGCCGCCCTTTCCTCTGGTTCCGCTCCTCTCCGCAATAAAGTACTTTTCTTGCCTGTAAACTCTTTAGCTATTACTGAATTCCTCATATCGTGGCCTACTTTTGTGAACAATTTTCTCGGCGCTATGAGGACGTGCATAGTCGGTTGAATCGAAGTTTGTTCCGGTTTTTGTTTTTATTATTTTTGAACTTTCATAATTATGCGTATATAATGGAAAATAATGGAACCCTAGTATCTGTCTGGACTGAAAGTCTTCTACAATTGAAATTTTCATCTGAGCAGGGTTTTAGCGATCATATTGATTACTAGGTAACTGAATTTCGATTGGAAACTTAGTTGATGGATGTTTCAGAGGTTTTCTGGTGCCTTCTGTTGCATTACTCTGACAGGATGAACATGTCAATATAATTATGGAAGTGAAAACAGTCTGATTTTTTGCAAATTTTTTTACCTTCTTGGCCACTGAAGGTCTACACTACTATTTGGCTGCTTGCAAGAAAAAAATGTGATAAATTGGAGTGCCTTGATATTCACAGTTTTATTCATCTTTTCTGGCTTGAGTTTCCTAGTCATATCTTCCTCGAATTTCTCATCAACTTCTCTATATTTATCATACTGTGAAACAACAAACTTCTTATACTTTCTCAGTTTCTCTTGAGGGCATATACACACATCTCTATTTGTGTGTGTGAGCGTACAATGGATAGGGTACAAGTTACAATCTGGATGCATACTGGGGGACCTTATCATCTGTGGTTAATGGTTAACGTTCCTTGAGAAATGGAGTCAGGATCAATATTAGTCATTTAGTTGATTTATGCTATTTCCCCCATCCTACATTCTAGTTTGATAGTTTCAAACTTTTACTTCTTTAATAACTTTCAGCTTCTATATTTGACTTTTCCCGTATTATTGTTAGGTTATCGAAATCCTCAGCCATGTGAACAAGAGGGTGAAGCACCAGGCAACAATTGGCCTACCTTTGTCTGATTTATGGAAGTTGTATATGGAATCTAGTTCTGCTCCTATTGTTAGAAACTTTTGCATTGTTTATATAGAGATGGCTATTGACCGTGTGCAGAAGGAGGTAGGTCATTGTTATTGAGTATTTGACCTTCTTAAGTGAAGTTATTTAACATTTATTTGGCCTAACCATGTATTTTTAATTGCAGGAAAAACAACAACTAGCTCCTGTATTTTTAACCAACATTTCTAAGCTGCCTTCCCAACACCAAGATATATTACTTAAGATCACAGCAAAGGTATATTCTCTGCTTTTTCCTTTAATTTCTTATTTTGAGATACATGTTCTTCTCTGTACCTTTGTGCAAGTATTATTCCTGAAGATCCTTTAGCCTCTTTGATAGAGAGGTTCATGGGTTCATGCTGTGGTTGGTTTGTTTCTACACTTTCATGTAGCAAATATTTGAGCTGTTGATAAAATTTTGATCTTTCTTAACCATAGGACTTCTTAGTGAAATTCATAAGATTTTGGGCTTCTCTTGGTTCAAATGTTTATAAATCTTGAGAATTTTTCTGTATTCAGTGACGGTGACTCAGTCCTGGACTGCACTTATATAGTTCAAGGAAGTCTTTTAATCTAGATGTATATCAACGATAATAATAGGAATTGATCAGAAAGCATAGAGATTTTCTTGATGCAATAGCAAATGCCTAGACGACTATTTTCACATACGATTGGTATGTCTATACTTCAGTGGGTGCTGATGTTCTTAAATCATCGGATTTTCTGTGTTCAAGGTTGGGCATTTTATCTCAGGGAAATTCTGTATTCTAGATGCAGTAGGATTGGACATAGGTTCTATTACATTTTTTTTTTTTTTTTTTCGTGTTTTCAATTTTATAGGCCCAGTTCTGTTTACACGTGTTGGGTCATTACATTCCCCCTTCTATAACTTTATGGATACTTTATTGCTTCCCTATTTGTGGCTGTCTGTTCCTCTTTGTATGCTTTGTAATTTCTTCTGACAGAATACGAAAGGGGGCTTGGTAATGAAATGGAATTGCGAATAATGGTATTGAGAAACGGGCATATAGTCTTTCATCCCTTTATTTGAGAATTATTTGGATCATTGTTGCTTTTAGGTTCCTCTTCATGGAGCAAATTTTTCATTCCTTTCCCATTCTTCAACAAACCACCTATGAAGCTCTACCTAATTATGCAACAAAAAAAATGTGGTTTTGAGTGTTGGGGTTGGGGGGAGGAGGGAGAGCTAAGAAAAGAAGGAGTAGCTGCTAGGTTCCAGATATACACTTCACGCTTTATTCTACATTTGATTGATATTTCCCTCTTACTCTCTTAGTTCTCAGCTTTTGCTGAGGTAGTTCTAGTGGTCCATTTGTAAGAAAGAGCGAGTTCATCCTTTTAATAAAAAATGTACTAGTCACTCTGTAATTCTCTAAAAGACTTCTATTACAAGGCAGTAAGGCATGGGCTGTGCAACACTCTGGAAGCCGTCAATACTATTTTGTTTGCATCACTTATGGATTGGTGACTGACTATCTTTGGTTTAGGTTATTGGCGAATGCCATACATCTCAAGTCAGTGACGAGGTTCTGGAAAAATATAGGGCCTTAGTAGGTTCTAAGGACCTCGAGATATTTCTTGAGTTTTGTCTTCATACAATTTTGTATCAGCCATCTTCTCAGAGGTTAGTTTATAATCAGATTTTTTACCTGAAAGAATATTTTTTTGGATTTTACTGCAATTGATATATATTCAACCTTAAAAGTAAAGATGACGGCTTCCTTTGCAGTGGAGGACGCCTAGCTGGACTTTCAATTATTCAATTTCAACGTGTTACTGGAAATGATCCCCCTGATTATGATAAGCTGCGTAATAGAAAGGTATGAAGTGTCAAACATTAAATACTTACTAGTTGTCCATAAATTTATTCAAAATAGTGTTGTCTATAACATGCACTTTGACCAACACTCTGAATGTTAGATGTGATCTTCTTCTTTTAAATAGATATCACTAGCAATTGACTATTTTTAATCTATAGACAGGAATGCTTAATATAATTGAAGCTCTGGAACTTCAACCTGAACTAGTTTATCCTATTTATATAGCTGCTTGCACAGACAGGTACAGAGTTTAGTGAATATGTATAATTACAAATGCATACCAGTTTTTAAATCTTTTAGAACTTTATATAATATGGTGCATGTGTTTTGGGTTTGCTTCCATCAGTCATGAACCTGTTATTAAAAAGGGGGAGGAGCTCTTGAAGAAGAATGCATCTGGTGTGAATTTAGATGACCAGAATCTGATCAACAAACTATTTCTATTATTTAATGGTGCGTATTGAAGAATTTATTTGTATTTATGTTTCCTCATATATATCTTTACTTGTTTTGATAGTCTTTGTACGGTTGGTAGATCCTTACATTTTAGGTTAAGATTGTAACCTAGTCTCTACTCCCTATAATTCTATATATACATGGCATTTTTGTACTTGTGTTATATCCATAATAGTTTGTCCAATATGTCTTTCTTTTATTCTCATTTACAGTGTGTATGATATATTTTTCAATTTGTGTAGACCCACAATAGAACAATGTATTTTTTGTTAGGATAAAACAAAGTTATCAAATTTCCGCCATGGCGGCGCCATGGCGGATGGCGGTGGCAGGTTTTATGGGTTTTGCCATGAGCACCTCATGGCATGGCACATTTACATGGCGCGCCATGGCGTCCGCCATGGACATGGCGATCGTGGCGGTTATGGCGTTCGTGGCGCAAATGGCAGCAGAATTAGAAATAAAAAATAAAAAAATGTGTCAGACAGCCCAATCCAGACCCATCCCAGCCCGGCCCACATGAAACTTAGGGTTTTATCTTATAAAACAATTCGCAGCTTTTGCTCTCTTTAGCTTCAAACAAAAATCTGTCATCCTCTGACCACTGGCGACCACCGGCGACGGGCAGCAGACAGCAAGTTACTCTGAATTTTGCAATTTTATTTTATTTTTATTTTTTTCATTTTCTGTCAAACTATGTTGAATTAAATACCTTATCTATGTTAGAGTCAAAACAGATTCCTATATGCTACAATGAGAGAGAGAAAACAGCCAACTACAATAATTTCGTATATTATTTTGCAGCTAGTGATACAAAACACAATGTCTACCGATCAAGACTTCTCTTCAGCCTCTAATACCTGCAATAATAGGAATGATCTGGGATGGAAATACTGTATTATTTAGATGGTGGAACAAACAAAGTTCAATGCATCTTTTGTGATAAAAAATGAATGCTGGAATCACAAGAGGTAAAGAGCATTTGATAGGAAAGAGGGCAAGGTTGCCCTTGCACAAATGTCCAAAAGAAGTTCGAGAGGAACTTTGGACAAAATGTTGGTGTTCATGAGGAGAATTAGACCTTAATATTAGACATATTTATATTTATGAGTTTATGTTTTAATGTTTGCGTTGAACTTGAAACTTATGCTTTATCAATTTCTAGAATTTTAAGTTATTAATTCTGGTATAAGTATATATATATAATATTTATTTTTTTATTTTTTTTAATCCGCCGTGCTTCCGCCATAACGCGCCACGCCATCCGCCATAATCTTATGGCGGGTTTTTGGCCATCCGCCATGACCCGCCATCCGCCATCGATAACCTTGGGATAAAATAGTTTGAAGATAAAATTCGATTTACTTTTGGAAATACGCTGGAGTAGCATTTAATTGAGTCCTTTAGTTTTCCAAATCGACTGTGTTTATCGAGTCCTTCAATTTTTGAGGTTGACTCTATTTATACTTCCATTTGTAAATGCCCAACTGCTTTATTATAAAACCAGTTTTTGTTTCATGAAATTTAGGAACCACTGGCTCTGAGAACATTGCTCCAGATTCCAAAGTAAATCCTGGAAATGTAGCCCTGAAAGTGCGGCTGATGTCTATTTTTTGCCGATCAATTACTGCAGCAAACAGTTTCCCCTCAACTTTGCAATGCATTTTTGGGTGCATATTTGGTAAGCTGGCAAGTTGAAACTCTATGTAATAGGTATAATATGAATCGTGAATGCTTCATGAAGTAATGTCCCAATCTTGGTTATCATATCTGTGGTGCACAGTGCACTTGCCTGGTAGATTTATACCTATAATATGAATCGTGAATGCTTCATGAAGTAATTTCCCAATCTTGGTTATCATATCTGTGGTGCACAGTGCACTTGCCTGGTAGATTTATACCTATTGCTTCTGATCTTATAGGCTGCATACATTAGTTGGTGGATATTCTTAAACAAAAATTATTGGTTGGTTTATTTTTATGAAAGTTCTACTTCACGGTTTGCTCATTCACTTCTCTGGTAAATCGACATGGAATTTAATTTCTGGGATGGGTGAAAAAGTCTGCTTCTTACTTTTCTTATAACTTCTTGTTCTAAATTATAAACTTAAACATCTCTTACCATTTGATACTTCCTAGTGAGCTCAGAGAATGCACAAAATCCTAGTGCCTTTAACACATAAGCTGATAGAAGAAAATTGAGTTATATCTTGACAATATGGGTGGGGAACTTTGATAGGATTGGATACATTTAATCTTTCACTTACTGATGTGTTTATCTGAAACTAAATGGGTCTGTTTTGTGCCTGCTTAATGAGTCGTCTTTGAGTAAAATTTTAGCTACCAGATCTAAGTAGACATTGCAGACTGTTAAAATACTTTCTGTGTGTTGCTTACGATATTGGTGTTCCAAGGTTCTGACCGAACTCAGGCTTGTTTGGGAGTGCCCTAATGCATGTTCAGATATATTTTTGATTAATTTAACATGGTCCTTTAGGATTAAAAGTTCGAGGTGCTTTTTAGAGCCATTGTTCCCATTGTCTGTTGGTCCGTTTTGTTGGAAAGGAACAAGTGGATCTTCAATGATATTGAAGAACCTATTTTGTAGTGTCGGGAAGCTTAGGGTGTCTTCCTGAGTTCAGAAGCATAAAGAATTTATGGACTTGCTTATTTCAGATTTGCTTAGAGATTGAAGTTTGGCTCCTTTCTGAGTTTTGTTCATCCTTTGGCAGGCTTCGGGGTGGATATTTTGCCCTTGTTGTAAACTTTCATTTATCGTCTAGCAATTACTTGGTTTCTTATCACAAAATAGAAAAGAAGAAAAAAACTTCCATGCAAATAAATATACTCAACACTCTTGTAGCAAGGTCATACTTTGTCCGCCATTTAGTTTCTTTTACTGAACTCCCTAGCAATTTTGATTCTTATGTTTTTGCGTTACTCAGGGGCTGATGCCACCTCCAGGTTGAAGCAGTTGGGAATGGAGTTTACAGTTTGGGTCTTCAAACATGTAAGTAATGAACGATAGTATTTCTGATTGAGATTCATCTAGTATACATGTTCGTCATTAATATTTCAAACAGGATGCATCTAAGGAATTTTTTCTTTAGGTATAGAAACAGTTAATAACATAATGTCAATGAATCATATTATTTTGTAGTAGTGGTTCCTGTCGTGAACTCATCATAGGAAATTTTGTTCTGCCATTTCTTTTCTATTCATTCCCTAAATTTTGAATGCATGTTTTTACTATGATTTATTGATTTGTGGCTGTCATTCTAAGTACTGGTCAATTTTCTACATCCCTAAAAATCTCTTTGTTTTTCAAAATGTTGAATAGGCTCCTTATGAAATATGTTTGGTATCTCTACTGTTGCTCAACTCTCTATCATCTTTAGCATCATAGCATTTGTAATGGTATATTATTAAATTTTACTGAGAGGAAATGTTCAAGTGGAATTGGATTGATTGTATTGTTTGACAATTAAAGTTTAGTCTGATTCAGTGTTTGATTAATGGCTTTTATGTATTGCTTCGAGAAAGAGCTTAATTTCCTCAATGCCCATTTCTGTTGTTATATGCACTTTCTCCTTTAAATTCTTTAGTATGTCATTTCAAATGATTGATATTGTCTTCTTGTATGCTGAATTTTCTAGGCAGCTTGCCTTTTAGCTTATGCGTCTATACATTCATGCTCATTATAGCTGCTGGATCCATAATTGCAACTTCTTCCCCCATCTTTGCAGGCTAGAATGGAGCAATTGAAGCTAATGGCCCCTATAATACTAACGGGAATTCTAAAAACTCTTGATAACATCTCATCACTAGATTCTGGTCAGTTCCTCCGAGCTTGTTGCAAAATTATGGCATCATCTATGAATTACATTATGATCACCATAGTTTTGTCATTGCTAATTATTGTCATCTCATTTCAGATACTGTTTCTAGGGAGACTAGAAGTTTTTGTTTCCAAGCAATTGGATTGCTTTCCCAGCGCGTGCCTCAACTCTTCAGGCATTTTTTTTTCTTTTTCTGTCTTCTTTTTGTGGTTGGGGGGACTGTCCATCTGGTATTGCCTTGTGATTCGGATTTTATAAGTTTAGTGCTTCTTTGTTGGTTATCACTGGTAGGGATAAAATTGATGTGGCTGTTCGACTCTTTGATGCTCTGAAGCTTGAGGGACAGTATCTCCGCTTGATTGTTCAGGAAGCAACAGCTTCTCTTTCTGTTGCATATAAGGTATTATAACCAGTTTGTTGTCTCAATTGTTTAGCCTGCATTTCTCATCTCGCATATTAATGGTGACTTTGTTTGAATCTCAGGATGCGCCCCCAAAGGTGTTAAAGGATGTGGAGTTGCTGCTGTTGCAAAATTCTCAAGTGGTAAAAGCATTGATATCCTTGTTGACTTAACTATTCATTCTATCTTCCTCTTCTTTTTGGTGGTTTTCCATCATTGATTAAACTTAATTTATCTTCATCTTTTCACAAGGAACAAAGTGAAGTACGGTTTTGTGCTGTGAGATGGGCGACATCCTTATTTGATTTAAAGCATTGCCCAAGCAGGTTTATCTGTATGCTTGGAGCAGCAGACTCAAAAATGGACATAAGGTAACTTGATTTATCAAAGTTGGATTCAGGCAATCTATGCTTGAACTGCAGACCAAGATTTTTTTCTTTTTTAATTAATTAGATTATGTGAAGCAGTAAAGTATAGAGACATATAGGAGAAAAGAATCTCCCATATCTAGGGAGTAGAAAGCTAGGGTTACAACTAGTAAAAAATAACAATAGATAAATAGGGTTACAACTAGTAAAAAATAACAATAGATAAATAAGGAAAACCTAGATACAAATATGTTCTACAACAGATTCTAATCACAAATTATGATCCCTGTACTTGTAACAAAACTATTGGAATGTTCAAATGAATCTTCTCAGAAGATTTTTCTTCCAAATGTCTTCTATCAAAACGCTAATGGTTCAATTTTCTTGCATTTCTTCCTAATTTATCATGTATTCTAATAAGCTCATGTTTATTTCTTGTCCAAAAGTCTTGTTCTAGAACACCTAAAAACCGTCTGAATCAGCTCATGATAATTCTTGATTTTGTGGGAATACTTTATGAAAGTTTAGCTTTCTGAAGATGCAGAATATTTTGGGACATTCGGAACATAAAATTATGTTATATATTTGAAAATCCAAATGATATCGACTTATTGGATGTTTTGCTCTCTCTTTTGCAAAGGTCTCTCACCTGTTAATAATCATGTGTATAGACTCAAAGGCTTAAATACACGGGAGAATTATAAGAAAAAGACAGTTTAAATTACAAACTTAATAGAATAGTACTGTGAATTGTGGTTTAACCTTGGCTTTGTTAATAGTAACCTTCGTACTATAAAAGGAAACTAAACAAACTGTAGTAGCTTTCTTATGCAAACCTGAAACCCCATATGCTTAATCCTTGGTAGAGAAACATTTCAGTCCTAATTCTCTTAATTTGTCTATATGGTATAGCTGGTTGGTTTTGTTTGCTCTACTTTGGAGGGCATGAATCCTCATCATGTGCTATCCCTAACTTACCAAATTTATTGAAATATTAGATTGACATGGAATAAGGATAAACATTCTTTTTGGTTTATTACGATTTCACATGCTTGTTTTGCATATTTTTTCACTTTGCCTCATTAATCTTTTTGTTAAGCTGTTACCATCTAAGTTTGCATTTTTGCAAAATACAAAATGAAGCCATTGGAGGAGACTGAAAATTATTTTTCCAATTGATGTGCTTATTTTTAGGACTGGATTTCTAGCAAAAGATGGGGTAGAAGAATGTTGAGTTGTCCTTTTGTTATAAATATGTTCAAAGGTATGAACTTTTGGCTGTATATATGCAGTCTTGAGTCCCTTGCCAGTGAACTATCTATCCCTTTTCATGATATGAAAAGTTTCGGTCGAAAAGGGTTTGGGGAATTTTTTGAGGTATGGGGTGGATGGAATGCATGGAAGTTAATAACGGTACCCAAAACTTCTTGTGGTTCAGTAATTGGTAATATCTTAATGAGGAATAAGGCATTAGGTGTATGTTGGTTGTTGTCTCAAGTTGAAATGGATTCTTTGTGTTGAACCACTTTTAGAGGCCTATGGAAGTCCCTCTAGAGTCTCTAGACTATACCCAGATTATCTCAAATTAATTGAGGTCATGGTCAAAGGAGGAAGTCACTGGGACTTTTGGGAAGATAAGTTATGCATGTGGTATATTTCAGTTAAATATCCTTTTCATTGTTCTTTCCTTCTCGTCCGTGGGTAGAGAGAGTGTACAAGGAACTAATGTTTTAAGCCCTACCTAGTTCAGGAAGAAGGCTATATTCTTTGATGTTTGAGCTATGGTTTTAGCAGAAGAGGCAGATTATTAGAGAATCATTGTCCATGCATTTTGTGTTAGGAACCAGCATGCATAGCATAGCTGATTGACCCTCTGCCAGTCAAGTTACTTTATTTTTAATTAGATTGCCCTTTTATTTGTTTAAGGGTACTTTTCAGCCAGTATAATTAGTTAGTATTTAAATATGGTGAAAGTTGTTATTTAGGGTTAGGAAGAATATATCAGAGCTAGCAGCAATTTGCTGAGGAGGAATTTCTTCCTGAGGGCTTGATATGTTCTAATTCAATTCAAATATTTTTCTGGTGTTATCACTTGTCTCTTAGTATGAGGACCCTTGGCTCTATCATTTGTTGGTCCGTTTGAGGAAATAGGAGAGTTGTCGAAGATGCTGAAGAGTCACTTGATGATGTTTGGGAGAGATTAAGATCGATATAGCAATGTGGATTTCCAACACTGGAGGAAATAAGGATTTTTCTGTAAATGAAAGAGACTGGAGCTTTATGTTTTATAGTAGAGTCTCTCTCTCTCTCTCTCTGTTTGGGGGGGGGGAGGGGTCAATAGGTTAATTTTTGTCGTCTGTTTGTACTATATTAATAAAACTTTGTTTCACATGGAAAAGAGATAAAATAACCTCTAAATTAAGCACAGTTGCCACAAAAATAAAGTTCCTGCAGCTCTTCTGGGCATTTTATAAAATTTGTGAACTTTGGACGGTGACCTGCCAAAAGATAACTGAATAAAAAAGTTAAATGGCAAGGTGAAAAAATATGCAAACCTGGAAACTAGAAATTGTATTTTAAAACTTTTTATCTGCACATGTCTCCAGAAATTCAAGCGGTCTTTGTTATTTGAGGTTTAAAGTGTTCTCTTATCATACTTCATAATTTACAATGTTGCATAGAGAGATGGCGTTGGAAGGGTTGTTCCCTGGTGAAAAACTAAGGAACTCAGTGTCGCAAAGCATCTCAATTGAGTACCCCAAACTCTCAGACATGCTGGCTTATATTCTAGAGCAGCAGCCAGCCATCATACATTCTACTGGGGCTGGAGACACAAAACTTCTTTTCCAGTCCAAGACTTATGTGGTTATGCTGAAGTTTTTGTTGAAGTGCTTTGAGACAGAAGCTGCTCAACCTAACTTACCTGAGGAATCTGGATTCTTAAACTCAGTGGAGAGACTCTGTTTATTGTTGGAAAATGCTATGACATACGAAGGTTCTGTCGAATTGCATGCATCAGCTTCCAAGGCTCTAATTGCTTTGGGATCTCGTTTCCCCCAGGTAGATCTATTGCGTTTGTGCAAAATTAATAACTTGGTTTCACACTCTGATTGCTTTTTCTCAATGGCAGATGATTGCATCTCGCTATGCTGAAAAAGTAATATGGCTTAAACAATATCTGAGTCATTTGGACTATGATACCCGTGAGTCTATGGCACGTCTACTTGGAATCGCATCTTCTTCTCTTTCAATTTCTGCTGCAACTGAACTTATTAGTGAAGTGATATCTTCATTTGGTGGAACACAAAAATTGAGGTATGTCTCAGTGTCTTTCACCTTTAGGTGCTCATTGGCTCTATTTACTATTACCAATCATTTTCATTGACTTCTTGTATAATTCGATTCTATAGGTTTGAAGCACAACATGGCCTGCTATGTGCTTTAGGATATGTTACAGCAAACTGCTTGTTGAGAGCTCCTCCTGTAAGTTATTCATTTTTTTACAAGAAAGCTGATGGACAGATTTGTATATTTTCCCTATATAGAATGTGAGTGGATATCTGTGGATATGATTAGCTCTAGTTACAGGTCTTAGTAAGTAAATGTGTTGGTTCTTCATGTCTCTATACTGTTGGTATATACAGTTTTGACTTTACATTTGGTGCTCTGCTCTCGCTCTTCTTTTTTTAGGCCTCATGTGGTTATATCTCTTACAGTCAGCAAAATGTAGAGTGAAACATATTCCTGCTTTCTTTTCTGTTTAGTTGATTTGTATTCCCAACTTGCTTGAATGATATGGAGAAGCAAGAGGCTAGTGACAAGTCAATGTGAGCTTGTGCACTGTGGGTGATACAGTGATACTGTATTGTATAGTTGCAAAATTAGAGAAGGAAACTGTTTTTACATGTAGAACCTGAATCTGGAAGAAAATTAGACGGCATGCTGAATTCAAGTTAGTGTGTGATATGGTCGTTTAGTGATGATGACTTTGCAGATTTGGATGGTACATGTAGTTTTCCTTAGTATATATGCTTTATTGCATATAGAATTTTTTTCTTGTTCTTTTCATGACAAAATATCCATGTTAAAATATCCTTAGTATTCCATAGAAAATCCTATTTTTAGATTCCAGCACTCTTCAAATTTGGAACTAAAAGGTGATATTTTATTTGTTCCGAGAGATCCTAATATATTAAGTTTTCTCAAGATTCTTAACAGCCCCAAGAGACTGGGAGAAATTATATATTACTCTGCTGGAAGCAAATGGATCTGTTCCTGCTCCCATTCTGTGAATATTGTAGTCCATGAAGTAGGGAAAACTGAGAATTATGATGATATCAATGAAATATTACTTCCCATCATATGCATATATCTTTATAATTATATATAAGTTGAAAGATGTAATTATGGTGGGATTTCATGTCATCTCACACCTTGTTTTCTGCCTCCCAAATTCAGCTTGCTTCTTATCTTTTGTTTATACCTGATCTGCTTTCTTGATTTTCTTTACTTCCTCACAATTTATCTTAGACTCTAAGCTTTCACCTCAAGATGTAATATTGTCTCTTTAAGTCATACTATTTGGCATTGATTCAGTGAGTTTTTATAGAATATTCCTCGGTTTGCTCATGACAAAGTTCTAAAAGTAGATATAGATGAAGATGCTATACAGTTGGTCACTTGGTTGTTTTTATTTGTAATTTTATGCAGAACCCAGTTGGTAATCTACTCTTTGGCAATGATTATGATGTGAAATTTATCATAATTTATTTGCTACATGTTTGTTTTATTTCCTTCACCGTTGATCTTATTCTATGTCCTCCTTTGTTCTCACCAGATCTCCAATTCAGTGCTTCACAGTGTATTGAAATGTTTGGTTGATGTAATTAATAATGAGAGCTCCACATTAGCTTCTGTGGCGATGCAAGCTCTGGGACATATTGGAATTTGCACCCCACTGCCTCCACTGGTTATTGACTCCACTGAAGGTGAATTGATATGTGCTGGTTGAATATTCATGATATTTTTGGCATTTGGTGTAACTTCTTGAGTGATGCAAATCCGTTTAGAGATGATAATACAAATTTTCTTTATAAACCTGCAGTTTCCACTTGGACCCTGTTGCACCAAAAATTAAGCAAACTGCTCTCTGGTGATGATATCAAAGCAGTCCAAAAAACTGTGATTGCTTTGGGGCACATGTGTGCAAAAGAATCATCTTCTTCACATCTAACTACTGCTCTTGATCTGATTTTCAGCCTTTCCCGATCGAAGGTAGGTGAAATATTTTGATGATTATTAGAGAATCAGTGTCGTCCTCGCATTCTGTGATCCTGTCTCCCCTGGAAAATTTTTATTTATAAGGAACTTCTATTATAGACTTTTTATATTTAATTTGAATGAGATGAACAGTTTTTTGGAAATTAAACTATACTTTTGGCTTCTTTAAATTTTTAAATAGGTCGAAGATATACTATTTGCTGCTGGAGAAGCTCTTTCATTCATGTGGGGAGGCGTTCCTGTCACTACTGATGTGATTCTCAGAACTAATTATTCTTCATTGTCCATGAGTTCTAATTTTTTAATGGGAGATACATCATCATCTCTGCCAAAGCCCACTTCAGAGGAATTCCAAAATAATGAAGATTACCATGTTGCAGTTAGGGATGCTATTACTAGAAAACTGTTTGATGTCCTTCTGTACAGCAACAGAAAAGAGGAGCGCTGTGCTGGAACTGTGTGGTTACTATCACTTACAATATATTGTGGCCATCATGCAAGCATCCAGAAATTGCTTCCAGATATCCAGGTTAGTACTTGTTAATAGTTTTGAGTTTGAGTAAGTGTTTGATTCTCCTTTCTGTGCCAATGGATCGAATAAGTTGCAATTAGCATCAAGTATTGGGGTTGGAATAGCTTTCCTGCACTAGAAATTGGGTTTCTGCATTTGGAATTGAAACTCTTGGTGTTTTTGTTTTGCTTTCTAAGGCTACACCACATGGTTTATGCTGCTCTTTAATGGCTGAGAATGGTGCACTCTGAGGGAAGTTTTCTTGTTATTTGATCAAGATATATTTTAAATAAGGCTTCATAAAGCATCTACTATCTCCAACAAGATGGTTCTTGCACATACTATTACTTCTCAAGCTTGTGATTTAGGCATTTGAAATTGAAATATTGCCCAAAAATTTAATTGAAGAACAATAAATGGCTTTTGCTCTTTAGATTGCCACCTTTTCTGCTTATGGCTTTTATGTGTATCCTGTTTTGGGATGATGCACATGTTATATTTGAGTTGCTGAACTGCATATCCACCAGAGTGCTTCTTATGCTTTACCATAGCCAAAATTGCAACAGATGTCTTAGTTCTTCGTTGTTTTGTTGCATAAGGTTGGTTCTTCACGTGCTTGGTTATTCTAACTTTGAAAGTTGTGAAGAGCTTGGTTCTCTTTGTGTGCTTATTATTTTAGAGTATTTTTACATCTACTAGGAAGTTCAAATAATTGGTGTCAAACAAGGGTCTAGTATTCTTCAATGACTTAGTAAGATAATTGAAAAATATAAAATTAAAGAGATGATTCTATCTTCTCCTTTATTCTCTCTTTTCTTTCCAAATGTTTCCGGCTGATAAGCTTAATCAAAGGCATTTTCCGCAAATATCTATGTTTAGTATAGGATTCTTAAGTACATGGACTGTGCAAATCCGCATCTGATCTGACACAATATTTTGTAGTGAGATATGTCGTATTGTCATGCTGAAATGTTTCTGAGAAGAGAATCTCGCTCTGTCAGCCTCAGATTTTCTGAAAAGGTGTTTCTGTAATACAGGAAGCATTTTCACACCTTATCGGTGAGCAGAATGAACTTACACAAGAGTTGGCATCTCAGGGACTTAGTATTGTTTATGAACTCGGTGATGATTCTACAAAGAAAAATTTGGTTAATGCACTTGTTGGAACTCTAACTGGCTCAGGGAAGAGGAAGAGAGCTGTTAAGGTCAGGATATATGGCTTTGTGATCCTTCATCATGATATTGGTTATTTGTAATGTATTTTTCGTACAAATTTTTCTTATTCTGTTCTTATGGCTATAATTTTCAGCTTGTTGAGGACACTGAAGTGTTCCAAGAAGGTGCCTTTGGTGAAAGTCCTTCTGGAGGAAAACTGAGCACTTACAAGGAGCTCTGTAACCTCGCTAACGAGATGGGACAACCCGACTTGATCTACAAATTCATGGATTTAGCCAATTACCAGGCTTCCCTTAATTCAAAACGAGGTGCTGCTTTTGGGTTTTCTAAAATAGCCAAGCTTGCAGGGGATGCTTTACAACCTTACCTCCGTGCATTGGTTCCTAGACTTGTTCGCTATCAGTATGATCCTGATAAGAATGTACAGGTACTAATCTCTCAGTGCTCTAGGTGAATTGGAACAATTGGCTTGTCATGCAGTTTCAGATTTTATCTCTGAAATTTCATTAGAACTGATACTACTTACCCAATGGATCTTCAGCTTCTGGTTTCTTTGCTCCATGTTGCCCTAAATCTTTGCTACTGAATTTTCTGTTTACTTAGCTGTATTTGGTTTTGTATGCTTATCAGGATGCGATGTCACACATATGGAAATCATTGATAGCAGATTCAAAGAGAGCAATTGATGAACATCTGGACCTTATTTTTGATGATCTGTTGATACAATGTGGATCTAGGCTCTGGCGGTCCCGAGAGGCTTCTTGTCTTGCTCTTGCAGATATACTCCAGGGACGGAAATTTGACCAGGTTGCTATCTAGATTTATCCTTACACAGTTTTTTGTTTCTTGTTTATATTTGGGAACAGTGTTTCCTTAATCACCTAGAAACAACAGTGAGAGTAGTTTCTGGGCTATTGAGAGGCTAATCTAAATCCTTCATGGTTACTTTCTGACTCAAAGCCATTTTCTTCTGTTTCTGATTTTCCTTATGATGCCTAGTTCTACTTTTGAAATATTTAGTATTGACTCCTAATGGTTTTCAGATTTTCTATTTTATTTTCCTTGACTTCTAGTTGCCATATATCAAAACAGACACACTGTAGAGGAGGAAGAACACAACTACACAAGCCAAAAACAATGACTTTCTGGACATATTATGTGTTTGTGAATATAAAGAACTAAGGCAGCATTTATGTTTCTCCATTTTTTCTTAAGTAATGATTTCTTTGAATAAAAGTGTAGAAGACAAACACTAATACCTAGTCATATTGCACATTTAATGAATTGAGTGATTCAACAGCACCTTGATAAGTTTGTAGGTTGTGAAGCTTTGTTGGACATCCTTTGGTTGTTTGACGAAATTCCTCCTAAGTACCATACTACCAGTTTCGCATCAGGTATCCAAGCCCAACCAAGAGATAATAATTAAAAGCTTAGACTTAATATAGATTTAGGATGCAGAATAAATATAATGTAGCTAATAACTTCAGTGTGGAAGAAGAAAAAAATTGACATGGCTCATGCAATGATAGGCCTACATATGATATTTTGATTCTAGAGGTCCCACTATATGATTAAGTACCGCTGGATTAAAATTGGAATTTACAACCGGGCTAAGGCAATAGCTTGTAATTGCCACAGAATTAGTATGGAATAATGTGAGTTTTGAAATCATGTCATATTACAGATTGATGTAGGGGAATCATATTGTAAAGATCTTTACTTGTTAGTGATTCATGGTCAGATAAAGTATCTGCATCCTTGAGATGTAAATTTTTCCCAGGTATTCCCACTTCTTTATGCCATGGATAATGTTTTCATGCCTTCATGGTAAGCTGAACCTGTAGCTGGCTTTTTCATTAGACTGTTTTAATAGCTAACAACTTCTTCAACTCTGGTTACCTAGGATCACGATTGTCAGCTGGAATGCTTCTTTTTTAATTTCCTGTGTTACACATTATTTTCATAATATTTTCTAAGTTCAATCTCATATAGCTGTCAGCTAGTTATAAAATAACCTATGCTGAGGGACATGATAAGACTGTTCCCTTATGGACTTCTCTGCTTTTGTCATAGGTTGAAAAACATTTGAAAAGTATATGGATAGCTGCTTTTCGGGCTATGGATGACATAAAAGAAACTGTCAGAAATGCGGGTGATAGATTGTTCCGTGCTGTTGCATCATTAACTGGGAGGTTATGTGATGTTTCCCTAACACCAGTTTCAGAAGCAAGGCAGACAATGGCTATAGTTCTGCCATTGTTGTTGACAGAAGGCATAATGAGTAAGGTTGACAGTATTCGTAAGGCTTCCATTGGTATGGTTACGAAGCTTGCTAAGGTAAACCGTGTGGCTCGAAAAAGCATATTTAAATTTGTTAAAATTAATTTGGTTGCTCTCATTTCACTTAAATTTTATAAAAACATCTAAGGGTCTCCTGGGTTCATCTCTTCAGTTCTATATCATCTGGATATCATGCCATCTAGGAAGGTTTTGTTACCACTGTTCACAACTATCTAATGAACTCCTATCTTAAAGGTCTCTATGCGGGCCTTCAACGTGTTATTTCTAGTGTTGCTGAGGGTTTCCTATTTTATACTGTGTTCTTTTGACAGTGATATCTGTTATGGTTATTTCCTGCTCCAAAAATTTGTAACCTTTTTAGCTAAGGGCAAAATTCACATTTTCTAGACGATAGTATCCTCATATTTATGTTCTCCTGATGCCTTCTCACAAAATGTATAAGCTTGAATCAATATTTACATTTTTACATCTTCATCTTTGGTAGCTAAGTGATTTTCTTGTATTACTATGGTTAGGGCACATTATGAATTCATTCTCATCACCTGTTTCCTTGCCCACGGTTGTTTATATTTTTATTAACATCTACACTTTACAGGGTGCAGGAATTGCAATTCGCCCATACTTGAGTGATCTTGTTTGTTGTATGCTGGAAAGCTTGTCGAGCCTTGAAGATCAAGGAATGAATTATGTAGAGGTCTGGAACTTATGAACACTCAAATTGTGCCATTCACCTATACACTTATTTTCTTCTTTTTTTTGAGTTGCCTATACACTTATTTTCAAATTCTTTTTACTTTTTCCATTACTGCATTTGTTGATGAATTTACTGATCCATAATCTTGATGTTATTACATGTGACAGTTTATTGATTCTCTATACTGTTTCCCCCTTACATTATTAACACTTATTTTCTTGCTATCTACTAGATGCATGCAGAAAATGTGGGGATACAGACTGAAAAACTAGAAAACTTGAGGATTTCAATTGCCAGAGGATCTCCAATGTGGGAAACTCTTGAATTCTGCATAGATGTTGTTGATTCCCATTCTCTAGAAATATTGGTTCCTCGCCTTTCCCAGCTGGTCCGTTCAGGCATTGGCTTGAACACCAGGTATTTGCAAACACTTCTACTTCTACATTTACGACCTCATATAACTAAGCTCCAATTGCCATACATGTTGCATAATGTGCACATAAACTTTAGTTTATTTGTTCCTGATATACTTTTAGGAATTTGGTGCAATTAGGTCGAAGAAATATTTTCAGCAGTTTGTTGCGACAGATTGGCAGATTTCTGGTTTGAGTGCGTAAACTCAATATTAGTAGCCTAGAGGTTTCACATGAATATTGAGAAACAAATTTTGAACCTAATGGATCTTGATTCTCAAGTCAATGCTTCTATCTTCTAGTTCACAGTTTTAAATGATTATTCAATCAGCTTTCTGAAGATCATTTCTCAAACATCTGTATTTGTCTTTATAAGCCATGACTTAAATCTTAATCTAATGTTTCTTTACCTATTATCATTATTGTTAAGGTAAATGAGTCCATTAAGGATTGCACATGGATGTGTGGCCTATCTTTTCAGAAATTCCTATAGTTGAAAATCATTTATTTGAGCATTCAGTTTAATTCTGCTTTGTCTGAGGCAGGCACAGCCTATAGTATAAGCTTTGGCAGGAAAATCCTGAGGAACCTTGTTTTCGTTGATTATCCTATCCTTGAGTTATTTCTCTATACAATCGTTGTTTTAATTGTCATACAAGCTATACCCTCCATCATTTTTGCTATATCACATGGTCAATATATTATATATAAGCTCAACAACCGCGTTGTTATGTATTCATTTTGTTTTTTGTTCACATGACTATTGATATATCATTTATATATATGTTTACATGCAAATACTTTGATCAAGTTACTGAGTAGAACACTAGTTCCAATTCTAGTTCACAAAAGTTCAAACCAATGAGAGGATTATAGTTCTTGGGGACTTTAGCCCCTCATGGATTCCTAGCTATCGACTAGGAATGCCGTTCTATCTTCTAATTAGTAATTACTACATATTCTATTCACTACCTTTTACAGGGTTGGTGTAGCTAACTTTATCAGCCAGTTAGTTCAAAAAGTTGGTCTTGACATCAAGCCATTCACGAGTATGCTATTGAGGCTTTTGCTTTCAGTTGTTAAGGATGAAAGAAGCGCTTCCTCAAGACGTGCCTTTGCAAGTGCTTGTGCAATTGTTTTGAAGTATGCAGCTCCCTCTCAGGCCCAGAAATTGATCGAAGATACTGCACGTTTGCATTCTGGTGATAGGAATGATCAGATTGCATGTGCAGTCCTATTGAAAAGTTATGCATCCACAGCTGCTGATACATTAAATGGATATCAAGCCATTATAGTTCCAGTTATTTTTGTTTCAAGGTAAGGTCAGCCTCTTTTTATGTTATGATTGCATTATGATGTAAACAGGATCCTCTTTGTTAGAAAGTAAAGCCGACTATATTTTCTTGTCATGCATTTGCTGAGTCTTTCCAGTTATCCCATTCAATTTTATCCTTACAGACTTACAAACAACGGATCTTCATGCTTAGGTAAACATGACTTGGAAATTCATGGTGTACACTAGAGATATCAGGGAATATATGTATTTATAGTCTGCTTTATAATTGATGAACAGAACAGCTTCTGCCTTTCCCATGCATTTTCATCGGAGAGAAACTAAATATGCTTGAATGTTGCTGTTGCTGCTGTTATAAACTATAATGCTTATGCTTTAGGAGCTGAATTGCATGCATGGATCGATGTGAAGGAAAAACTGGCAGAGAATTAATTATAGATCTTGCCAGTATGTAGCTAAGGTAGATTCATTTTCTTGAGTCTTCAATCTGTAGCTGAAAATACTGAGCTTAGATTTATTTAAATTGGGGATTAAAGATGAAAATTTAGAGAACAAACAAGGCTTTACTATTTTGTCATCCTGGTGCAATTTTAAAAAGGGGAAATGAGTTTCTAGTTGAGGTTCTGATGGTTTATGTGTCTCGTAGATATCTTGAAATTCACAGGGATCTATATCATACCTGTATTTTGGACTGGCAGATTACATATCTCATGTTGACTGATCAAGACACATAATTATCGACCAAGGCCTATCTTCAAAAGTATAGATTATTGGGGAATGAACTTTGAAGGTGTCTGATTCAGATAGTCATAAGAACAAAGCTCTTTTCCGGAACAGTCGATTGTAACAAAGGCTTGTATGTATCTGCAACATTGTTTGGAGCAATAATTTGTATATGTATTTGCACCTGTTTGGGTAGTTGATAATGATTTTCTTATCAGCATATAATGCTTTATTCATGGCTTAGGTTATTAGCATATTTCACGATTTTTCTCCCTTCTTAAATAATTGTCATTTTCAGGGATAGTAATTAAAACTAGTTGATTTATAGGCTTCAGCATCTGGGATAATATCAATGATCCTACTAGTTGAAGCCTGTTAGAAGATGAATTTATTAAGTGTTATATCTTACAGACCAGAAATCCATAATTTCACCCATTAATTATTCTTATCAACTTGAGATTTCCGTTTCTGCTTATCATCTTCTTGTTAACAATTCCCATGTCTAAAATATGTCCTTTTGTTTGAAGATTTGAAGATGACAAATCTATATCTAGTTTGTATGAGGACTTATGGGACGAAAATATGAGCAATGAAAGGATTACTCTTCAACTATTCTTGGGAGAAATTGTTGATCTTATTAATGAAGGAATCATGTCATCCTCATGGGCAAGCAAAAAGAAGGCATGCTTAGTCTCTCCTCTCCTTAGTGAAGCTTCTTATTCTAAACCTCATAAAAGAAGTTATCCTAAGTGGTCTTCCTATTGTTAATTCACTTATTTGCATGAAAAAAGTTGGATTAGTTAAAATGCATCTTTCTGAATGTGCAGGCATCACTGGGAATATGTAAGCTCAGTGAAGTCCTTGGTGAATCACTATCTTCACATCATAGTGTTTTATTAGCCTCTTTGATGAAGGAAATTCCAGGGCGTTTATGGGAGGTATTGATATTTTTGTAACGGTAGTTAATCATCCTTTGATTTTTAAAGATAAATTAGTTATGCTTGCAAAATGAAAATGCTAATTTCAAGAAGATAAAGATTTCAAATCACTCCTGATGACAGGATACACATAACATGGATTCTTTAGGGGCAGCAAGTAAAACTTAAGTCTCTCTAACTAACTGATGAAACAACTTACCTTTCTCAGGTAAGCAGTAAAATAAGTCAAATTAACTCATTAGAGTGAAGTAAAGCCTAAGAGGAAGATGATGTATTGGACTATTGGGTGTACATGTTTAGTAAAGAGTAGTATTCCTTATATTTAAAAGCCCTAGAATACATTGACTTTACTTGGACTTATCAAAGCCAGGAGACACATGTAACCTCTTCTAGGAGCACACAGCTTTGCTGCTAGTCGTTTTTGAAATTAAACATCTGTCAATAATATTTTGTTCATATGATATGCTACGACTCATCTAACTTTTTCAGATTTCCATCTTTGCTGACTCTCATCTCTTGTGCTGCAGCTACAAATTATTAGCAAGCCAATTATCTGTTGATAATATTTTATATATGTAATATAATATTTGTATTTTCTGTACATGACAGGGGAAGGAAGTTATGTTAAATGCATTATCTGCCCTTTGTTCTTCATGCCATGAAGCAATTTCTGCATCCAATCCTGATGCCCCTAATGCTATATTGAGCCTTATATCTTCTGCATGCACGAAGAAAGCTCAAAAATATAGGGAAGCAGCTTTTGGCTCTCTTGAGCAGGTAGGCGAAGCTATTATCTGTGCTCATTGCTATTTCCAGTCTTCAGCGCACTCTTTACCTTGATATATGGCTGCTCCACAACTTTTTTTTCCTGCATGTTGGATGATGGTGAATCGAATTATACATGCCATCTTCGTTGAAGTCATTTTTACTCTCTGTTGCATGAACAAATAGCAGTAAGCCACTTGGCCTTTTGGCCAAAGACAAGAAATTGAAAAACTAACACATTGTATGAATTCCGGGAGCTTCTTTTATGAGATAGAGAGATGTAAAACCACACCATGAATGATCTTCTGAAAGAAAATTTCTGAAATGGTGTTAAGTAAAATCACTATTTGGCAGTGCGCTTCTTTTATGAGATAGAGAGATGTAAAACCACACCATAAATGATCTTCTGAAAAGAAAATATCTGAAATAGTGTTAAGCAAAATCACTATTTGCTAGAAAAATGAATAGTTAAACTTGTGAAGCATTCCAATCAAAGCAGTTAGTAAGACTTAAGACTTCATGTTGCTTATCATATATTGACATACTGTTTTCTATGGAATCTATTTAGGCTTAAATCTTATTTCTCTTTATCATATCATTTCTAGGTTATCAAGGCATTCAACAATCCTGAGTTCTTTAACATGGTTATTCCATCTTTGCTGGAGATGGGCAATTCGCTCACCCATACAAAATCAGGTAAGCATAATTCAATTACAAATGGAGGTCCCATGATAATGTCTCTTATAATGAGAAGCAAACATCAGAATTAGTTAGCAATGCTTTGTCCTCTCCTTGCAATATTGTCTTCTTTCTTATATATTTTATGTTGTGTTATGGCTGCTATATTTTTCTTATGAAATCTGATAAGCTTTTCTATAAATGTGGGATTGAATTCCGTTCCTCTAGCTTTGTGTCAAAATGATCTCTGTGAATCCATCACAGTACCTAATTTCCGACTACTGTTAACTCAGTTAAGAGATCAAAGGAGATTTTCCTTTTCCTAGACATATATTAGTAAATAGATGTTTTCCTGTTAGACATTTCAGTTATTGGCCGCATATGAATTATTTAACTATCATATTCTATTGAGATGCATCAGGTAATTAGTCTAAACACTCGTTTTGCAGATGCAGACGAACCAGATACTTCACCAGCTTCTGTACAAGAAAAAATATTGAATTGCATTACTGCTTGCATCCATGTAGCCAACATCGCTGATATCATCAAACAACAGAAGAACTTCTTAGATTTGTATTTATTATCTCTCTCGCCTAAATTCCCATGGACAGGTGCCTTCACTTAGAACTCTGTCACCTAACTTGCTCCTCCTAATCAAATCACCTCATACTCATGCCGTATATCTTTCTTCATGTATTGGACAGTCAAAACATCGGCCTTTTCTTCTATTAAAGAGCTTTGTTCAAAGCTTCATAGTAATTTGAACAGCTCACAAGATGGTGCCTTTCAAGCCAGCACAACTGCTTTTATTCATGAGGTAATATGTGGTCCCATAGTTCTGTAATTACACCGGAAAACATATATATGGGCTCTAACCTGGCATCTTAATATTTGCAGTTATTTTACACACTGTCGCCTGAACTGCTTAAATCCCTGCGCACAGTAAAAATTGGGCAGGTATGATGCTTTCCAATTCTCCATCATTTCATTTTCTGATTTAAATATGTATTCTTTCTTAGATTTATCCATTTATGTAGTATGAGTTGGTGAAACCAGTGCCTGAATTTGCAATGAATTGAATACCTGATGTGAGTATTAATGAATGGATGTCAGGTTCATATAGCAGCTGCTGAATGTCTTTTGGAGTTGACGAACGAGTTGAGGGCAGCTCCAGCTGCCCAGTGGACTGAGCCGGAGTTTATGAGTGAGCTCATCGAACTCTCTCAAATTGAAAAGAACGAGCAGGCTAAGTCTCTGTTGAAGAAATGCATCGAAATCCTCAAAGATGATGTAAAAACCTCGCCTTAAAGATTTTCTTACATCTCTCATAATTCACCTTTTCTATAAAATTGTACCACCACACTTGTTACATTCATTTAAAGAAAGCATAGGAAACTTACCAAAATTTTATTGTTTGTTCTAGTTTCTACCGATATGTGCTTTTCTACTTCACATAGATTCATAAACCTGAATACCAATAAATACAGAGCTTCGTTTCACAACGAAATGTACAATTCCGTGAAAAGCAATACCAGTTTCAAATTTTGTGATGCTTTCTTGTATTCAGATTAAAATTTTCAAGATCGAAGCCTGGAAGAAAACGATCCATTATAAATTTTGTACACATACAAAACAACATCAGAGAATGGAATTCATCGGGCAAAAACAGACATACAAACATTCCTAGATAACAAAAACAGATATAATCAGGATTAGAACAAATTACATTATCTAAGAAGGAGATAAATATAAACTGTTACCTCATAAAAAACAAAGCAACAAACAAACTGTAGTTTCAAATTAACATTAAACCCAACAAACGGTATGTTTTTTAAAAGACTGCAGGAGGATCCAATATTTAAATAAAATAAAATAAAAAACCCGCAGAAATGAGGAGAAAAGAGCCATTTTTACCTAATTTAACCAGAATATGTGGGTTTGACGCCTGGATGCTTGATAAGGTTGAAGAATGGCGTTAAACAGAATGACTCAGACACAATAAACTCATCTTGAAAAGTGAGGAACTGCAGAGGCTACGAGGTCCAAGGAACAAGATCTCAAGTTCCTAATGGAAAGAAATAACTTCAACTCCTTAATTGATGATGACTTAATTAATCTAGTGATAGAGGCAATAATACAGTAATATAGTTTGACAAAATAATCTACACAGGAAAGCTCAAAAAGTATATGTATATTTCTCTCATACCATCACCAGGTGAAGCCATCTCGACTAATGAAAAATATTCGGTTATTGGTTAACGACGACGAACCAAGCTTTTTATTTTTAATTATTATTTCAATTATTAATTAATTAATTAAAATTATGAAAATCAATTTTAATTATTACTTTATTAAGTTAAATATTTTATCTATTTTAATAAGTTTCAGTTTTTAATTATTCTTTTATTTATTTTAATTATTATTTTATTTGTTTTATTATTATTTTATTTGCAAATTACTCAACTAGAGAACAAAGTTATGAGCCGGTTAATCAAAAATTGCGACGACAACCAAGAAGATTAAGGAATTAGTTTGTAGAAACAGGTTGTTCTATTAAACTGCAAATTACTCAACTAGAGAACAAAGTTATGAGCCATAAACCTGACTGACCAGATATAAAAATCTATAAACATAATTAGTTTGGCTTTGTTGATCACGAAAATTACAACAAGACCAACATATATGACAAGCAAACACAAAATCATAACTTCTAACATAAAACTGCCAAAAATCGAGCTAAGACCTCCTAAAAATCATTTGGAATTCAGACTCAAATCAAGTTTTATTACCATTTATAAAAGATATAAGATGTATAAATGATGTAATACAGCTCATTTCAGGACACACGTTACACATTAGGTTTGTTAAACGATGATAGAGAGTAGAGTGATGGAATTATAGAGGCGAGACAATGGAGTTCTACACAATCACTTAGATATATGTTTCCAAATCTACTTATTGCTAACTCTATAAATAAATCGGTGGTTGTTTGGAAAAAAATGTTGGAAATATTTGTCTGATGACATTCTATTCCAGTAACACAAACTCATACATCATCCATGTATTCAATCTAAATGTTCTACTTTTAAACACATAACAAAAATATCTTCTTTTTTTCTTCAAATCTTCATTTGATAGAGGAAGAGGTTATAAATCATTCATTGGTAGAATTAGAAAATATATTGGGCAGGTACAGTAGCAGTTTATGAGATTTTGATCAAATGTTGTATCCTGAATTTAAACAAAATTATTGATGATATAATGTTAGAAATTAATGGTACTGAAATTAATGTTTATATGAATATACATATTGAAGTAAATAAAAAATGAACATTCATATTATAGACAACATAAATTCATACTTCCATCTCAAATTATTTATAAAATATTAAATAGTTTTATTCTAAAACCAACTGTTAAAAGAATTTTTATTATATAAAAACACTTTTTCTTCCATAGATGCATATATTAAATCTATTACTCTACAAAATGTAGCTTTTAATATATTACAGCTAATAAAAAAATGTAACCATGTGGCCAATATACAGTGATGGTAGAAGAGAATAGAGATCCAACTAAAGTAACGCCAATTCAACGGAAACAATTCTCACTACTAAATCCTCGCCACTCCAAAACCCTAGACACTCTAAACCGGCGGGGCAGCGGCGGCGATCAACCATCCATGGACGATGTCTGCGAGGGCAAGGACTTCTCTTTCCCATCCCAGGAAGAGAAGATCCTAACATGGTGGGACGAAATCGACGCCTTCAAAACCCAACTCGACCGCACCAAACATTACCCCGAGTACATCTTCTATGACGGGCCGCCGTTCGCCACCGGCCTCCCCCACTACGGTCACATTCTCGCCGGAACAATCAAGGACATCGTTACGCGCTATCAGTCGATGACGGGGCATCACGTCACCCGAAGATTCGGCTGGGATTGCCACGGGCTGCCCGTGGAGCATGAGATTGATCAGAAATTAGGGATTAAGAGCAGAGAAGATGTGTTCAAGATGGGAATCGCGAATTACAATGAAGAGTGCCGAGGAATTGTGCAGAGGTATGTCGGCGAGTGGGAGAAGACTGTGGTGAGAATGGGAAGGTGGATCGATTTTAGAAACGATTATAAAACTATGGATTTGAATTTCATGGAGACTGTGTGGTGGGTGTTTGCGCAGCTGTTTCAGAAGGGTCTTGTTTACAGAGGATTCAAGGTATTAATAGCTTTTATCTTTGCAGATAACGTTAAATATTCAGTTATTTCTTGCTCTTATTGTGTTTATCTATTTCGATTGGTGTAATTTCTGCATTCTTGAATTTTTGTACTTATTTACTGTAAATCAGATCCAGTAATATGTTGCTGTTTTGAATGGGTTTTCCGGATGTTATTCATGCAGGTTATGCCGTATAGTACTGGTTGTAAAACTCCGTTATCAAATTTTGAAGCTAATTCCAATTATAAGGAGGTTCCTGACCCAGAAATAATGGTGGCTTTTCCTGTGATTGATGATGCGGATGGTGCGTCATTCGTGGCGTGGACAACAACACCATGGACACTGCCTAGTAATCTTGCACTCTGCGTAAATGCTAGCTTTGTCTATGTTAAGGTCCGGAACAAGTTCAATGGGAACGTCTTTGTGGTTGCTGAATCTCGATTGTCAGAGCTTCCTGTTGAGAAGGCAAAGAAGAGTTTGGCTGATGGGGCTGCTGTTGCTTCGGAGAATTCAAATTCAAAGCCCAAGTCGTCTGGTGGCAAAGCTAAGAATGTCGAAACATATGAAATTTTGGAAAAGTTCAAAGGGGCTTCTCTCGTGGGGAAGAAATATGTCCCTTTATTTGATTACTTCAAGGACTACTCTGATATGGCGTTTAAAGTCGTTTCGGATAATTATGTAACTGATGACAGCGGTACTGGAATTGTTCACTGCGCTCCTGCATTTGGTGAGGACGATTATCGAGTCTGTCTTGGAAATGACATAATCACCAAGGGGGAAAACCTGGTCGTAGCAGTAGACGATGATGGATGTTTTACTGAGAGAATTGTTGAATTTCGTGGCCGCTATGTGAAGGAGGCGGATAAAGACATCATTCAGGCTGTGAAGGGGAAGGGCAGGCTTGTAAAAACTGGAAGCTTTACACATAACTATCCTTTTTGTTGGAGATCTGATACGCCCCTCATCTACAGAGCTGTGCCCAGCTGGTTTGTGGCTGTGGAAAAGATTAAGGATCAGTTGCTGGAGAATAACAAACAGACATACTGGGTGCCAGACTTTGTGAAGGAGAAACGTTTCCATAACTGGCTCGAGAATGCTAGGGATTGGGCAGTCAGCCGAAGTAGGTTTTGGGGCACGCCTCTTCCGTTGTGGATCAGTGAAGATGGTCAGGAGATCGTGGTCATGGATTCAATTGAAAAATTGGAAAAACTTTCTGGTGAGAAGGTAACCGACTTGCATCGTCATAAAATTGATCATATCACTATCCCTTCAAGTCGTGGTCCAGAATTTGGTGTTCTTCGCAGAGTGGAGGATGTGTTCGATTGCTGGTTTGAGAGTGGATCCATGCCTTACGCTTATATTCATTATCCATTTGAGAATGTGGAACTATTTGAGAACAATTTCCCAGGACATTTCGTGGCTGAGGGTCTGGATCAAACTCGTGGGTGGTTCTATACTCTCATGGTTCTTTCCACCGCACTTTTTGGAAAACCCGCTTTCAGAAATCTCATTTGTAATGGGCTTGTGCTGGCTGAGGATGGGAAGAAGATGAGTAAGAGATTGAAAAATTATCCTCCACCATCTGACGTTATCAATGATTATGGAGCTGACGCGTTGCGTTTATACATTATAAACTCTCCAGTTGTTCGTGCTGAGCCGTTGCGTTTTAAGAAGGAAGGGGTGTATGGTGTGGTAAAAGATGTTTTCCTACCCTGGTATAATGCTTATAGGTTCCTTGTGCAAAATGCTAAAAGACTTGAAGTCGAGGGGCTCGCACCGTTTACACCCGTTGATAAATCCATCCTTCAGAAGTCCTCGAATGTCCTTGACCAATGGATTAATTCGGCTACACAGAGTTTAGTCCATTTTGTGCTGCAAGAAATGGATGCTTATAGACTCTACACAGTGGTTCCTTATCTCTTGAAGTTTTTGGACAACTTGACAAATATATATGTTCGATTCAATCGGAAGAGGCTGAAAGGTCGAACAGGGGAAGAAGATTGCAGAATCGCTCTTTCAACTCTTTATTATGTTCTTCTTGCAGCATGTAAATCCATGGCTCCATTTACACCATTCTTCACAGAGGTTCTGTACAAGAATCTGAGGAAGGTAGCCAGTGGATCTGAAGAAAGCATTCACTATTGCAGTTTCCCTGCAGTCGAAGGAAAGAGGGGGGAACGGATCGAAGAGAGTGTGAACCGGATGATCACAATCATTGATCTTGCACGCAACATTCGTGAGCGCCATAACAAACCTCTCAAGACACCACTAAAGGAGATGGTCATAGTACACCCCGATGCAGATTTCTTGGACGACATTGCCAATAAGCTGAGGGAATATGTGCTCGAGGAGCTTAACGTGAAGTCTTTGGTCCCATGCAACGACACTCTCAAGTATGCCACTTTGCATGCAGAGCCTGATTTCAGTGTGCTGGGGAAAAGGCTAGGCAAATCAATGGGAGAGGTCGCAAAGGCAGTGAAGGCAATGTCAACGGAAGAAATCTTGGCTTTTGAAAAAGCCGGAGAGATCACTATCAAAACACATGTTTTGAAGCTCAGTGATATCAAGATAACTAGGGAGTTCAAGCCTCCTGGTAATGCAAAGGCTGAAGACATGGATGCTAAAGGAGATGGTGATGTCTTGGTGGTATTGGACCTGCATGGAGACGAGTCTTTGTATGAAGCCGGGGTTGCTCGTGAGATTGTGAACCGTATCCAGAAACTGCGGAAGAAAGCTGCACTTGAACCCACTGATATGGTAGAGGTCTTCTTCAAATCATTGGATAAGGATGAAACAACTTCTCGAGAAATCCTAGATTCGCAGGAAGCATACATCAGAGGTGCACTTGGGTCGTCATTGCTGCCACATTCTTTGCTTCCGTCCCATGCTGTGGTCCTTGCTGAAGAGAGCTACCGTGGGATATCAAACCTCTCGTTCGCGATAATTCTAGCAAGGCCAGCGCTCGTGTTCAACTTGGATGGTCTTGCTGCATTATGCGGTGGGAGCACCAAGTTCGTGCAGAGATTGCAGGCCTACTTGTTGTCGAGGGATCACCACAATTTGAAGGCGGAATTCCAAGGTGGAAAGGGCAAGATGAAGGTCAGTTGCATCGAAGATCTGCCTCCGGTAACTGTGGTGTTGGGTGAACATGTGTTCTTGACTGTTGGTGACTATATCTCAAGCAAGAAGCGGAGCCTGTGATTTTGACTGAGTTTTGGCCTTTCTGGATTATTGTTGGTTGCTCTTTGCCGTTGGCTGGGACTGGAAGAATTTTTTTCTTCGCCACTATTGTTTTTCTTGCCAGATGAATTTAGTGATAGAATACGAAAACGATAGTTTGGCTAGTTTGCTTTTCTTGTAATTTTCAAGTTACCATCCAGAAGTAAGAATTTTGAAAGTCATTTGTTTTTTTTCAGTTTTCTCACTTCTCTTGTTTCGATTTACACGAGGGTTCACATCTTTTTTTTTTGGGTAAGTTAAATTGCATAAATTAAAATTGTAGAATTACAATATACTCGGGCATTCCCGAGGGGATACAGCTGCTTTGCAGCGGGGAGGTACAAGCTAAAGAAAGCCTGACTCTAACATACATGACTCGATTACATTACGGGGATTTGGTCCCTAGCAATGGCACGTGCCATGTGGAAAAGAAATCAACGGCCAAGATGCTTAGGCATGGGCAGCCTAGGCCTCGGCACCTCGGCATTGGCCTCGGCATCGGCAGCCTCGTCCTCGGCCTTGGTTTCGGCCTCGGTCTCGGCATCGGCATTGGCCTCGGCAGCGCACCATCCTCGGCATTGGCCGCCTCGGCCGCCTCTGCATCGGCATCTCGGCTTTGTACTAAAAATACGGCCCCAAGGGCGAAGTCATGGCTGCCTTGGCACCAAGGCATTGGGCGCCTCGCCACCTCGGCACCAAGGCATTGGTCGCCTCGGCACTTCGGCATTGGCTGCCTCGGCAACCTCGGAAATGGACGCCTCGGCATGTCGGCATTGATTGCCACGGCACCTCGGCATTTGCCTTGGTCTCGGTGACCGCGGCATTCAGCCTCGGTCTCGACGACCTCGGCATTGGGAACCTCGGCACCTCGGCATTGGTCGCCCCGGCACCTCGGTCTCTGCAGCCTTGGTGTCGGCGAACTCGGCAGCCCCGGTCTCGGCGACCTCGGCATTGTCGTGCCTGCCCTGAACACTTCGGCAATGGCCGAGAATGGTAGACGAGCCTGCATCGGCCTTGGCACCTTGGCAAAGGTCGCCTCGGCAGCTCGGCATTGGTGGCCTCACCACCTCGGCATTGGTCGCCTCGGCAGCTCGGGATTGGTGCCGAGGGTTCACATCATGACTTTAGGTCAAGATCCTTTTCCCAAGTTTTTGATAAGCTATACGCCCAAAACATATTTGTTATATTTCTATTTTCCCTAGAAATATTCGTTGTCGGATTCGATTTATGCTTGGCACTAATTCCTACTTTTTGTTTCAGTATTACTATCCAATTGAACTCTTATCTCAACAATAGATATACACGTACACATAAAAAATAACATCATCGAATATTCATTTGAGGCACCCTCCCATGCCGTTTGCGCCATGCAGAATGTTTAATTAAGCTTTAATTGTGAATTTAATTAAATCCTAAATATGAATTAGCAAATCCTAATTGCTAAACCCAACTCTAGCTATGAATTTCATTCTAAACATGAATTAATAAATCTCAATTAGTAAATCCCAATTAACCCTAACTAGTTTCATAAGTATTATAGTTATCATCAATTAAAGGTTGCAGGCGTTCCACCAGGTTTTTGTCTATTCATTTTCACTTACCTTGATGGTTATGAGGTCTCTGCGCAAAATACGGTTGCATAGCATATTGACCTTAGCAGCTAAAACATTCACAAGTAGAAGCCTATCGATAATGGATCCCCACTAGTAAGGGAACATAGTTTTTCAAACAGGAGATAACGGCCAAAGTAGAGCCATGTTAACGATTGCCGGAGTAAAGCAAATGAAACCCAACCTAATGATTTCCTAAGTACATATGTACATACTATACGTGAACAAGCAGATAGATTCAAAATCCAGAAGATCGATGACAGTATAAAATAAAACAATAAATATGCGAGAGACAAGATCCATGAACAAACAACAAGATAGAGATGGCAATTGATTTCACAGAAGCAACACACTTTCCTCGCAAGTACAGTGACTAAGAGGACTAATCAATCATCAGTTCTCAAGGTCCAAAGGCTATGACAAAATTAAATATGTACTACTGCAAGATGTACGGCAGTATGAAACATCGATTTCTTTTTCCTTTTCCTTCTTTTCTTTCTCAGTAAGTACTTGAATTTATTATTCTCCTAGCAGCATTCTTTGTTAAGTCTTCATAAACCTAAATGATTGTAGCATGAAAGAGTGTTTCAGTGACCAACTGCAATTAGGGATGGCAACGGATCCAGGACCCGGTCCAGATCCGTGGATCCAGATCCATTTTTAAGGATCTGGATCCTCAAAAATCTGGACCTGACGGATCTGGACCGGATCTAGAACATATCTCAATTTTTCGGATCTGGATCTGGAGTATAGGTTTTAAGACCCGGATCCGGTCCAGATCCGACCCGTGGACCCGCCATATATATATATATATATATATATATATTATTTTATTATAATTAAATTGGTTAACCTAATTTCTAGTCTACTATTGTTCTCAACATCCTTACAACTGTTATGAATACGTGAACTCGAATACTCGCCGCCAGCGGTGGTGAAAGGAAAGGCGTGATTTATTAATCAAGGCTTTTGTTTCGTAGAGCCACCAATATTAATGGAAGCTTTTCTTAATTTCAAATATATATATATATATATATATATATATATATATATATCGTTATGAATCCCTCTCTCTAGTTGGAGTTCTGGGTTCGGTTGGTGTCAAATGGGATAAGTGATGTATTTGGTGCAGGTAATAAAGGCAAAAGTAGATTTTTTATTTTAAAGATTCATATGAGTTCACGTGTAATGGAGAGAATTTATCGATAATTTAAGCAATAAACAAAAATTAAATCATTTTTGGATGAAACACGAAACCAATAATATTTTTAATCCTTTTTTTAGCAAAACAAAATATTCATTAAGTTATATTCAATAACTACAATGTTAAGTAGCCAACTAGGAAAAAAAATATTGTCAACACAATTGAATCAGAAATCGTCCCTGAGAACGTAGAAAGAGTATGAGCAGTTTGATTAGCATTTCGACAAACATGTGATATGGATAAAATAGAACCATCGTCCAATGGAGGATACACGTGCTTGTTCCACCGTTATCAAGATTTTGATGAAGATGGAGAACAAATTGATTTTATTGATATGGTAATTGATTTTTTTTCATTTAATGTTAATATTATTGAAATAAATATGTATTTTCTTATGATATTTATTTCTTAACTTTTTTAGGATGTTGATGATGTTGAAAACAGTTGTAACATTGAAGACTTTCTTGAAGATTTTGGACATTAGATGTTTCGTCATAAATATATGTTGTTAGAACTTGAATGATCGTAATATTTACATAATGTTATGACTTATTTTGGATTATTGTGATGTTTTTTATGGTTTAATCATGTAATGATTTATTTTTTGATGTTCGTTATTGTGGATTTAGATTATTATTATGTTGTGATGGTGTTATTATGACTTTTTGTTAATTTAAGATTTATGTTAAAAGAGAAATCCGATGGATCCGGGTCTAGATCCGTAGACCCTGTGGATCTTATGGATCTGGGTCTGGATCTTATTTTTTTAGATCCATCGGATGCGGTCGGATCCGGACACAGTTAAAAATCGGATCTGGATCTGGACCTCGTAAGATCCGGTCCAGATCCGGTCCATTGCCATCTCTAACTGTAATGAATCGCAACATTTCGAATTGTGGGGCAACTTCAAGGTTTGCTAAATCAAAGAATGAACAATCTACTACACTTACTAGTTTCTTATAAACTTGTTTAAATGCATTGCAAAATCGTTCTGCATCAGCTGCACCCACCTAAGAAATGAAAATTTTATTATGTATTAAACCCATTCATTCAAACGTCTGTTTGGCATTTAATCTTCATTCTCTTAGAAGTTAGAAGTTAAAATGGTAAAGCAAGGTGACTTAAAAAAAATCCACCATTTATATAGATATATGAAGAACACTTCTATTTAACAATTACACTATAAGGCTAGAAGCAAGTTTTCCAGAAAACTAGGCCCTCATGTAATGCAATATTATAACGTTAAATTATGTGCTGATTCAAAAGTAGTAAATGAAGTACTTAAATGAATTTAAAATTTGGTCTCATTCACAAGGACAGTTAAACACAACATCTACCTTCTGCTCAGCAGCCGCCTTTAGTTTTCCCCAAAATTCTTCTGTGGTTGCAAAATCAACACAAAGATCATCAGTCATTGTTCTGTAACAGAAAAACACTAGGTCGACATATAAATACCATGCTAATAATGCCAACTGCATTATCCATACAGTTTTCAACACTGAATTATTTTGTAGGGATAGATCTAAAATGCTATCCGTTTGGTCCCAAACCACACACATAGGCAAGATCCCGAAATGGTTTGGAATGGATTAATTCAAATGAGATTCCTGCCCAATGACCCACAATGTTTCCCTTTAAAAAACTCATGTCACCTAAACTTTCTGAAAAGAGAGAAAATGCATGTGTACCTCGCCCATCTGCTGTTGGAATCACTAGGTATGCAATGCTGTAAGAGGTCAATGCACTGTTGGGTTCAATATCATTTAGGGATGTAGTCAATGGTTTTTAAAATTATATAGCATAATATAAATACACAATCACTTTGGTTGACATTCATGGGTACAATCATGCCTATTTGATTATGTAAACTAAATATTATTGACTAGGAAGTTAATCGCATTAAATCACCCCTATTGAGCATAGGAATGAACCAATCACTCACTTGAATAAATACACTATCAGATAGAGAGATAGTCCACTTCTTGGAAATTAGCATCAACCATAAACAGTTAGCTAGTAGCAACTCAACTCTTGATAACAACAAGTTTCATTACATTGTGTGGGCAGAACTTTAATATTAGCTTCTACAAGAGAGTTCAAGAATTTAATCTCTTAAAATAAAGTTAGACGTATAAGACAATGCTCGAACAGGATAGGATCTCTCTAAAAGAATGTGGAATAATGCCTTTCTAATGAAAGACCAATTGAAATTAAATCTCCATCTCCATGTTACAAAGATAACATCAGGCTTTCTTGAGATACAATGTTACCCTTGTCATATCCTATTCATTTTCATTTTATTAAACGGAACTTACTTGGATAGAGTACATGTACATGAGACTAATGAGTAGCAGTAAGAAAGATATATTACTCTTGTAGTAGAGTAAGAAGTAAACCTCCTAATTCAACTAGCTCGAAGAGTTTGGCCGGTAGGAGGAGGAGTCATACATCAAAAGCTTTTGGAACATAGAAGGATCACAGTTATTGGGTCTTTAGAGTTCTAACCCATTATCAACGCTGTAGACTTGATAAACAGACTATATGACAGAAACACCTCAGGTATATGAATGTTGTAATCCGATTAGGCTCTTCTCTCATATAAGATAACCAGGCTACAAATTAGATATTCTCACAATCTGTTGATTTATAGCATTAAAGACTTAATTCTGGGTGAATATGTAAATTGGCTCAATAAAAGGGCATAATAGTTTCTGGAAAATTGCAAGCCACTACTAGCTCGGATCATCAACTTAAGCATTTAAAAATATGAGTTATGATCCAGAGATTTGGACTTAATTAAATATTAGAGAGAAATTAATAATTATTTTAATTAACTTATGGTTGAATTAATCATTCTACTAGATAACAGATTCTTTACTTAGAAGTTAGACCTAGTAAGATTAGAGAACTAACAAGGAGTATCTATACCAATTAATCAGACTTCCGTACCATTATTATCCTCAGTACTCCATGTATCTTGCCATTCCTTCACCTGACAGCAAATCCTGATGTTAGATAATAGAGATGAAGCAAGCTTAATAGCACTGTGCAGAAAAGCACTGTGCAGAAAAACTACGCAATACCTCCTGACTTGGAGCAGGCCCAGATAATTGCCTTGAAAAATCGGAAGCAGCCTGAAAACAGAACTTGGCTAAACATCGACAAGTCCAAATATTGAAAAGGATATATAGGAGATGCACATTGCCCTTGCGCCCGTACAATGCACAACGTCCGTAAATTTGGAACTTTTATTTTAATCATTGAAAATGTTTCGAAAAGCTCATATTAATCAGTGGCTACTCATGACAACAGACTGAATTAAGCTAGTGGGAAATGAATAGCACAACTGCCCTCAAAAAAGGGGGAAAAAACGAAAGGGTTCAGCAGAAACTCCTGAATTTACTTGCGGTGCTGGTTTGCCTAAATCACCGAAAGAATTATGTAAAAAATAAACATCATCCTTTAGCAATGGCGTTTTATTTATAGCTATCAACACATCAAATGAATCGACCTTGGACCCAAAATAAACAGAGAAATATATGATAAAACCTTCAACAATAAGGCATGAGAAAAGCACAAAAGGTCGAGTTCAGCAAAATAAACAAAAGAATGAAGGAAGGACGAATGTGTAAAGGAATTCGAGCGAGGCCGTTATTTATTCCGTTCCCCATCAGATCACAATCAAAATATTTTCAACTACAAGTCTGCGACACTTGTAGATACACGCACAAGGATCAGTGCCTAGGTACTCGTGTGTGAGAGAGAGAGCAGTACGTGATAATCGGGAGATCGGACGACGGGGAAGAGCTCGAGGAGCTGCCGAAATTCATTCGCGTTCATCGGAATTCGGTTTTGCCGCTGAAGCAATTTGCCCAACTCTCAATTATCACCGATTTTGTAAGAACTTCTTTGCCCCATCTTTATGTTCCGCGTAGTCGAGGGTGATTCAGTAAAATTGCACTGTTTTGATCCTTCTCTATTTTCAGTCGGACTCGGACACCAAAACTATTTTGAACAGTTAAGACACTTCAATTTTGCTTCTCGTTGACAAACCATGGACTTGAAAAGTGTCAATTGTTTGTGTGTGTATTGACCTAGTGGTAAAGTGGTTAATCGTCAAATCCAATCGCCGGTTCAATTGGTATTCATCGCCGGTTAAAATTCTCTGTATTAATTGTGAAAAAAAAGTGTCAATTGTGATAAAAACATGCTTATCAAGTAACCAACCACCTACATTAACCTCAAAACTAGTTTAGTAAACTCAGTATAATACAATTTTAATAACAAAATAAGAATCGAATATGTAGATTCAAAGATTATGGGAACCATTCAATCGTATACTGATATTAAGTTTGACACTTTCGTCAAATCCTCCAATCACTAAAAGCTTAATGACTCAACTTAGTTCAGTTAAACCAACTTTGTTTGGTTTAAATTCATTTATTAATACAACGTTGTTTATTATTCTTAGAGAACAAAATATCCAGAATGAAGTGCAACAACTTCAAAAGAACCTCGAGATAAAGTCGTATTTGGCTTTTCTAACCTACAACAAAATATTATGGTAATACAACATTCAACACCAGATGGAGTCACTTAAGCATCTAGATAAATATTAATGATGATGATACATTTATAAGATGAATGTTAAGTGCTGCTTACTTGATGACACGCACATGCCATTCACTTCTTATCAAGAATATAGAATACTACTAATGTCTCAACAATTAGATGCATTGCTTGTCTTATAAATGGTAGTATACATTTTATACCCTAGTAAATATACGAATCAACAGCACTCTCCCGAATCTCTGCGGCTGATTGCAGTCGCTGTCTTGGAGCCCGATGAACGCCCTAAAAACTGGCTGATGTACTCTCCAGCTGACAAGAGCTTGCCCATGTCAACATTGGTCTTCACACCAAGACCATTAAGCATGTACAACACATCCTCAGTCGCAACATTTCCTGAAGCTCCCTTGGCGTAGGGGCATCCTCCTAGACCCGAAACTGATGAATCCACCGTGCTAATTCCCATCTATCAAGGACAAATCCATCAACAACTATGTACTCATTCCTTCCCATCTTTTTTCTATCTTGGAGGGTTTAATAATAAACAAACAAGGACAGAGAAAGTTGTAAGGGAATTATGAGGATATGTTGCCTATTCAGTCTCGCTCAGTTTTGAAATCTACTGGAAAGAAATTATGGCAGGATTTTTGTTCTTTTATGATGTGCAATTCAGTAATGGTGTTAAGCAATGAACTAGTTCTTGATTGCAGCATACAAGGTAGTGTTAGAGAGAAGTTACTCACTTGGAGGGATAACAGAATGTTAGGTAGAGACTGTCCATACGTGTCATGGAAATGAACAGCAAGTTTCTCGACAGGGACAACAGCCATCACAGCTTCGAGCATAGGAAGTACGGTACCTGTGCCAAGATAACCTTTAGATGTCTCTAAGAGAGCAAGAAATCAAGGAACTGAAATTCAGAGAGATATTCAAGAAATTTGTCAAGTAATTTTCCTATGACCTTAATTTTCTGAATTGTCCAGGACAAAATCTGGCAAACATGATATCCAACATCATGATAAATTTTATGGTAAGAAAGATAAATTGGCTGTTCGGGCTAGTGTCCTTTGTAACCACACTGTAGTAATCACTTATAATATCACAAGTTGCATCATGGGGAAGAAAGATTATCTCTAAATTCACCAAATAAAGAAACAAAAGAAGAAGAAATCTCAAAAGAGAAAGAATACCAGGTGTAGCAACTCCTACTGTATCTCCAAGAGAAATCTCAAAACAGCCCATATTATGAAGTTCCTTTGCCACATAAGCAACTTTTGATGCAGAGATATATCCTTCCACTGGGCAGCCAACAACACAAGAGACATACCTGTTGAAGGTTTACATGAATATTGTCAACCAAACTCAAACTGTGATGGTGAAGAATGATTGTCTTCTCCAGAAAGTGTTTGCCAAAACTAATAAAAAAAAGATTTTTAATTCAACAGAGCTTTCACGAAGTTCAATTGTAGTCAAAGGTTGAAAAAATATTGCATCGTGTACGTAGCTTCAGTTAATTTTGTGTGAGCAATTGACAATATCAAGTCCATGCAACAAACTTGGTTTACGAATTATCTCGTCAGAAGAATTGAAATGTGATCTCTCTCTCTCTGTGAATTGTACTAGTAGTAAGAAGAATTGAGTACTGGAGGTGGGGGGATAAGAGTCGGGTAGACAAAAAATCATACCCACGCACAGGAACTGAAAGCTCTTTGGCAGCAGAAGTTACAGCACGATAGCGAGCCAAGCTCTCTTCAATACTGCAATTAATATTTGATTTTGAAAATGACTCAGAAGCTGATGCAAATACAGCTACTTCTTTTGCACCAGCTGCAATAGCAGCTTCAAAACCCTGTCAAAATTGTTATGAAATGTCAAGTTCTCATCCATAATGAAAAAATGGCTGGACAAAATTTGATTACAATTAGACACACCTTAAGATTGGGAGTCAGAACAGGCAATCTAACTCCTTCCAAATTCTTAATTGCTTCCATCACATCCTTTGCATCTGCCAGCTAGTTAAGCAAATATAGGAATTAAACAAATTGAAGACCCAAAAAGATTTACTATATGTCAGCTCATAGATGCTGACCAGTGTCAGCATCTAGTATTTAAGGCCACAAATGTGAGATCATGAGAACAAATAGGTGAGAGTGGCATCAAAATAAATTAGTACCTGAGGTACCCACTTTGGTGAAACAAAACTTGTAGCTTCAACAACTGCCAAACCAGACGAGACTAATTTGCGGATCAATTTGATTTTGACGGATGTTGGGACAATTGTTTTCTCATTTTGTAGCCCATCCCTGGGGCCAACTTCAACTATCTTCACATATTTTGGTACACCCTTGAAAAGCTACAGTAAGCAAAATATTTGTTGCTTAAAGGATATTCTAGTAAATCCGCACAAATATGGTATTAAACTAAATACTGAATAGGACTCCACAAAATGCTGTTTGGGGATATTCAAGAAAATTTCATCAAAGGAGAAACATATTGAAACAACTATTCTTACTAATCCAATGCAAACATGGTGATAGACTATATACAGAAAATGACTTCACAAAGAGCTGTTCGATAATAATAGAGAAGATTTTATCAAATGAGCAACATATTTAACATGCTATTTGCAATTATGTTTTCATCAACTACTGTAGTGATATCCAGAACTAAAAAGTCAAAACTGATCATTTCTTTGAGAACTTGGTAAAACATTAGCTGAATGGATTACCTTATATTTTGATTCCCCCGTGTCATTGTCACCGCAGGATGGACACTGATGATTGGACAGGTATTGAAATTCACTCATGTTTCCATAGGCCACCGCACCTCTACCTAGACTCAAAGTCCTCGTGAACGAGTTTCTTTTTTGTCTTCTCCACATAACATGCTCTTGTTTGTACTCTTCAAAACCTTCACTGAATACAAAAGCAGATAAATTGGTGGACAAGTTAAAGATCCTGACATCTTGAAAGCAGCTATCACCAAAATTAAGTTGCTCTTTTGATTTCTGAGCTCCGATAACTGCTTTAATAAGACTGCATATCACTGGTTAGGGATTAGTTTATAGATTACTCATAGCTTGGAAATTTAGGTTGAGATAGCTTATTGAGAGTTACTCAGGTAGTTTTGAAGAATTGGTCAAGTGTAAAAGGCAGATGGTGTTTTCAAGTTTGATACAAGTATGAAGTAACCTTAACATTTATAATATTTCCAATTAGCTGATGACTGGATCCATAAGCAATCATTCTGAATTGCTCTTCTATATGTATAAGAAGTATTGAAATAGCATGGCTAAAATCAGTATGCAACAATGATGCATTAGGACAGGTTATTCATTGTGTAAAAAGGGCATGGGGATGCTTACAACAAATCAGGAAAAGTGATAAACAAACAAGGCCAATAACAATGACCAAAGACACATGTAGAAGCAGAAAACCATTCATAGAAGAAAGTTCACTTACTTGCAACTATTAGATGAGCTGCAACTTCTCCCTTCAATCCAGCAGTTTCCCATTCCCATATCCTCTGGGATAGGGCGGCATGCACTGGATGAGAACCTATAAATTCGGTCAATATTGCTCAAAGCTGGAAGCTTTTCAAGACCAAGAGGCTCCTCCAAACTTGACATTGTTGTGCAAGTGAATGCAGAAGTAACTGAAGCCACAACAGGAAATAGCTTGCTTTTAGAGTAATTCAAGGCCTATCAGCTGGCACAGTCAATTAGTGATGTATGAAAATTCTAAACAGACAGAAGCTGACAACAGTCATTAGCAATGCATGGAAAATCATAAACACACTGTTATAGCTGAGAACCAAAATACCCAGATTCAAAGCAAAATTAGTGAGTAGTGATATCAGGAGCAATATTCTAGATTCAGACTGTTCAGTTGACTTCAAGATGAACTATATATACACACAATTGTATTTCTAAAGATCATGAGACTAGAGACTTATAAGCACATGTAGACTGAAGATATTTGAAAATCTCAAAATTATAAGAAGAATCTCAAGAAATCTTCTTTACAGATGCAGAATGTTATAGTTATAACTTATAAGGAGTCCAGAAAACAGAGAAAAGTGCACCAGAGAATTGTCAACTACTCTTGCTTCTTTTCATCCCACAACCAGTCCTAAGTTTTGTGTAATTACTTTACAGGCTACATAAGATTGAAATGAAGTACTTTACAATACTTGATATACATAAATTTGACATGATAACTTGTATTTATCAAATAATGACCAGGTTTTGGATGAAGAAAATGTCAAATTGTAACTTGATCCTGATGATGCCACAGTCTAATATTGTTTATCCTCCAGTATGCCAGATACGAGTAATCAAGAAGAACAAATGTAGCTAGATGGCGGCTGTGTCACTTGCCTGTGCTACCATTCAAACAAAGAAACAAAACTCTGCAGAAAATATGAATCCATTCTATAAATGGCAAAGCTACTAACTTCAAATAGGTCGAGAGTTAGGGCTCCTTGCGTGTATCCCTAACAAGGTCCAACTGCTGATATGCCTTAAAACTATCTCCGCTTCGAATAGTTAGACGGGGTCTCGCCGCCGCCCGGCCGAGTCGGGGGTCAAGGGGCGACGCCTGCTCGGGGTCCGGGGGCGAGACGCCCCCCGGCCCGACATATCTGATGATGGGCTTTAACATTTGTATTGGGCCTTACTAGTTGTATCAATGAGCCCAACCGGTTTATTCTCTTAGTACTATATTTATGGTATTTGAAAGTTGTAATCTATAATTCTGAAACCCTAGCCGCATAATAAATCTGTTCTTCTTTTCGGCCCGTGGATGTAACCAACTCATTGTTGGTGAACCAGTAGAATCTGTGTTTGCTTTACGTTTTCTGTTTATTAATTGCTCAATAATCCTAATCCGTTACAACAAACTGGTATCGAGCCATTCGATTAGGGTTCGAATTTTCCGCATTGTTGGGGTTCTTTGAGTCGATCAAATATGTTTGCTTTCAACCAACCATAAACGTCATCACTTAATCTTCAAAAACACAAGGATGTTATTCTTGTAATGGCGAAATTGAAGTAATCTTAACTCTCATTTGAGGTAACCATGACGATCGCCCTGAGGAATACTCTAATCAAGCTCTAACACCTTCGCCCTTCAAATCAGAATATCTTATATTTATGTCCTTCTCCAGTAAATCTCAAGCACGAAAAACTACAACCAAAGTCAAATGAGCCTCAATTTCCCTTCCCTTTACACCGAAAACATGTGTATCCCCAGTTTTCTCCACAACAAAAGACCATATCAAAAATCGAGCAACAAACTAGAAATCTTTTCATCTTCATATCACGGGACGCATCCGAAAAATAACAGAACTGGCAAGCAGAAAAACAAATAGTTAAAGAAAAAGAAACCGATACCTAAAATCAACAGAAAGGAAACCCCGCAGACTTCTGAAATCGGAAACGAAGAATTCAGAAAATCCTTCAAAATCCCAGTTCTAGCAGAGTCGAAAATCTGCAATTGCTTGAGGTTTCGTAGCGAGACACGCAGGAAACGGGACAAGTAGTGGTTGGTGCGTATGAGACAGAATAGCGAACAAGGCACCGTACAAACGTGACGGAGAATTCTGTAGAAAATAAAAGCACAAAAATTCAACCCTTTATCAACTACAGTCGCTCGTATTCTGCGCGTGATGTTGTGGAGTTATTACGATTTAGGGTTTTCTAGGTGTGGGGATTTTGAATTTCTTATAATTGGGACTTGAATGCAAATTGCCGGCCAGCATTAGGATTCTAGACGGAGAGAGCAATGGTGGGAAGGGTGGTAGGTAGTTTTCAGTTGGAAGTTGGTCAATTTCCACACCTTCATAAATTATTAAATTTTTAACACCTTTTTATTTATTAGCGGTTCTCTCTCTTCATAAATTAATAAATTTTTAACACCTTTTTATTTATCATTTTAATCACCATTTTCCTGTGTTGTAATTATTTCCTGTTCCTCTTTTTTCTTTTTCTTTCATGAAAGCGTATATTATTATTTTGTCAAAATAACTTGATGTTAGAGTTGTTATATTAATTTTTATATAGCTTTAGTTTATGCAACGTTATAATTTTGGATACAAGATTTTATCATGTATATTATATCTTCCTAGCTAATTAATATTTGGAGTGCATCTAATATATATTTCTTTAAAAAAACGAATAGATCTAATATTAGAGAACATTGTATGTAGAATACCTAAGTCCATTCTTTTTTTCTTCTTAAACAAACTCCATCCCCTACCATAGGTGTACACTATATTTGTTCACTCACTTCACTATTAAAATATCAATTCTTTATAGAATATTAAGCTATCAAGAGTTAAGTCACCTAATCCATTTTCTCTTTCTCTTTTGATGAAAAGAGAAAGGGAGAAAATAATGGAAGTAGTCGGTGGGTCTTTTATCTCAAGAAATTAGAAAGCAGCACAAAAATTTTTTTTTTTTGAAAAGGTTGGGAATTAAATATGTACAATTATCTCGAGACGTGAAGCTTCTAGAAGCTCTTTTTCGGCAGTAGACTACATTGGACAAAAGATAAAAAGCAAACAAATAAATAAATTAAAATGGGTCCTAGCAATCAGTGTGGTTCACAAAATATTAAAATAAAATAAAATGTGAATGTAAGATTAAGGCCACAAGTATATACTAAAATTGTGGGTGTAGCTGCACCAAATCAAGCTATTGAGGGGTCTATTCAATGCCAGCTAGTGTTGGGTGTAATAATAACCGCTCAACCGAATTCCTTCAATTCTAATTTCACGACGACGTTTTTTGTTTTCATGTGGAAATGAGTCGAACAAACTTGTCTCCACCTGCGTTTGGTATTTTAATTCATTCGGAAAATTCTTTGTGAATCAAAATTATTTCTTGTCGAGTTGAGTGGAAGAAGAAGCGAATAAGGTTTTTGAAAGAATCAATTATCAATATAAGAAAATAGAATTCGTGTGGATCGTCTTCATTTCAATACAAAGAGGATATTTAAGAAGAAGAAAAAAAAGTAATACATTTTTCAACCACAAGTAGAAAGCAAGAAGAAGACATTGTGGCGTGATGCACGTTGATACGTAGTAATTGATGTGTATTAAACTCCGATCCGATCTAAATTCATTGAATTCAAAAATTGAGATTCATGTTCACATTTATATGATCTACAAGTCCACATTTAGATCTTCATCCATATTTATTTTTCAAATAAATTTTAAATTAAACTAAAAACATAATAATCATCTAAAGTGAATTAATCGTGTAATTAACAATAATCACAAGAAGTATGGGATGCACATTCTATGTTTAATGTATGCTTTAATCCTTTGAACCAACAAAGAGACAGATTAATTTGCTTAAGCGACTGAAGCATGATTTAAATGAGTAATAAACATTAGTTGACCTTTAAAAAAAATCGTCTATGTTCTTGAAAAGTCAGTAACTGCAGATTAGAATTAGAAATTAATATGATAAATACTAAAAAATAAAATATGATATATATGATTACACAATATAACTAAAGAAAAGGGTCCACGGACTGAATTTGGATCGAAACCCATATCTAAATCTGAATTTTAAGGAAAGCATCCAGATTCGATTCGGATCGGGTTCAAAATGTTAGAGACCCAAATCCTAAAAAATGGATTTTGATTTATCGATCTAGACCGAATCCAAAATCCATTGTCATCCCAAACACTAATTAGTAAAGGAAGATCACATCTGTCTATCTAGTATAAGTGTAAACGGTCCAGATGTGTTTCCAATTCCAAAATGAGGCCTTCTTGCATATTTGATCACTTTCACACATAATTGGGGTTAATTGTCATTTAAGAGATAAACAATTTTTATCCAAATTGAACTCAACATCATTTTTTATTTATAGCTAGATCATAGCTAATATTTTTATCTATTGCAATTAAAATCACCTAAATATTTCTGGTCAACGGAAAATCTTACGTCGATTTTTATTTTATTTTTTTACTTCCGGCGGCATTCTTCAACATTTGTATCACGTTGAATCCTTTTCATGAATAATACAAATCTGTGTTCGATTTAGATCAATTTAAGCAATCAAATTATGTTGAGAGTTCAAGAAACCCACTTATAAATTAGATGTATCGCCGCCGTAGTTGCCATTTTCCGTCGCCGACGAGTTGGAATGTATACATGTAACAGCGCGGTAGTGCTTCAAATTAGCCAATTTTAATTCGAAATAATAAAGGATTTTAAGTTAAATCAAAATTTTGCTGGAGAATTTATAATTATCCAATTGAACCAAACAAAATAAATAAAGCCCAAATAAGGAGTGACGAGATTAACAAATGCTAATTCTTAAAATATCATATTTTTTTTGGATTTTTTAGATGATTTGGCCATATAAGAAGCGCTTTTACCTAGTCTTTTTCTTTTCTCCTTTTTTCCTTTTCCTTTTGAAAAATGATACAACTATCTCACCAAGATTACAAATCTCTCATCCTCACAAAAAGGATCAGATGCAAGAATTTGACACTTCAAAAATGAGATTTGTATACTTAACGCATTTTGGCTCTTGCGAAAAGCACTCCAGCCAACAGCCCTGCAATAGAGAGGGGGGAAAAAAAGATCACCTCATCTGGTTTAATAAAAGTAAACCCTAATTAAGGTAAAGAGTTTACTGTGAGCTCCAACACGATTGATCGATAAAAACTTGCCAAAGAAAATGCTTGCAGAGTTCTCCAAACTTGTTGGGACTTTGAATATGAAGATTCCAGCTATAGAAAGGGGTATCTTGTTCAATGACCCGACGAGGCTGTATGACGTGAGATGAATTAGCAACAAAACTACGCCAACCAAAAGCAGATAAACCCCGATTGCTTAACTAGGACTTGTGATAAAAGGTCCGGGAAGAATATAAGGATACACCACGCTCTTATGCACTACTCGTCTAGCAAACTATAAATAGCTGGTTTCAAATACGTACAAGAATCTGTTTGGCTTTATATTGACGGGAACTGTGTATACAAAGGCAAAGCAATTCTGCTTTTTGAGCATCGTGTTCTAATTTATTTGCTGACCAGGAAAGAATATCCAAGACTACTTCTTCAGCTAGACAAGGCCGAGAAAAGGAAAGCTTCAAGAGATTACCTGTAAGTAGTAGCCCCGGTTTGATGGAGAAACCACATTGACGTGAAGCTGATCGCCAAACCCAAGAATCCACTAAAAGTCATCACCAGCCAGAACGTGGGCAATCTCAACAGTGGTCTGCAATTTCCGATAAAAGAAACCAAATGAAACAAGGTAAGCATAGATGAACAACTTCGTGTTTCCATTACCTACTCTTAACTAAATACAAAATAAAGAAATGAAGGCAAATGTGCATGTGAATTCCAAATTATAAAGTGAAAAAAAAAAACAATTCACGCATTTATTGACAAATAAATTTACAAGTACTGGAAATGCATGCATCACAGATCAATTAAATAACAGAATATTAGCTGCTTGAATTCATATAATATGCTGGAGATTATTACTCACGTTTGTGAAAGATAATTGACCTCATTGAAAACAAAAATGAGCAAAACTCCTAAGGGCAAGGAGAGGGTATTGTTTAGCAAGACCATTGAGAACTCATTCAACTCTCCAGATTTAGTGACTTGCTTTGCAGTATCCATGACCCGCCGCAGCGTCAACTGCGCCTCAAGAACATAACCATTACCACAGACTATAAGCAAAGGATATTATTAACAACTCAAAGATGAAAAATATCCAAGAAATAACAGCATTTTCCTCGGGCGGTCAAATGCTTAAAACCTTGACAAATACTAAGAACACTCATTTCATGCTTAATTACAGCATTTCTGTTTGATAGCCAAGCTTAAGTTTTAAACAACACTCAGAATAAGAAGATATATTTGTAAATACTGATGAAAGAACAAGTATAGGTGCCTATCTTTTATGCCACAGATCAATGGCATAGATTTACACTATATAGTCATTCTTAAACTTAGACTAGAACAGACAAGTTTACCTAATTAACAATTAACACAGAATATAATCTGTCATGATGATAAATAAAAATGTAATGAATCAACATGGATTTATGTACAAGCATAATTTCCATCCGTTGTTGCAATGACAATCCAATTTTAACACACAATCCAATAGGCCAAAAACAGGCTTGGGTCGCAACCAAGAAAGATTTAAGAAACCTTAACATGTCAATCATGCAACAAAGATGGCTCACTGCAAGATATCCGGCTAGAAGCCTATAACACAAAGAAGGTAACCGAATACAAATATGAGAGAGAGCATTTCATAGCTTAGGAGCTCATCATTATTCATCAGGAATTGATATTCAAGACTTCAAAAGCAAACAATTACTTACAGAGTATGACGCTGTCAAGAAACAGTTGATAAACTGCCATGTGTATCCAATAGCATGAAATGAGAGATCCGTGATTCCTCCTGATATTGCTGAGATTATCTGCATACATGAATGAATAACCTTACAGATGATTCAACCCATCACAAACTTAACCCTATGCAAATGAGTTCAGTTAGGGGACGATGTCTCTGGTTATCTCTAGACATTCCACAGTAATGGTAAAAGAGGGCAAATAACTGAGTTCCAACAATCTGATTATAAGACCAGATGGCAGATGATGGAAGATAGGGCCCTTCACAAATTCAGTTGTCATCAACTAAAAGAATCAATAACAAGACATAGAGAACAAATTCTTAGCATTGTAGACCCAAGCAAACTTCCGCGTGAAATGGAGAGTAAACTACATATACTCAATGGAAGACTTGCAGTAAACTAATGTATCATCTATTAATATCTTTTCCATTGACATACCATTATAAAAAGAGATGCCCAAACTTTGTTGTCATGGTGCTTGTTGAACATATACATTTCACCTACAGCAGTTATCACATTGGTCACATTCTTCAGAACTGTGACCATGGCAACGTTTATGTATCGTAGACTGCAAAAAACATGAGGCTATTTTAGGAACAACTGGGGGAAATTATTTGTATGAAGGACTAGCAATGATGAACAGAACATTTCTTGTTGGCACTCTTGCAGTGATGCTCGCAAAATTGGGGTGACATTTGACGCAACAAAGTGAATCTAAAACCCAAATGTGAGTTTTTGCATGAGGGAAATTTTCAACATATTAGAAAATATTCTATGGAACTTCATGAATTTTCTTCTGCAACATATTAATAATGTGAAAGAGTAACAATGTCAACAAGAAATGAAGGAGAGATCCTCATGGAAAAGGGCATCCAGAGATCAGCCTATGAATTTCAGTATCCAAAGGAAACTAGCATCATATGAAATATTAAACGAAGAAGAAGCAAGCACCAGAACTACAAGACAATATTAGTCACTGATAAGAAAACAACAAAAATTGTGACCAACAATTTACATAAAACAAAACAAAATATGGAAAAACAGTACCTAAACATACTTGTGACTAGCATCCCCACAAAAATAACATTGACTGGCAACCAGACCTTTATTAATCTCCAGGTAAGTGGTTCGGTCATAACTACACCAAGGAGACTCAAGATAGAAACAATGACTACAGAGACAAGATTCTGCAGGCATTGATGAAATTTATTATTAGCACAGGAAAATAATGTCTTTAATTAGCTCAATTAAGTCAGCAAATGATACTTATAGCTAGAATTTATTTGGGTTAGAAAATTAAGGTTTTATAAAGGAGATAACCTGGTAGAGCATCAAAGATATTCCAGCGTTAAAGTCATAACTTGAGAGGACATACTTGTTAACCAGTATCATGCCGCAGGATGAGATACAGTATGCAAAACCAGATAACAGGGCCTGATTATGTATTGTAATCATGCTTTTACTTCGAACAGGCCGGTCTTTGTCGATTACTAACCTCCGGCTCTCCATATCAATCTCTTCATTAGAACTATGAGTCTTCATCCCAAAAGATCTGAAAATAAGCAGCACAATATCAACTGCTACTGTTGTTATAAGCAATGAAATCAGCCTTAGACATTTTGCAATCGATTAAAGTTTCATATTAGTGCAGTGGCAGCATTAACAAAGCAGTGAACTCCATAAACAAGAATCTTGAGGAAGCAATTGAAAGCAAAAAAAGTCTTATGATTCCAATTCTTTAGTCATCATAACTCATAAGTAAAAAAAATCAGCATTTAAGACTGACAATTCAAACTGTAATCAAGGTTTATTAAAATTTACACTTACAGTCTTCAAAGATCTAGCAATACATATTTTTAAGAAGAGAATAACTATTACAAATGAAGTGCTTTATGCAAGTTCAGATAGTGTTTGAGTTCAATTGACATTAATGAATGACTAAATGAAGTCCATTGATGAATAGATAGAGAGACAAAACTACATGTTAGGTGTGCTCCTCAAGTGAGTGCAGGGTAGACAAGTGCCTGAAAATTTATAAGTGAAAGGCCACAAGATAAAGGACTTGCAGTTGCTAGTGGAAAAGCATACCAGTTGGCTGTTACTCCTTCCACAAGACAAGACACTTGATGAATGATGAGCTTTAGGCTTAGTTCACCACTTGTAAAATATTTTTCCGATACCCACAGTCAGATTTCTCTCCAGAAAAGCAATAAGATGAATCCAGAGATGCACCTTTTGATAATGTTTTACATAAAGGAAAATTAGATAGTATCGTCACCAGAGATAATTGTAAACTATGACATTAGAGGTTGACTAGAGGCACAGAGAAAGAACACTACAACTACTGTCAGCAAGGAAGCATAATAACCAAACTAATAATTTTATACAATATTCTCATTGAAACATGGATAGAATATTTGGGAAGCAAACGAGAGTGACTTGAATGGTTTCCACAATGACATAGTTAAACAAAAATCTTGTATCAGGATGGGTCCAACAAATTGATTTACAGCAACGATTGTGCATGAGTTTTTTAAGGATTTTATGCAGGTATAAGGAAAAATGCTTTATGAGGAAATACTGGACATCATTTCCAATAAAAATATGTGCATAGTTTGTCAGTTACTGAACAAGTTATATCAGCCACCACCGCAGGAAACAACCCTTAGGCAGCCGACACAGCGACATTGCATAAATCGCCGAGTAACATGATGCATCATTGATTCTACAGCAAGATTCTACCCATTGACAAATTATCAGATATCAGCCCACCACCACATATCAGCTTTTTTTCAATTTACTTAATAAGGGACAATATTAAATGTCAAGAGGATATTAGTTAGTTACTTTTGGTGAACAATAATTCACCTCTTCAAGCTAAAAACGCAAAGAGGATTTCTCCAAAAAATCAGGTCACAAGCAGGAGAAGCCCAACAACTTCTCGTCAAAAGAAAGAAGACTTCAAAATTTACATTTTCATGCCATTCTGCAATAAGCAAATCCAATAAGTCCGCAATGCCATATATACTAAAAGAGTACACAACAATCAAATGAAAATTAAAATGTACAAAGCAAACTGATTTCAAACCCATGAACCAATATCTCTCTCTTCGCAGCTCAATTCAAAAATAAATTTAGAATAATGAAAATAAAGAGCTGCAGGCATGCTAAGAATTCAAAAAATATCAGTCCTTTAACATACGGAACGCGTTGGACTTCAAATCAGCTAATGTAAGAAAAACAATCAAATGAAACAGAAAAGCTAGGATGCCCGTCTTGATTTCAACCGTCTCAGGCAAATCCCAATTAAGAAAAAAAAAACAATAATTCCATCTCAATTCACGTTCAAAAATCAAAACAAAGATTGCAAGATTGCTGCGATTTCATTTAAACTTACCTGAGAGCTTTTATTTTCTTCCCCGGCGTGATCAAAGATTGAATCTTCTTCTAGTTAGCTGCTATTTTATGCCAAGAAAAGTCTTGACTCTTGAGTTGAGTATAAATATGAGCGACAGAGAGAGCTGAAGAGTCAAAGGTGCACAAACGAGTGAGAACCTTTCTAAGTCCATTACTTTTCTAGCACTTGTTGAATATTAGGACAAAAAATTAGGAAAAACAATTTTAAAAAGTACATCTTGTTGCTTCAAAACTGCGGGAATTGAAACTGCTTTTCCTCGAGAAAAACCCAGATAAATAATATCAAAATATATATGTTGATCTGGGCCCAAAAAATGAAATAAAATCCTAAATATTCAAGGATTATGGAGATGATGAAGTCGCCATAATTTAATGGAAAATGGTTAAAGTATTCCCGCCATCACCCAACATTTATGCATTTATTTTCTTATTGATTTGAATTCACTTCTGTTGACTGAGACAATGAACAAAAATAAATGCTACAGCCTACGTTAATATAGTTCAAAATTGTATAAAACTTTAAATATTAAATATTTTGAAAATGAGGCCTTACTTCAGTGGTAAAAAACGGCTCTTTAGATTTAAATTTGATTCCCATCGAAAACATCTAAATCAAGATGCGTGCGACTGTTTTATTTGATTTCCAGTTGCTTTTTTTAGTGTATTGGTTTATTTAACAATGTTTTATCACAAATAAAATTACATTTAAAAAAACTAGGGAATAATGAAATCTTTTTCGATCTTTCTTAATTCTTCCAGAAATTAAATTACTGTCTTTCAAGTTAATTTGCTATCACAAAGTTCTCATTTAGCATAAATAAGATTATTGCGGTCTCTATTTGGCTTTCGCTGTTAGATCATCAAATGATGGAAATACCCACGACATAAATGTATCTATAAATGATGTGATAGTACCACATGAATACGTATGAAACAAAAAAGATGTTAATAAACCACATTGGCGGAGCTACTTGAGGCCCGGGGGGCCATGGCCCTCCCAACTTTTTTTAAAAAGACTACTAGTATATACCTATTTAAAATGTAAAAATGCATTGCATGTGGTGGGTTGGATAAAGAGTGTTTGCTTTCTCCTGCCCGTGTTCAATCCTAAGGAGCTCATTTTTTAATTTTTATTTTATTTGCCATTTATTTCTTTTTTATTTTCTCTTTAATTTCTCTACTTTGTCTCTTTCTTTTCTTTTTATTTCTCTACTTTGTGTTCTTTCTTTCATTTTTTTTATAATTTATTTTACATTGCTAAAATAATATACATACATATATATAATAAAATTATATATATAAATTAATATGATCAATCAAAATTTTTAAAAGATTATGATTAATTTATTATAATAGGTAATATTTTTTTAAACTTATTCTAATAAGCTTTATATGTGAATTAATTTTAGATTCAATTGTTGATTTATAATGGATACAAGAAAATCAAATTTTAAGTTTTTTAAGATAATATCATTTACAATATTAACACTTATAATTTTTATTATTTTAATTTTTGTAACTATTATCGATTGATTGTTTAGTTAATTATAAATAAATTTTATAAAATAAATTCTATTATTTAAATTACTATTATTTTTAATTATATTTTATTACCTTTTAAAGTTATAATTAGTTGGGCCCCCAAGAAAAATTTCCCGGCTCAAGTCACTGATAAACCATCCCAACAACTTATTTTACAGTAATAATCATTTGATAGAACCTTAACATAAACCATCAATGAGCAAACGAGGCATGATAGCTTTTGTCGCACTAAGATAGCTCGACTTTGTTTTACACAAATATAGTTTTTCCACCTGACCTGGCGATGAACCCTGGTTAAGTGAGTGTGCGAGATTTATGAAAGCAATAAAGAACACCAGGCTTTTACGTGGTTCGATCGTTAATGAGATCTCGCCCACTGAGGAGTGTTTCTCAATACTTTCACTATAATGCGGTGTAGTTCTGAGCTCTTAGTATTCGATAAGTTGCCAACCCTTCTAATGTCGGTTTTCCTTCTATTTATACAACTCAGCTCGCTGCTGGCGTGCTCAACCTCTCCATTGGTCGAGACGTGACTCTTCCTGGCGTGCCTCCGTTTAGCCGGAAAGCGAGGACCTTTCGCCACGTGCGCCACGTGGAGGTGGCGCGACCTGATTACGGGCGTCTTCTCCATCGCCGAGGGTGGCGGTTCGGGGCTAGGGTTTTGGCGATTGGGGCTCGCCTTGGGCTCAACCGCGTGGGCCGCTGCCAACGTTAGGCCCGGCTCGTTTGGGCTGTTAGTGGGCCTAGTCGGTTGGGCCATATCCCATCATAGCCCCCGAATAGCCGAGGGACGTGAGGCCGAGGTGGAGTGAAAGCGCGCCGGGTGAGGTGTGGCTCGGTGAGTTGTTTGTTGAAGGTGTTGTCTTTTAATGTGAGGGTTTACTTGGCGATCGGTGCCAATCGAGGTTGGGTTTCATTGTCCGTCACTTGGAAAAAGATGTGGCACCAGAAGGAAGTCAAGTCCGTCTGGATATCGCCCCTGCGTAGGTTACGCCGAGGTCCGATCTGGAGTGGTGTTACTCTGTGGTGGGTGCCGATGTCCGACACGAGACCGCCCTTTGGGGATGTCGAGGCGCATGCAGGCGGAACCGTATCTGGGGCCCGGTTGCCGAGGTCCGCCTCGATGTATACTCTCCCGTGAAGGGCGAAGCCCGTTGATAGGACGCCGAGGTCCGATCTGGATCCCCTTGCTATTTGTGGGAAGGACGGGGTGCGACCTGAGGCGCCGCCATCTGGAGGACGCCGGGGTCCGTATGATGATTGCTAGGTCAGACTGGCGGTCCATCTTATCCTGGCGTACGTCATACGCGCCAGGCGGTAGTTGGGCACTCGAACCGCGTGCGCGCGTGTACCCCACATCCAATCACGTGTAGGCACGTGTCAATTTAAACGGCAATTTGCAGCGCCTAGTCTTATAAATAGGCGCAAAAGGAACTGCTCACTTTCCTTCGACGCTTAAAAATTATGAGAGAAAAATTTCGAGAAATTCTACGAGTTGATCCCGATCTGTAGGAAAACATTTGTTAACCCCGCCCGAGGATCCATCTTGGGTGTTTAATTCACCATACATTGATTATAAACCTAGCATGCGTCTATATAATTAATCGCAACACGTAGGGGTTTTCACGTGTTTACCTTTGGATCTGTCGAGGTGGATCGAACGGGATGAACGGATCGAATGGTCGAGACTCGTGCTTTGACCTTCTGGACTGTATCCCGGTTGCCCAATCTCCAACGTCGAGTGAGGACGATCTATGGAGAATGCTTCGGAAAATCACCCAATACTCTCCACTCCCAATTTTCGAAAACTCTCAAGAATACCAAGAGGGGGGCCGAAAATTCTAGGTTAAAAAGTGATGATTAACCTTGATTCTATCTCTTACCTTATATTTATAATGCACTACCTTAATCCCATAAGGAAAGGATCTATGCATATACCATAAATATAATTATATCCTTGGGATAAAGAAAATAAAATCTTGCCTTTGGGAGCATGAGGGCGCCGATTTTCCTTGGCTACGGGCCTAGATGGGCGACCAGGATCAAATGCAAGGAATAAAGATGGGCCTCAAATAAATTAATTATCTTATGTTCACCCGAACATAAATTAATTTATAAACATTTATTCATGCCACTAGAATAAATCTTGACTTACCCTTTATTACCGAAGTTGAGTCGGGCTTGCACTTAGACATTACGAATCCCCGTATTTAAGATATCGAGCGTCCATTAATCATTTATAGCAATCATTGCTTAAAACGATTAATAACATCATTTCCTTAAGTAGTACCACTCAACCTTATTATTGTACTTGAGCTAACTCAACTGCGGGGTTTAGTACAATAAACCTTTGAGCTCCTTAAGGGGCGTCATCATCCTAAGCGGATACGGTGACTCGTCAGATAACTAGCGTGACATACAAGATCGCCACCACCCAAGATGCGGAGAATCTTGGGTTAGAACATATAACCTCACCCATAACAAGTCAAAGTGATGGACAACAACTCATACTCACCTAATACCTTATCGAGGTTTAGATCATCGTAAGTCACGAGATCTTGGTTCTTCACGACGGTCGAAAGAAGAACTCATCTCATCGTGATCCTTCAATACGTCGAGACGTACCGGCATAGACAAGCAACTAAGTCAAGTTACTTCTTATCTATCTTTGCACCTAAACCGACAACTCGTCCTTAAGTTGTCTCAGCTGTGAAACTTTTTATATCTCATTAAGCTTGACCAATCATACGGACTTACGTGATCTTCTACACAATCGTATGATCTAACTTATATATGAGATAAGGGGACACAAATATATGCAATCAAGTATTCAATTCGGATAGGAGATTGTAATAGTGGTAACGAGGAAACATTGTATACAAGCTCAACCAAGCGCTTTCAAGATACAAACCAACAATCTCCCACTTATACTAAAGCAAACTTTTAGTATACAATGTGTCTTTCTACTAGCTATTACAAACAACCATCACTTTGCTTCTCCCACTTATACAAAAGTTTCCTTTCTAAGTGGGTGCCATCAAGCGCAATCCAAGTCCTCTAACGTGTCCATCGTAGACTTTTTGCGGCGAGCTCTTCGTGAATAGATCCGCTAGATTTTCCGTCGTATCAATCTTTTCAATCGACGTCACCTCGTCTAACGATTTCGTATGACATGGTACTTTCTCTCTATGTGTTTGGTCGCTTGTGGGTCCGTGGTTCCTTCGAGTTTGCCACGCACCGAGTTATCACAAGAACTATGATACTCTTGGGCAAACCAGTACCACATCTAGATCCATGAGGTAGTTCTTGAACCATCTGACCTCCTTAGAAGCCTCAAGGCGGCTACATATTCGGCTTCCATGGTGGAGTCCGCAATGCATCGCCGCTTTGCTTTCACGCCAGATACGGCTCCACCTCCCAAGGTAAACACATAGCCCGAGATTGACTTTTTCTCATCACGGTCGGCTTGGAAATCGAGTGCAGATAACCCAAAGGCATTAGACTATCTCGCATGGTAAACTAGCCTATAATCTCGAGTCCTTTCGGTACTTGGTATATGCTTTCTTGTAGTCCAATGAGCTTGTCCAGGTTAGGCGATATCTAGCTACTATGCCTACCGCATAGCGAGATATCGGGCCTCGTGCATAGCATTGCGTACATGAGACTTCCTACGGCGAAGCGTAAGGAACTTGTCTCATTTCTCTATCTCCTTTGTAAATCATGGGTGATGCGTCTTGATAAAGGAACGCCATGTCCGAAAGGTAGCAATCCTTTCTTGGCGGTCTGCATACTAAAGCAGTAATCACGGTATCAATGTAAGATGCTTGAGATAAGCTCAACATTTTCTTCTTGCGATCTCGGTAAACCTTGATCCCGAGAATGTACGATCTCCTAAGTCTTTCATTTGAAACCGATCGGATAGCCAACTCTTTACGATCGATAACGACTTCACGTTGTTGCCAACTAGAAGGATGTCATCTACATAAAGTGCAAGAAATACCACATCACTGTTGACATCTAACCGATACACACAACTCTCGCTAGCAACTGGTAAATCCATGGGACTTTACTACCTCGTCAAAGCGTAAGTTCCATGATCGAGGCTCGCTTAAGCCCATAAATGGACTTTAAGCTTCCATACTAGATGCTCTTCACCCTTTACCACATAACCTTGAGTTCTTTGCATATAGATGTCTCTACCTTCCTCAAGGTAACCGCTTAGAAAAGCGGTTTTAACATCCATTTGCCAAACCTCTGGTTTGAGCTGGCTGCTATGGCCGGAAGAATTCGATGGACTTGAGCATTGCTACAGGCGAAAAGGTCTCATCGAAATCGATGCCCTCAATCTGAGTGTACCCTTTCGCCACAAGCACGGCTTTGAAAGCGAAACCTCTCCATCTAATCTCTCTTCCTCTTGTATATCCACTTACTACCCACGGCTTCCTTGCCATCTGGTAGAGGTGTCTTTCATATACATCCATAGCCGTTATGGACTCCATTTCTAAGTCCATAGCGTTGTGCCATGATCTTGCATCTATATCTATCGTCGCCCAGTATGTCCATGGATCGATTATTGCATGTTCGTCTCATTGGGACTAAATCCGAAGATTCACCCACGAACATAAATCGCCGGGTTGACGAACAACCTCCCACTACGACGAGGTTCTACAGCACAATGGCAGCGGTGGGTGCAGATACTTGTGGTTCTCTAACTGCACAACTTGTGTGTAGGTACCACTCAGACGGTCGGTATCTCAAGTGGAACTCGACCCACTTCAATTTCTTGAAGTATCTCGTGTCGATCCTCCCACTAGACTCGACATCTCGCACCTTTCGCCTATTCGGTGGTGGAATACGATCATCTTCTAATTCTTGAAGAATGATTTCAACTTTGGATTTATGATTTTCATGTAGTCCTCTTCTAAGAATCGAGCATTAGTGCTAATAATGACCTTCCGATCCTTAGGACTATAGAATAAACCACCTTCGTTCCTCTAGGATAGCGATAAATGCCTTGCGTCGGATCTAGCCTCCAACTTGTCGACCTTCTTGTTCAAAGACGTGTCTTTGGACCCGCCCCATATCCTTATGTGGCTTAAACCAGGTCTGCCCAAACCACAACTCGAAAGGGGTCTTTTCGATCGACTTGGACGGTACTAGATTTAGCAAGTATGTCGCCGTCTCAAGGCATACCCCGGCGAAATAGGCAATGTAGCATAACTCATCATAGATCTAACCATTTCTAAAAGAGTCCTATTTTTCGCTCGACACACCATTTTGTGTGGTGTGCCCGTGAAGTCTTGTTGGGAGGTAATCCCACACTTCACTAGATAGTCCATAAACTCGTTCTTGAGGTATTCGCCACCGCGATCGAACGCAGTGACTTGATACTTTTACCTAGCTCGCTCCACTTCCGCCTTTAAACTCTTTGAATTTCTCAAAGCATTCGGACTTGCGGTGAAGCGGTATACGTATCCGCACCTTGAGTAATCGTCAATGAAAGTGATAAAATACCGTACCCTCCACGAGCTTGTGTGGACATTGGTCCACACAGTCGAATGGACTAACTCCAACATTTCTTTGGCTCTATAACCCTTCGCTTTGAAGGGTGCAGTCGACATCTTACCTTCTAAACAGATTCGCAGACCGAACGGAGTAACCGTGAGATCACCCAACGCCCATTCTTGCGGTCTTTGGATCCTATTTAGATTGATGTGACCTAATCTAAGACTTGAGAGAAAAGTAGAGTCATCTTCAAGAAAACTTTCTCTTTTAGGGTTTGATGTAGATGCAACATAGTTATAGGTATTATGTTTTGCGTAAATAGTGTAAGCTTAATTATATAAGGTGCCAACACAGATAACTTCGTCATCTCTTATGATAGAAACACCACTATCAAAAATAATGTAATATCCATGAGTAAATAATTTGAAAGCGAAACAAGGTTCCCTTGAAAATCCGCACATATAAACGTCTTTCAAAACTAAAGCTGTTGTCCCAAAACATAAAGAAACATCTCCAAGCGCTTGACTTCGACTTTCGTCGCGTTGCCCATGGAGATCGTTATCTCGCCATTAAACAGCTCCCTTGTCGCAGAACCCCGCAAGTGTAACAAACATGATCGATATGCCAGATCTACTACCCAAGAATGGGTAGAACAAGTCGCTAAACATGTTTCCACATTAAAGCAACGGCGTACCTTGAGCTCGAGCATAGGGCACTTGGCCTCCAATGCCCGTCTTACGCACTGAAGCACTTGCCTTCTCCTTCGCTTCTTGAGCCTCCGTGGAAACCATGTTCTTGCTTCTCATTACTCCCACTATTTCCTTGCCTCTACCACCTTTGGTACCCTTTTCTATTTCCATTTTGCGATGAAAATTTTGGGCCCTTAGATGTTCTAGCAAGAGCATGTGCTCCTTTTCCCATAACTCCTTCCGCAGAAGAACGAGATCATTAAACAACCGACTAAGTGTAAACTCGGTCTTGCTCATGATCGCATTCACGCCGAAGTTCTCAAAAGACTTGGCGGTGTATTGAGGATGATATCGACCTTGGCCGCCGTCAATACCTCCTCCCAACCGATCAAGACTATCCATGAGATAGTCATGGGAGACATGTTCATGGACCGAACTTCCTTCTTCCATCTTACACGCCAAGATTTCTCTCATTGTGTGGAAGCGGATCGTCCGATCCGATCGCCCAAACTTACTCTCGAGACTTGACCAAATATCGATCGCGTCTACCATCGATCGATCTCTGCACTGCAAGCATTTGGACATCGTAGTCATCATATAGCATTTAGCCATATTGTTCGACTTATTCCAAAGTCCTTGACTCCGCCGCTCATTAGTCGATGCGTCGAAGGGCATCGGGTTTAGAGTAGTGAGAACAAACATGTGTTCTTCAATGATAAGAACATATTCCATATTTCGCTTCCACTCGATAAAATTTGGACGGATAACGGATTTTGTGCGAGCATATTGATAATCGCGTAAGAGACATATCTCGAAACGATAATGTAAAACACATAAGCATACGATCGCAATAATTCGTAACAATAATATTGTAACCTTTTGATAAAACAATATTAATTGAAACCTCCAATCGCCCAAGGAATCCCACATGCAAGCCCGCGTGTGGGCGTTTACACATGAACCCTCGACTGGACTAAAATATACCTTTAGTCGTTTAATTTCAATCCATGTCAACATATCCTTATGACAAATGAAATTAATGATTGGACCTTACTGAACCACATCACTATCGCAAGAAGGGACTTGGCGGAAGTTGTACTGAGGTGATGTCTAAGCATTGACCACAATTTTAACACTAGAAAATGAATTCTTAGAATTGGTATACTCACTCGGACCATACCGCCCAATTCAAATTCTTTTGTTATCTCATTTTATATCTATCTCAGAGAACTTATGAATCCCACATGCAAGCCACGCGTGTGGACGTTTACACATGAAACTCCCACTTCTCAATAGATTTAAAATGTTTTATTTAGAAATCTCATCTAACAAACTTATGATAAGCAAGTGCAAGCAAGCCACGCGTGTGATCGTTTACTCGCAAGTCGTCTCACTTTTTAGAGATCAAAAGTGGAGGTCTTGACATTTTAATTTGAAAAATTATCTTGTCGGGTTGCTTGCTTAGTCTTTTTATTCAAAAGGTTTGTCCATGCAGATCACGTAATCTAGCATGCTTTTCTATAGAACTCAACATGTAAAACATGCTCGCAGTAATTCTAAAATATGCTTGATAAAAGCGATAAACCTAGCATGCTTACTATGCGCATCCAATTACGTAAAACACTTAAAGGTTTGTCAACGTAATATAAACATACATAGCATACTATCGCATAATTTAAACATCCACGACATGCATATGAGCGATAAAATAAAATAAAACGCTCATCGCGCCCAATCGTGAAACCCGCACATTTAAATCTAATCTATTACATAGATTTACAAAGTACGAAATAAACTTAGAAAACGGGTCTCGCGTGCACGGGCACGGACGGATTCAACAATGGGCCTCGCGCACCCGCACGGACCGGAAAATCGAAAACGGGTTTGGGCGGGTCGGCCCAATCAGGCCTTGGGCGCACGCTGAGGCAGGCCCAAACCGCGCCCAACCTCTCGTCGCCGCCGCTCGCGTGTCCTCGCGGGCTACCTCATGATCGCTAAGGCGACCGCGACCCGACGAAAGGACATACGTGGCCACCGCCCGAGCGCCGAGGGTCTCGCCGAGTGACATCGCCGCCCGGCGGCCGTACCGCGACCGCGAGTACGCCGCTGGCGCCGGGTTTCGCGGCGAACGCAGCGCCCGTCGCCCGCTAGCTCGCGACGGCCGCATAGCCTCGCGGGTAATCTCGCGACCGCTGAGCTTTTCGCTAGGCGCCGAGGATCTCGCGAGAATGCGTGCCCGTCGCCGCGCGCCTCGCGATCGCCTCGCGACCGCGAGGCTCGCCATGAAACCGCCCGATATGATCGCCGAGACTGTTTTTCCGTCGTTTCGTTCTTCGCTCTTTCGTCTCGTTCTTCTTTACGAGATAAGATTTACATAATAAAATCTAATCTAACCACGGATTTTCTCGTGGTGAAAACAACAACATCCGACAAAATAATAAACGAGCCACGATGAACAGCGGATCCACAATTAATAAAGCGCACGTAATAATCAAACGTGAATTAATCCAACAGAGCCAAGATTCGATCCTGTGCTCGATACCAGTGTAGGAAAATATTTGTTAACCTCGCCCGAGGATCCATCTTGGGTGTTTAATTCACCATACATTGATTATAAACCTAGCATGCGTCTATATAATTAATCGCAACACGTAGGGGTTTTCACGTGTTTACCTTTGGATCTGTCGAGGTGGATCGAACGGGATGAACGGATCGAATGGTCGAGACTGGTGCTTTGACCTTCTGGATGGTATCCCGGTTGCCCAATCTCCAACGTCGAGTGAGGACGATCTATGGAGAATGCTTCGAAAAATCACCCAATACTCTCCACTCCCAATTTTCGAAAACTCTCAAGAATACCAAGAGGGGGGCCGAAAATTCTAGGTTAAAAAGTGATGATTAACCTTGATTCTATCTCTTACCTTACATTTATAATGCACTACCTTAATCCCATAAGGAAAGGATCTACATATACCATAAATATAATTATATCCTTGTGGGATAAAGAGAATAAAATCTTGCCTTTGGGAGCATGAGGGCGCCGATTTTCCTGGCTACGGACTGGACGGGCAATTGTGGATCAAATGCAAGGAATAAAGATGGGCCTCAAATAAATTAATTATCTTATGTTCACCCGAACATAAATTAATTTATAAACATTTATTCATGCCACTAGAGAATAAATCTTGACTTACCCTTTATTACCAAGTTGAGTCGGGCTTGCACTTAGACATTACGAATCCCGTATTTAAGATATCGAACGTCCATTAATCATTTATAGCAATCTGATCGCTTAAAACGATTAATAACATCATTTCTTAAGTAGTACCACTCAACCTTATTATTGTACTTGAGCTAACTCAACCTGCGGGGTTTAGTACAATAAACCTTTGAGCTCCTTATGGGACGTCATCATCCTAAACGGATACGGTGACTGACATGAGATAACTAGCGTGACATACAAGATCGCCACCACCCAAGATGCAGAGAATCTTGGGTTAGAACATATAACCTCACCCATAACAAGTCAGTGATGGACAACAACTCATACTCACCTAATACCTTATCGAGGTTTAGATCATCGTAAGTCACCGAGATCTTGGTTCTTCACGACGGTCGAAAGAAGAACTCATCTCATCAGTGATCCTTGATACGTCGAGACGATACCAAAGATAGACAAGCAACTAAGTCAAGTCACTTCTTATCTATATGCAGCACTAAACCGACAACTCGTCCTTAAGTTGTCTCGGTGTGAAACTTTTATATCTCATTAAGCTTGACCAATCATACGAGACTTACGTGATCTTCTACACACTGTATGATCTAACTTATATATGAGATAAGGGGACAGATATATGCAATCAAGTATTCAATTCGGATAGGAGATTGTAATAGTGGTAACAGAAACATTGTATACAAGCTCAACCAACCGCTTTCGATACAACCAAAGATGATCTTATTGAAGGAGCCATATACTACTTTGAAAAGTAAGTATGTTTTCTTCATCTTCTTCTCGCCCGAAAGTTCCTTCCGCCTCGGGTTCCGGGCCGTGAGTTCCCGTAAAAGATTATATGTGCTACAATGGTTTGGGTAGGTCCATGAGGTGAGCTCTGTGGTTCCACCGTATCCTCGGTATGGGATGGGTTGAGGGTGGGCGTGGCGAGGTCGGGTTTGACCTTGAGGAACTTTTGAAGTTGTGAGGAATCTAGGATCCCGGAGGAGGCGTGGTGGTGTCTGCCGCATCCGGATGATAGGCGATGGCCTCTCGGGAGGGTTTGTTCTGATTTATGTAGATAGTTTGAGGCGGGTCTTAGGTACCCTCGCCCCGTTTACCTTAGCCTTCAAGAGTATTTCGGATCCCTATTTGTCAATTGACCTCAATTCCATTAGGTCGTTGGTGGGGTGGGGCTCTTTGTTATGGCATTGCCGAGGAGTTGTCCTTCGAGGTCTTGATCGCTTTTAGCGTGAAGACCATAGGAGGGTGTACTATTTATCACCCGGTTGAAATTTAAGGTAGCGTCCCTCCAAGGTGTCCCATTGGCGCGAATAGGTATTTTTTCTGCGGGTGAGGGGCACCGAGGTATGAGTGGGGTATCGATGCGATGGCGGACCAAAATCAAGCCCTTGGGCTATATGGAGGAGGTCTTTGTGCAGCCTTGGTGAGATCTTATCCATAAGTTACACCGAGGACAACTGAAGAAGGCCGGCTGAGTGTTTACTGGTCGGAGCGTCGGGACCGGGTGCGGACGTGGTGAGGCATCCCCATCTTCTTAGTCCTTATCGTTCGATTTTCTTTGTGCTAATGTGTCTTTCTTCCGTGATGCGGTGAGGTTGACCGGCAAGAGGCGGGCTCACGATCACGAGCAAGAGGCCGGCGAGGAAGAAGCGAGCGAAATTTGACCTACCGGGGCCCGAAGAAGGTCGATAGCATGGGCGGTGATGAGTGGGCCTCGGTGTGGTCGAGCCCGGCAGATCGAGCCTCGGCCCGAGCCGCTGAGTACGGGTACCGCCCCCAAGTTTGGCCGCACCCTTCCCGAGGTACATAGGTTCTTTCATATTTAGATTTGTTCGCTTTGCGATCTGTTATTGACTTGTGCTTCTCTTTTTCAGGGTGGGAGCTCGGTGATGGGGGCCTGCACGTTGGTTGGGAGCCGCAGTCGTCGCCGGGCTTGCCACCGAGAGCTCGGCCCGATGCAGTGTTGGAGGGAGCTTGCCAGCTTGCGCGGCGGAGGCCGAGACCGCCGTGTCCGCCGCGAGGGCGGGCCGGCCGCCAGGCTTCGAGGTAGGAGGGCTGGCGCCGAGGCCGCCACGAAGAAGAAGCCTGGCGCCTGGAGGTCGCCTGGGAGGTCAAGAGCTTAAGGAGGGCTGGCCGGGCGAAGAAGGACCTCGCGGACGAGAGGAGGCAAGGTGGCCGACCGGGGACCACTTGTCGGGGGCTTTGCCGTGAGGCTCATCGAGTCGGAGAGCTTCTCGCTTTTATTACCGATCTTGCCGCCGTCTTTGAAACCGAAGGTGATGTCGATCACCAGGGAAGGCTGGCGGTCGCCATGCCTGACTTCGATAAGGTCGAGCATGGGTGGACCGAGGTCGACCTCGTAGAGTGGACAAAGCTTACGCCGGGTGATCTCCGGTGGCTCCTTCCCGATCTTTGGAGGCTCGGCATCCACTCTACCTCCCGATCGCCGAGGTCGTCGCCCGGTCTGAGGAGGACGAAGATCGCGAGCCAGGAGCTCGCTGGCGAGGCGCGGGCCGGCGAGGCGAGCGAGGAGGAGGCGGGGTTGGAGCTCCCGGCTGGAGGTGGCCAGCCGCAGGAGCATCAGGAGGTCGACGAGACCGGCCATAGGCCTGAGGTCAGTGGACCTGATGTAATAGCTTGAACCGCCGGGGTCGATAGGACCCTGGGTCCTTGTAATAATTCTCCTTTTGAGTAATAACGCAACGCGTTTTAAGATTTGTGTTGTGTTGTTTATTTACAGTACTCCACACCTGAATGGCTCGGACTTGATCATGAATTGTTGACCAAGTTAAAAGAGGTCCGAGGCGCCTGGTGAGAAGCGACGAAGAGGTGCTTTTCGGAGGCCGGTGCGGCTCACGGTGACCCAGTTTTGGCCACTATGGAAGTCAGCTCGGCTTCGTCTGCCGACCTGAAGAGGAAGTTGGACGAGGCTGATCGGGAAGTGGCCCGCCTCCTGGCTGAGAACGAGGCCCTGAAGTTGAGGGTCACGCAGGACGGAGTCCAGGGGGTGGACTTATCTGCCGACGCTATCCAAGGGCGTTTGATGCAGTGTGAGGAGCGACTTGAACTGACTGCAGAGAGGTTAGCTCGGGTGTCGAAGGAGCATCGGAGTCTGAGAGGCGATCCGAGGTGGTGGGACTACCATATCCGGTCGACGATCGAGTTCGAGCTTCTTGGCAGAGGTATGGTCTTGAGGGATGAGGAGGGCCCAACAAGAAGTTCAAAGCTCGTGTCAACTCCGTCGTGAAGTATATGGAGATGTATGATATCGTCCACAAACGGCGCATGCCCGCCCCGGCGGCGAGGCTACGCTGGCTCCGTGACCCGATCATAAAGAACCCGCAGAGGAGGCGGCTACTCGATCATGCGAAGTGCTCCAGGTTGATGGGTCCGGTGGGAGCGGATCATTCGGAGGCGATCCTCCGGGAGCGGACGGCGAAGGACCTCGGTCGGCGGGGAAGAAGCGGCGGGTAGGGGCGAGGTCGTCTTCGGCACGGTGTCGGTCGGTGTGACCTCTCAGTGCATCCCCACCCGGAATGCGTCTTGGCGCTGCGCCACTTGAAATGTCGAGGCGGGTGAAGGTGACCACCGAGTCGATGCTTCGTCAGGCTGCCTCCGAGCCCGTGCCGGCGCCGGGAGGCGGGCCGTGGTGATTCGGCCTTATCGACCGGGTTGAAGGCACCGAGTTCGTTCCATGCATACACCGTCGGCCTAGAGATTTTGTAGAAAATTGGTGCAGCTTCGGCAGGTCCTGGCGAGGCGGAGCCCGGGAGCCCGAATGAGGATATGTATAGTGTAGGACTTTGTATGTAGATATAAATGTATTTAGACTCGTTTCGAAGTGTATATTTTCCCCCTTGAGAGGTACAAACATAGCTTAGTACTTCGTTTTGGTCGTAAATGTATTTATACTGTATACAGAAGTGCATATTTTCCCAAATAAAGGGGTATAAACGAGCTCGGAAGCCCGGTTGACTTGTATATGGCTTGGTACTCGGTTTATAGTCGTTAATGCATTTAGACTTTGTACCGGAGTGCATATCTTCCCAAATAAAGGGGTATAAGTTGGCGAGATCGGTGCGGATGTCGCGTACGTAGACGCCCAACTTAATGGGTAGTCCGTATGCTTTGCATGTAGGCCCAACTTAATGGGTAATCTGTATGCTGCGTGTAGGCGTCAACTTAATGGGTAATCACGCGCACCCTACTTGGTGGGATTTTCATCTTCGTAAGGGCGTCCCTTGTGAAGGTTTAAATGTGGTGTATCCAAACGGATGTTCACATATGTATGAGGCAGTGAAATATTCATTAGAAAAGCAGATGTTTTATTGAACATGTAATCAACATCGTACTTTGGCAAAACAATTAAGGGACTAACATGATGCCGACCTTAATGGATAATCGAGCTATGTAAAATACCTCCTTAAATGAGTAATGTGCCAAGTTCGGGATAAGTGCACCGAGAGGTGAGCCACCTTGTAAGCCCTTTGCGAGGTCCTCGTGAGCGGTATGGGCCTTCCATGTCGGATCCACTTGTTAAGACGCCGGCTCTCGGCTTCATTATGTCGTAGGACGAGGTCGCCTACTTAAAAGCGGAGGCTTTGACCCTTTTGTTGTAGTACCGCGCGACTGGGCCTGTGCTTGGCTTCGTTTATGAAGGCGAGCTCGCTTCTCCTCGAGGCGTCAAGGTTGGCCATGGTCTTCCTCGTTCGGCACCGGTCGAAGTGAAGAGTGCGCGGGCTTGGCGCGCCGATCTCGGCGGTATGACGGCCTCGGTACCGTGACCCAGTGAAAGGGTTTCCGTCGACGCCCGAGGTGTGGTCTGTGGGACCGGAGGACTTGAGGAGATTTTCAGCCCGATCGCCTTTAGCTCGGTCCAGCCTCTTCTTCAATCCTTGTGCGATCGTGCGGTTCGTCACCCGGTCGACCATTCGCGCGGTGTGCGGCCGAGGTGAAGCGCTGATCGATCTGAAGCTCTTCGCACCACTCCTGAAGTTTTGTCGGCCAATTGGGTGGCGTTGTCGAGACCGGGATGTGCGGTATGTCGCGGCGGACTATATTTTTCCACGAAGGTCTCGAATCCTTACGCGTAAGGCTTGAAAGTGGCTCGGCCTCGACCCATTTGTGAAGTAGTCTATGGCTACGACTAAGTATCGAAGTCGACCGGTGCTCGGTCGAACGGACCAACAATGTCGATCCCCACCGCATGAAAGGCCATGGACTCGCAGTCGCTAAATCGATGCGAGGCGCCTTTTTGACCGTGGAGTGAATCCGCACGGGCACTTTTGACGAGCTCGGCGAATCTTGCGAGGTGGGCGAGAATATCCCGACCTCGGCGTCTTCTTTCGAGAGGGCTCGCGACCCGATGTGGCTTCCACAAGAGCCTCGATGAATTTCATTGAGCACGTAGTCGGCTTCTTCCGCCCGAGGCACCTCGGGAGGGTTGAAGGTAAGACTTCCGATGAGCGCCTCATGCATGAGATACAGGATTTCGCCATCATCGTTTTGGCTTGAGCCGATCTTGAGGTAGTGCGCCGTCTTCCAGATAGCCTTGGGAGACATCCATTCGGCTCTATCTCGGTGATGATGCCGACGTGGGACTCGTGATGTACGGAATGAACCTCTCCACTGGTGGACTTGTTGACGACGCGACTAACTTGGCGAGGATGTCGGCTCACTGCTTTCCCCTGGGATTCGGTGGATCTTGTAGTACCGAGCGAGGTCAAGATCTCGCTCGCTTCTCGAGGTATTGTTTCATTCGGTCCTCCTTGGCCTCGTATTTGCCTAACACCTGGTTCACCACGACCTTGGAATCACCGAAGATTTGGATCTTATCCACCCCCAGTTCCTTGGCGAGGCGGAGTCCGGAGATCAGGGCCTCGTACTCCACCTCGTTGTTGGTGGTCGGGAAGGTAAACCGGGCGTGGGTGACTTCGCTTATCTGGGCCGAGGAGGAGGATGCCGCCCACGCCCGTTTGCACGAGCCCCGCCCACGACATCCGCCGACAACCATCTGGTGGTGCTAGGACGGCTTCCTCCGCCGTGGGGACGGGAGCTGGAGTTACTTCGCTGGCAGAGCCCACCTCGGTGAATTTGGCTTCAACCAGGAAGTCGGCGAGAGCTTGCCCTTTTATGGCCGGCTGGTTGAGTACGAGATGTCGTGCTCGCCGAGCTCAGTGCCACTTAGCTATCGTCCGGATGACTCAGTCTTAACAAGACTTGTCTCAAGGGTAAGTCGATTAGCACCGGACGGAGTGAGCTTGGAAGTAGGGTCGGGCGTCGCTTGCGTTCACTGGGCTAGTGCTACTTTTTCGAGGCGGTGTACCTTGTCTCCGGTCCTTTGAGAGCTCGGTGATAAAATAGATGGGAGTTGTCGTCCCACCTCATCTCGTACCGATCTGCGTCTTGATGGCCTCGTCAGAGGTGGCCGACATAGAGAGGATTCACCTTGCCGGGCGGACGGGTGGTGTGGTCGGCAAGTCGTACTCCTTGTTGTCTGGCGGCACCAGTGTTCTTCCTGCCAGGCGAAGTCCGGAGCTCTCCTCAGGATCTTGAAGAAGGGGCTGCTTCGTGGCTCGAGGCAATCTGCGAGGGCGGCTAGGCACCCGGTGAGTTTGTGGATCTCACGGATGGTCCTTGGCACCTGCATGTCGAGCACTGCCTTCACCTTGGTGGGATTGGCCTTCAGGCCCTCCTGAGAAACCCAGCATCCCAAGAACTTGCCGGTCTTCACCATAAATGTACATTTCTGGGGGTTGAGTTTGAGGTTGGCCGACCTGAGGAGTTGGAGGATGGTGCCGAGGTCATCGGTAGCTGACTCTCCGCTTTTCGACTTTGACTACGATGTCGTCGACGTAGACCTCGACGATCTCCCCGATGTGGTCTTTGAATGTTGCATCCACCATCCTCTGGTAAGTAGCCCCGGCGTTCTTGAGGCCGAAAGGCATCTTTCGGTACGCAAAGACGCCGAAGTCGGTGATGAATGCGGTCTTCGGGGCGTCCTCCGGGCTCATCAGGATTTGGTGGTACCCTTTGTATAGATCCAGGAAGCTGAACATCTCGTGGCCCACCAATGCCTCCACCTTCTTGTCGATGTCGGGGAGGGGCATCAATCTTTGGGCGGTGCTTGTTGAGGTCGGTGTAATCGGCCACGCGCCGCCCTCCCACAGCTTCGGACCACTGTTGGATTAGCCATCCAGTCGGGTGTTGACCTCGAACAAGATCTTGGCCTTCAGAAGTTGAGTCACCTCGTCCCTTATGACCTGGCTGCGCTCCGCCGCGAATACCCTTTTCTTCTGCCGGACTGGCTTGGTAGCCGGGTCGATGTTGAGGCGGTGAGTTATGAGCTCGGGCGACACTCCGGTCATGTCGAGCGGGGACCAGGCAAACACGTCCCTATATTCCCTCAGAAGTTGTATGACATGCCGCCGGATGTCAGCTGGGCCCTGGGTGCCGACCTGGATGACCTTCGAGGGATCGTCGTCGTATAGTTGGAGGCCCTCGGTCAGGTCATCCCGGGGTGTCGGTCTCCGAGGGCTCGGTAATTGCTATGCCTGGGGTGAGGCCGCATCTTGGGTTGAGAGTCGTGGGCATTCTTTTCTTTGTCGTTTGGTCCCCGGATGCTAAGCACTCCCACCGGGTGGGAATCTTGACGGTGGTGGTAGACCGAGCAGACGGCCCTGGTGGCGTCTACCAATCTCTCCCGGGATGATGTTATGCGGAGAGGAGCTCGGACCGGGAAGAATCGGATGGCCTTGGTGACCGACACAGGAGCTCGTCCTACCGTGACCGGAAGGGTAATGACCCCCTGGCCGGGTGCCTCTTGAGTGAAGCTCATGGCGGGAGGCGCGGGAAGTACAGAATACCGACCTCAAGCTTATCCAGACAGCTACGGAAGATGATGCTACGGAGGCTCCGATGTCGATATAGACCCGGTGGACGTTTTGTTGCCTACCACGGCACGTATGGTGATGGCGTCACAGTGCGGCATGATCTTGGGCACGGGTCCTCCTGGAGAACGTTATGTTCTCACCATCCGAGTCGCTTGTTCTTGACTCTTGAGGGGCGGCCTCGGACATCGTTCTTGAGGGACGACCTCGTCGTCCGAGGGCGATCCGGTAACAACATAGACTGCTCCATAGAATTGGGACCTTCGTCCTCGTCGTCTTCGGGTTGGATCATCGTTGGGGTCGGCCCGCAGTTGTCGCCGCCCATTCCTTCGCGCTTCTGTTTTCGGCTCGGCTCGGCCGAGGTATTTCTTGAGGCTCCACCTTTAACGAGCTCGTCGATCTGTGAGCCCAGGTTTCTGCAATCCTCGGTATCATGACCATACCCTTGGTGATAGTCACAATACTCGTCTGTGGACCTCTTCTTGGATCCTCCTTTCATAGGGGCGGGCTTCGGGAAGAGCTCGGCGTGGAGCTCGAATATTTTCGCCCTTGATTTGAGCGGGGGGGGCTGCCGCCAGGGTTGGGCCGAGGTCCGAGCCTAGACTCCAGTGGCCCTCTTTTGATTCTGTCGAAGGCGCTTCTGCGATCAGCGCCTCGACTTCGGTCATCCGGCTTTTTTCTCTCGGACTTCTGCTCGTCCCAGATTTCCCGCTTCTTCCGATCCGACTCGTCTCCCTTGACGAAGTTGTCCACCAGGTTCCAGAGCTTACTTGCCGTCTTTGGTTTCTCCCTGGTGATTTCTTTGTTCAGCGCGCCGGGTCGGATCCCGTTTTTGAACGCGTTGATGATGTAGAGGTCGTTGCTGTCGTCAATTTTGAGCGACTCTTTGATGAACCTCGAGACGAAGTTTGACATCGTCTCGTCCCGCCCTTGGCGGATTGTGAGCAGGTCGGAGGAAGGCTGCTGGGGCGGCATCTTCTGATAGAAGCGCCATTTGAACTGATCCATGAGGTCACAGGCGATGTATCTTTGTTACGGCGGGCGGGTGAACCAACGCCGTGCGTTGAGACCAAGACTCGGGAAGATTTTGCACATGTGAAAATCTTCCATTCCTTGATTCGCCATGTTGGTAGTGTAGGCGAAAAGATAGTCGAGGGTCTCCCGTGCCATCGTAGGTCGCTATATTGGGTGCCCGGCATCACGGGCAGGCGGGCGTGTCTAGAATCTCCCTGGAGAAAGGGGAGATGATTCTCCCGTACCGGTCGAACCCCGGGAGATCGTTGCCATCTCTTTCTGGAGGGGTTGGGGATCGATAGCGACGCCTATCGTCCCTCCCGAGGGAGTTCGACTCCGCTTTTCTTCCCTCCTGTTTTGCTCGGCTCTCTAGTCGGCATGACGAGGTGGAGAGCGGCTCCGCGAATGGTGAGGGGGCGACTGGTGGTGGCGGCTCGTCCGCGATGAGCGGCTCCGCACGTCGGGGCGTGATGCGCGTTCTCGGCTATCACGCCGAGGTGAGCCGCCGCATGTTTCGGAGGGCGACCTCGGGCGGCCGTGGTGTTCGGTCAGGGGCCCTTGAGGGCCCGCCTTGGTCCTCTGGTTGAGAAAGCTTTGGAATCGCCAAGATTGGCGTTGAGGAACTCGGTCGCGGCTCGGCAAGGACCTCGTGGGGACGAATGAGTGCTTGCTCGTCCTCGTTGAGGTCGGCGTCTTCCCTACGTTGGGGAGGCGGTCCGAGGTGTATGGAGACATTTTCCATGTTGCCCTCGGGAGTGTGGAGCTTCGTGGCGTCTGCGATCTCCTTCCCGCGACGCTGAGTGACCGCCTGGTCGTCCTCAGCACGGTTGTTGCCAGCGTGGACGGCGGTTGTGCGTGTTCTTGCCATTTAAGTTGTAGAGGGAAACGAAGCTTTCTTGTTCAGGTTTCCCACAGACGGCGCCAATGATGAACCTGGTTAAGTGAGTGTGCGAGATTTATGAAAAGCAATAAAGAACACCAAGGCTTTTACGTGGTTCGATCGTTAATGAGATCTACGTCCACGGAGGAGTGTTTCCTCAATACTTTCACTATAATGCAGTGTAGTTACAAGCTCTTAGTATTCGATAAGTTGCCAACCCTTCTAATGTCAGTTTTCCTTCTATTTATACAACTCCGAGCCTGCAACTGAAGGCGTGCTCAACCTCTCCATTGGTCGAGACGTGACTCTTCCTCTGGCGTGCCCTCCATTGGCCGGAGCAGGACCTTCGCCTTCACGTGCGCCACGTGGAGGTGGCCCGACCTGGTTACAGGCGTCTTCTCCATCGCCGAGGGTGGCGGTTCGGGAGCTAGGGTTTTGCGCCGATTAGGGCTCGCCTTGGGCTCAACCGCGTGGGCCCGCTACCAACGTTAGGCCCAGCTCGTTTGGGCCTGTTAGTGGGCCTAGTCGGTTGGGCCATATCCCATCACTAACATAGACATACTTAATTCTGACATTAATTTTGAGCTTTAAAATAATGTTTCTACATATAGTGACAAATTAATCTTTGGCAGATGCAGAAATTAGTAGGGTCAAGTATACAGAGAAAGAAAATAAAAAATATGAGTTTTAACAATTCAAAACCTGAAAAATAGGTTAACTATCGGTTTGAGATTGAAAGATGGATTCTACCCGTTCAAGACTTGAAATTGAACTAATCCATTCGTCCACCATATTCGTTCATTGATTTTGGTGGTACGAGTTTTAATAAATTATGATTAGTGTAAAATGAGTAAAGATAATAAATGAATAGATTAATGAATAGTGAGATTAAAAGATGGACCATAAGAGCCAGCAGATTTGGAACAAAGACCAATGATCGAATCATAACAGCCGTAGTATGTGAGTTTCATCATCTTTAGAATGACTCCTTGTAGGTACTAGACAAAGTCATAACAGTTTCTTAATCTCTGAGTCACCGTGATTTATCCCCTCGCATTTTCATGGGACTGGGATGTGGGGGCTCCCGAGGGCTTTCCTTTTGGAACAACGGTAATAAATGAATATACTAATAGATAATGGATGTAAAAATGTGGTCATAAGTGTTTTTTGGGTAAATTAGTGAATATATTAAGGATAAAAATGTGAAATTGATGTTTCCAAAAAAAGAAAAATTAATATTTTTTATGAACGGATCAAAATAGAATTAAATAAACGTATTTAATGGACATATAAAATATTTTTTAAGTTCAATGTTAAAAAATTGATGGCGATTTAATTAAAAGAAGTTTGTACACTATTTGGTTTAATTTGCTTAAATAAGATATTATGTCGAGATGATGTGGATATTGAATGCCACATCAGCTTAGATCTTTCGAGTTTCCAATCGCCAAAATCCGTCTTTTAAATCTCAAATTAATAACTAACATATCTTGCGAACCTTGAGTTGATAGGACCCTAGAAAATGAAGAATAGAAATTCAATAGCAGCTTCAAGTCAATAGTTCCACTCCCAAATGGAACTTATCACATCAATTAAAACTTTGGTAGCCATCCACATCACCGACCAAGCTTTAATAAGTTAAGTCAACGATGCATGAAAAAACTCAACATTGGAATAGTACAAACCTATGTTATGAAGGGAAACACAAAAATTTCAATAAAAGATACTCTTTTCCCCTCACTCTAAATGGTTCACTTTTCTTTTTGAACCGTTCCACTAAAAATGACTAATTCTAAAAAAAAACATTTTTATATACAAAAATATCTCGAATTTCATGAACTATACTATTTTTACATACAAAACACAATCATTCTTAATCTACGTGCTCAAAAGTAATAAGTCGCTTAAAGTTGGACAGATGGAATATTTGAATAGGAGTGGAATTTATTCAATATGCACCTCAAATGGCGGCTGTGGATTTTTCTCGTCATCAAAAAGGAAAAAGATACTCGAATGATCAAGAAATATATTTACCTTGAGAATGAAAAAAAAAGACCCAACATTCATTATATACACGGGTATGTATCTACCTCTATGGATTAGCTACCACAAGGGATGCCTAGTTTCTTGTAATAAAACTGTTTGGGCAAATTGAATCTTGCACATCCCTTTTCCACAGAAGGGAGATACTAATTGCGCTAAATGTCTCTGCATTGTTGCATGCTCTCTAAAGACTTATCAGCGTCTTCCCTAATGGTCTCCATTTGATCATACTACTTACCAAGGTATTCCAAATATATAACTAACAAATCAGTAGACAGATGTGTGGCGCCACGAAAAATGCCCAAGGAGATGATTCTCTTGATTCTAGGGCACGGATCTTCCAATAAGCATGAAGGGTCGGAGCCAATATTCATTTTCAGCCCTTTACCATGTGCAGCAATTAGCAAAGCTTCTGCACGACCTGCAAGATCCACAAATTAAGAACGTGGAGAAAAAGCTTGACAATGATAGGTATTGGTATCCCCTTAGAAAAACTGTGACAATAAAGTTCCGCTTAACATAGTAGGCAAGGGTCCAATTAGCTTAAAGGAGCATGGAAAACTTACTAAGCTCCTTATTGTCTATCTTTAGTCATTACCATCTGAGGTTTTTCTTCTATGGGTATTTGTAGCTTAATGGAATGAGTTATTAAGATCATGTTCCCTTACGTTAAGCAGTTTGTGCTAGTTACTAGATTATGGCGTTCCCTATTGGAATTTAGAAGCACAACTGGATGGCTTTAAAGTCAGTACAACTGCTAAGTGCTTCCAATGGTGACAAAAGATATGATAAGTAGTAACTCATAAAGTCTACATAGGAATTGTAGCTTTAAATGAAAATCTTGGCTGATGCTATCAGCTTATGACCATAATGCCTAGCTTTGATAATTAAGGATACCTATAACTAAGCCCAGTCCTTGAAATTGGGTCCTTCAGATGGAGAGAATCAGGCAACCACACAACAAGCAAGGAAATATTGATTTCAATCGCTGCCTTCTTCCTGTAGCTTCTTTCATATTCAATTAACAGTATTTTTATCACAAATTTTGCCAAAACCATTACTCTAAGACAGATCAAATGCCAGCATAAACCCGTAGAAGTATAGCATCACTCAACTCCACAATTAATTACAAATAAGAAAATAATTGTCCGGCCCTGAGAGTAGATAAGACGAGTTTCATTTAGTACACTAACCATGATCTTTCTTCCTTTTCAAGAGGGGGCTCATGGAGGGAAATAGAGAGGTGGCAAGCTCTCTGCTGTCATCCTGTTGGAAAAAGCAAAGATGATAAAGTTTTAAATTTCTTTTATTTCTGAGTATTGTAGAGTTCTAACAAATATTAGAATTTCGAGTGATCTTTGTGATCATGATCCTAGCCAAAATGCAGGCAATATGGATCATGAATTCCACAAAGATCAGATGCACCTTACTAGAGCGACTTCCTGTGAGTTTAAACCTATTCTTCCACAATGATGATGGAACTGGAACAACAGAATATCCTGAAGCAACTAGGACTCCTAGCCATAGTCCATACCCAAATCCTCCACTCCACCATCCCTTAAGTCATTAAAAAGATATGCTTTAGAAGCTGGTGCCAAAAGCAACGAATCTCACTTAAGTTGATGTCAGGAAATACAAAATAATAATAATAAATATAGAAAAGAGGCAATCCAAAAAGGAAATCTTCACAAAAACATGCTTCTTTATGGGCAGCACACACACACATATATATCTATATAGCGGTTGGATCCAGTGAGAACTCATCTTTTTTTAGAACTTGAGAACTATGCACAGACGTATAAAATTGATGAACAAAACCTAAAGTTGTGCACAACGAAAACATTTTAAAACTGTTACACAAAAAAAACAATTTTAGAAAGTTTTCGTATGCACAACTTTATACTGTTTTGTGCATCATCTTTGCCAGTCTTATGCATAGTTGACAGAGTTCACAAAAAAGATGTGGTTCTCATTTAATTCACTCCTTATATATATATAGAGAGAGAGAGAGAGGAGAGATCATATGAGAATAGATATATTTGTGAAAAATGAGAATAATTTTCAGCCCTTAAATAGGAAGATTTATGGTCTAGATTTGATTATATAAATGCTATGATTATTAAATGCATGTGCTACGATTTAGTATAGTTTCGATTTTAAAAAGGGTATTTTTGTATTTCTATGTGAGATAAGATATGGTAGTTCCTAAATTCATGGGTTTACATAATTAAATGGATTGGTTATGGTTATTTTTCTTTACACGTTTGAAGACAGTTATTGCACACTAAATCAAATCTGATTTACATTTCATAAATTAAATTCAAAAGTTATAAAGAATGTAATATGAGTTATTGTGTTTATATATTATATTACATTAACTGATATAATATAATGTTGCGTTAATTTATATAATATATAGCACAATATATGATATATATAGCACACAATATATATAATGTTGATTACACATTTAAGATACCCTAATAAAACGAAGATATATTTCTCAAGATATAATGTTACATTAATTAATATATTATATAACACATTATATATATCAACCACATATTGAATATATTAAATCAAACGAACAAATCGATCGGGGAATAATTGTGCATTAATACATATTTTATATAGCATAATATGTAATATTAATAGCACATGATATATGATATACATAGCACACGATATATATCTATAATGTTGAGTGCTTATTTTCGATATAATAAAAACAAAAGATATACTTCTCAGTATACTGTATATTGTTTCATTAATTAATATATTATATAGCACAATATATAATATACATAGCACATTATATCTATAAAATATTGTGTCAATATTTACGATGTCAAATGAAACAAATATATACTGTTCAGTATATAACGTTGCATTATTTTATATATTGTATAGCATATTATTTGATATACATAGCACAATTAAATAGATTGATTGTATACAAGAATTTTGGTGGGGCCTTGAAAATCGGACATGCAATAATGGTCCGTTTTTTTTTTCAATATTAACCCTTACTCGTTTTTTCCCCAAAAAATGTAGGATTTTTAAGACAAAATCTAGAACGTCCTTTTTTTTAAAATCAATGATTGAGATACATTCTTATTTCTTATACATATATCTATTCTCACCATAACCCCTCCCTATATATATATAAGAATTGGATTAAATACAAACTAATATTAGCATATAAAATAGGAACCTTTTCAGCCCTTCATTCGTGAAGATCTGCTGTGAATTCATTACTTTGCTAGATGAATTCAAACACATGGGTTCAAATCCATAATGGGCGAAATTTTCATTTTTTTGATTCAGTAACTTTTCCAAGAGATTCATCAACTTTCCGACAAATTCATCATTTTTTGGTTCTCACGATAAAAATGGCTCTCATATTAACCCCTCCCCTATATATATACCAAATTGCTTGGGTACTCCTATCCTTCAAGGGACCGTTCACTTTGGGAGACAGATTAAATTGACAATACATAGGAATATAGGATTGAATATTTGAAGGATTAAACGATCAAACAAGCTCAAAGTTGTTGAGTCCATCGGAGGATTAACCTATATAATTTTTATCTATCTAAGCTAAGAGGACAATCTAGTAATTGAGACAGAAGCCCCCTTTTCAGTTTGATCTCCTTTGATCAGGCATCAGTTGATGAGAGGGCATGAAAAAAGTTTTTCATGGATAAGTTATGAATATTGTTCCTTCAGAAGAAAAAACAAATTTAGGTATGTCGTTTGCAACATACAAGCAGATTTCCAGAATAGTTTACTGCAATATCTTAGCAGATAGTCACAAGGAAGCAACATAGGTGACAAGTGACAACAATTACACATCAATTGAAACTAACAGGCCAAACCTCGGAAAATTATTAGTTTCAGTCTTCAGATAATAGTATCAGAAATGAGAGCTCCTCTCCTAGCAGAAAACCATATGAGAGCTATACATTGTAGATATCAAGAGTTTCAGTGCACAAAGTTGTTAAGACTGCTAAAAAGATACTCCAGCTTTAGTTGAAAGCAAAATGAGATATAAAATCTTCACAGGGGAAGATGTATGCAGATTGCCATGGCTATCAGCAATATTAACAGGCATAACAAAAACTCGAGGAATATTATTAAAAATTCATCCAAGAAAATATCAATAGGGAAAGGAGGAAAACTGAGAATCGTGCATGACAGACGTATGGAAGCAAAGTATGTTGAGCCACACTACTTTACATATAAAACACAACCTTCGTTAATCTAATTGCCCAAAAACAATGAGCCGCTTAGAACGGGACAGAAGTAGTATAAAAAAGCAGAACATAAAAACATATAGTTTAGAGATCCATTAAATGCAGAAAAAATCAATTTCAAATGCATGCCGTATCAAATCTATCTGAAGCATAATTTTCAGAGCTTTTAGGTAAATGTCAATCAACCGCACTGTTTATTAAGTATATCATAATTCAGGAAAAAGGTTTTAACCTGTTTAACACCATCTATATACAACATAAGAGTCTTGAGCATGTCTAGGCTAACATTTAAAGTTGACTCGTACGGGTGAATCTAGCATCAATTAAATCTTGCATATTTGTTGGTAAAATGGTTACAATTAGAAGTGGAGCCTTCCTGGGGAACAATGCATACTATTCATCAGCCAATAATCACCAATAGCAAATCAATAACATGTTTTGACTTTAACTTGATTATGTCTGACCCATTATGAGTATATTGAAACTTATAAATCAGCATTCATTAGAATATTTTAAGAAATCAAATCACAGCCTTTTTCGAAGACCAGATTTTCAAGCAAAATAACTGACACATAAAAGTATTTCTACTAGCAGAAATCACTGGAAATAACCATATTTTAGCCAATGACAGTGATCATGTCAGAGCAAGAGATGAGTAACAGAAGCGGAAGTTGGATAAAGTTGGCACACAGAGTCTGATAAAATTCTTATTTATTGAAAAGCCACAGAAACATGGCAGGGTTGACCCTTGATGGGACTAAACTCTGATTAAGCAAACATGATAGCATGCTTTGTCAAGTCCGAGAGTTTGATTTCAAGATATGGAAAATAGGGTAGGATTAGGTAATCTTGATAGCCTTCAAACAGCATTCATGTTTACTTCTTAAACTAAAACCAGGTTTTAAGATGTTACAATTGCTAGTGATCACAAATTTAGACATACTACAAAGTTCTTCCAGTAGCACACAATAAGTTAGTGTAAAATCAGAAGGCTAGAGCAGCAAAGAAATTTTATACAGTCCATAAATAGCTTGGCCATTGGACTGAAGATCACCCAAAAAAGATATACCAACGTCCGTATTTTGGTTTGCATGTGCTCAAGAGACAGAACAGACAGGTAAGGACATCACTACTGCACTACCCAGAAAATTGTGAGTAGAACTACCCATTACAATACAACCAGCCCTCCCGAAATCAAAAAAAGCCCTAATAATATGGAGATGTCGCCATATCAGCATCTAGCAAACAAAAATGTGGGAAAATTTCACAAATTGGATAAACACACAAATCATGCAATTCACCAGTGCTGATAGGGATATACATAGCCTCGTATAGAAAGACTCTAACCTGCTTACCATCTTGGGGATATGGAATTGATTGCTCTATGTATGCAGTGGTTCCTGGAGCAAAAGAGAAAACAGAAATAGGGATCAAAATAGGTCATGATTTAAGAAATAAAAATAAAAATAAGAAGATAGGTAGCTCATATCACACCTTGATATGAATAACACAAATTGAGATAAGATTGTAGCTAGATGAGAAAATGTACATTTTCTACCCATAACAATGCCCTCCATGCTTTAGCAACTTATTTCCAGGACAAGATAAAAGTTTAATTCATGATATGGAAATAAATGATTAAACACTCAGTTTGATGAAATTTAAGCAAGAAAAAAATATTTGGCACACACATTCATTTTTAGTTAGTGACTTTCTAGCCACAAACACGCATATAGTGCTTATTTGTTCTAACCAGACCAATAAATGGACAAGCTCATAAAGCACTTAAGCAGTACAAATATACCAGTTGGAGCGTCCACTTTTTGAAGCAATTGAATCATAGACTTCAGATCTAGACGTCTCCGAACTCTCTTGCCAACCAATACTTTCAAGTGAGGAGAATCATAAACCTACAAGATAGAAGAGCGAAGTTAATAGGCATGAAATACAGAGAAATGAAACAAATATGCATTAATGGCGAAAGACCATATAAATAACAAAAAGTCCGAAACATCTCCTTGATTTGAAGTAGTGATGTTGAATACATCAGACAACTCAAGAAACAAAAATTCTCAAAAGTCTGAAACAATGTCTACTGTTCATCACCACTGACATATAACGCATATTAGGATACAAGTACTGGACATATAAACCAGCACAAATGTAATAATCAAAATGTTGGCAGTAGTCACGCAGGTCAGAACTCAGGGATCAGTAAAGTAGTCTTGAATGCAGCAGTCGATCCCCATCAGTGAAATAAAAAGCAACAGCATTTCCATCAGAGTCTTGCATTTATTATACCACACTTTCGTATCTAGAACAAGAATAGAGCCTATGCAGAGAAGCAGAGATATATTGTATATAAAATACCAGGCGGCTTCAGCATAATACCCAACATGGACTACCAATGGGCTATATCCAAAATACCAATATGCACAGAATCTTTACATTTCTCATATACTAAAGGAAGCCACACGAGACATATTCATGCAGCAACAACAATAGTACAACGTTGGATGAACGAGGTACATCTCAAGTATGCAGCACTTAAAAAACAGTCAGCGTATACAACACCTGGGCGGAATTGTCGGGCTTCAAACAGGCTAATGCTCCGTATAGATCCGGGTCGACTCCGATAACCCATCTCGAGTCCGCATTGCCCGGACCGGAGTTCTCAGGAACCCGAATTCCATCATTTTCGGACCTAGGGCAAGAGAGGGATTCCAACCAGTTCAATTTAAGCTGTTGGGCATCTATGACCACCTTTTTACCCCTGACACTGCTCCTCATACTGTCATTAGACCTCGGCTTTTTTGAAGTTGAGGGCTCCGTTGTTAGTATTTCCGGCTCATGGGTGGTGGTGGTGGTGGAGGCTGACGCGGGGGCGGAGGTGGCGAAGAGTCTGAACGCGGCGGGAGTAAAACGGAGGAGGAGCGGTGGAGCTGGTCTGAAAGCGATGGATGAGGACATCAAAAATTGGGGCTTTGGAGGGAATGTGAGAGCTGCTTCCATGAAAATGAAAATTGAGGAAGATAGAGAAAGCTATTGTTGTGACCTGTTTTTCAGTTAGTGAGCTGGGTCTCGGACTCTCGAGACCGGAACTTAAAATTACTATTTAACAATTCGTATTTATTTTTAAGTTAATTGGTTTAAAATATACAAAATTTGTCCCATTTTGATTTTGCATGTGACTTTCAAATCTTATTCCTAAATGCACAGGTTTTACATTTTTGCAATTATCTTTTTGGAGCAAAATTGAAGTTGACTTGAAAATAACTGTTTGATTTGAATAATGTAAAATGATGTAGCATAAAAAAATGAATGTGTATATATGGTACAGTGGTGCGATGGTTAATCTTAACACGATCCAAATGTCTCAAATTCAAATCACCGTAACACAACTTTTAAATTTCTGTATTTAATTGATCAAAAAAAAATTATGTTGTTTTGTATGTGGGGCATCATGTTGGCATTTTCTACTATCAAGTCAGTTTTAATTTAGTTTAAGAATTAAATCATAAGAAAATTATAAATAAAGTGATGTGCAAAATCAAAATTAGAGTAAAGTTCATTTATTTTATACCAATTAACCCTTTATTTCTCTATTCAATGATTGGTTGGTGAAGATTATATGTTGGAAATATGATTTCATATTTTTTAATTTTGTGTTTGATTGGATTTTAATAATATAATAGAAACAATAAAAATTCAAAATACAAGGAAAAGAGCAACAATTCAAAATTTATTTATGAGTCCAATTTAGATATTGTTTTTTCCTAGTCTACCAACTTAAATCCGTGCTCTATCGGGTTATTTCATGATCCACAAAAATAACTTGACATAAAGAAATCATATGTGTGTTTTCTGGGATAATTGAGTATTCTAGCTGACTAATACAAGTGAAAATGTGTCACTATTTTTAGAGTTATATTTCATAATTTAATTGCATTTACATGCTTAATATTTCATTTCAAATGAATTACGTGAATGTTAGATGTATATCTATTTTTAGTTGAATTACATGAAGATTAGTAGTTTAATTGTTGAAAATTTACTATCACTATTCACACTTACTATGAAAAAATAGTGACAGTTTTTACAATAGTAAATATTTTTTTGAATGTCCAACAAATAATTGTTCTATCTAAAATCGACTTTTCTATCATATAATAGACATGTCTCATCCAACTTCATAATCGACTTTCTTTTCACAATTTTATACGTTTTATCCTAAACAATGAACATCTTTAAGAATCAACGAGGTCACGAGTTGATGATTTATTTATTTTTAGTAAATTAATTAAGATGATTGGATGGCTTCGAACTAAAGTTGCGGCACCTTAATTTACGTTATTGACACAAAGAAAAAGAAAACAAAAGAGAGACAAACTTGTCCATGTCTTAACTCTAACCACATGTCACTTATTTGGACTACAAAAGTTCTCGAGACTATTGATTGAGCTAATCTTGAATTCTTGATAAATCTCCAGAATTTAATGATTAATATGATGAAGGGTCACAAATTAAGTAAAGATTTGAATTTCATCAGAACATGAGAAAACATTATAGACTAGGACCATCCAACAGACATGATCTAGTATGATCAAACGCTGTCTCTATAATATATTGGGTGACACAAGATAATTTGAAATCCAATTAAAAGTTTATAATAAAGCATAATTGAAACAAACGCTAAGACACAAATTCTAAACAAAATAAATTGGACATGTGAAATCCGCTTGGCATGTTGATTATCATGTTCCGAGACAAAGTTACTAGAGTCTATTAATTATTTAACTATAGATAGTCATTTATAATAAATATTACTTGTTACAAAAAAAAAGATCAGTTATATTTTGGAAATGAAATTCAAGAACTAGCCTCATACACTAGTTCTAACAAATGAAAATATATATTTTTTCTATTTTTTCTTCTAAATAATGATGAAATGACAAAATACCGCTAAAATTTTCAACATTCCACAGGCCCCAATGCCCTTGTGGCTCTCTCTCTCTCTCGATCGATATATAAATTTTTCTTAATGTAAAAAATAAGAAATTAAATCTGAGTCGTTGATGTTATCATGATTTATGGTTGTTATAAAAAAATATTATTTTAATACATAAATTTTTTTATTATAATGAATAAAAGGCATTAAAAAATTTAACAGAATAAAAAAGCAATATTTCGTTTAAAAACAATCATAACCATCCAAATCTATAAATTAGATTGGTCTCTAACTAGTTTTTTTTAATGAATAATGGTTTTCTATTTCCACTCTAGATTGGTATATAGTATGCTACAAACAAGAACAGAGCTAGCGGTGTCTCGAGGTGAGCCCAGTTTTGACCCTTGGCAACTTTCAATTCTTATCACATAAAATGATCTATTAACTTCTAAAAGTAAGTTAGTAAATTCATTTTACTCCGCATTTACATTCTTTCATTGATTATAATTCAGGATTAAATAAAAGATGAAATTTAAAATCCTTGGGGCTTGGTTATAATTGTCTAGTTTCCTTAGCTGATGATCGACGAAGTTTTATTTTTCCAATTAAATACAGAAATTTAAAAGTTGCTTCATGATTAATTCAAACATTATATATTTGGCATCGGATATTAACCACTCTACCACTATACCAACACAAGCACATATAATCAACAATTGTTGTTTTAGCAAGCAAAGGTGGTAAGCATGCAAATTACATAACCCGACCAAAAAACCATATACACGTATTAGTCAATGACATGGCAAAATACATCGATTTTAAAATAGAGTAATAGAGTTAATATTTAGAGGAAAAAAATTATCAATAACCAGACACTACCCTGAAAATAATAATCAAATCAAACACGCCAATGCATATTGAATTACCAAATTGTTGGCTTTAAATAAATACCTATCATATGTCGAGATCACCATCCTAACAACCAAATGGAGTATCACGAGTTTAGTTCGGTTTAAGCCTTTATTAGTTTTATTTAATTTTCAATCACGGATCATTTTATAATTCGGGACACAAAATCATACACAATTAATTGTCCCATGGGTGAATCTAATTATTTGCAAAATAAGTTTTAGCTTTTTGTCTATTCTTGTGCATTTTTCTTTCCAAAAAGATTTAGGGGTGTTTGACTAAGCTTATTTTAGAAAGCTTATAATCTCCAAGAGCTTATAAGATGTTTCAAGAGCTTATAAGAGGTAATGTCTCAAGTGTTTATAAGTTGTTAAAATGTTTGGATAATTGATCTTATCAGCTAGAGAAAGAAAATCATAGTTAGAGAGGTGAAGTTGATAGTGTATGTGTAGGAAATAACAAACTATAATAAGGTTAATTTGATAAATTCATGATTGCTTATAAGTTTATGAAAAAATAAGTTAGGGTTGACCAACTTATTTTTAAGGGAGCTTATAAGCCGTTGGAACTTATTTTCACAGCTTATAAGCTGTTTATGAGCTTATTTTGCCAAACGTTTTGCAACAACTTATAAGCTCCTAAACAGCTTATAAGTTGTTTTAAAGAGCTTATAAGCTCAGCCAAACACCCTCTCACACTCGGTTGCTTCAAAATTGAGAAACTAAAATATGAGAAATGCTTAATTTTGAGCTGTACCATTTTTTTCTTTGAGGAAATTAAGCAAGGGGAAAGTTGAAATATTGCTCAAAATTGGGATTATTTGCTGCAGGAAAAGAACACGGCCAAGGATCTTGGAATATGGTTACTTGTATAACTATATGTCGAGGACAAACATAAGGTCTACTTTGAAGAAAGAAGTCAATGTAGACTATAGCATTCAATACGTATCTATGCAATTTTACGTATAATATTGTTTTATCACATATTCTCATATAATTGATATACATACATCACTTGTATAATCAATAAGCATGTTGATAGGTTCAAAATAAGGGATTACACAATTGTAACAATTAAATCAATAAATAAGAGATGCGTATAAAAAAACCAATAAATAAGAGATAACACGATGCTCGAGATCAGTGGCGGACCAGGGGGGGGTCCAGTGGGGGCACTGGGTCCCACTGGATTTAAAAAAATATTAGGGGTATAATAGTAATTTATATTTAATAATTAAAAATATATATTTAAAGGTATAAAATATGTAAAAAATAGTCTATATTATGCTTGAAATAAATACATAAAAATTGAAAGGTAGCTAAACATATAAAAGAATGGTTTTTTTTTTTTTTGCAATGAAAATACAAATTTTGATTGTTTCAATGGAGACATTAATTATTTTTTAATCATATAGCACTGAGTTTCAAATTTTCATATTAAATTATTATTTATTTTTAATTTTAATTATAAAATTCTTTTATGAATTTATAAAATTATGATTATTTGGACCCTAAATATTTTTTTGGACCCCCCTGACAAAAATGTCTGTCCGCCAGAGATAGATTAGGTTTAGAATTATAAAAGTATGTATGTATGTCACATGATGAATGTTGCACATTGACAAGTGATTTAAGTGGATAATGATAGAAAAAATATTAAAATAATCCAATGCATCTAGCCACTTGTGAAAATTCTACATGTCATACCCCACTTGTGAAAATTAAGTTTCTTTCGGAATACTTTTTTGGCCGTTCGCTGCTGAGGACGCAAACAAGTATATTTTTTCCATTTTAACTCTCAACTTTATTATGGGAGTTTGATTCATACTTTGAAGATTATTTTACAATTAAAGAGTCAAACATGTGAGTTGGAAAATCCCCCTTAAATTCAGGACCAGAAAAACAGCACAACCACGACCCACTGTGCTAATAATCTCCACGAGTTCTCATGTTGCAAGGATAAATCACTTTCTTGTTTTCTGCCACTCCCCCCCCAAAAAATAATTTAGCATAAAAAAAAGATGGAATTCAAAAATGATGCCTCAAACTCACCTTGCCTCTATATGACTGCTCCAAACAGCCCAAATGGCTACAGTCGAAGCCACAGCATGGAGTTATACTACAGCGCCCCCGCCAGCCCCAGACGGGCCATGTTCAAGGCCGGTGACGATAACCTGAGCTCGAGCATCGATGAGTTCGAGTTTGGGACCAGCAAGAGATTCACTGAGGTGAGCGAGTCCTCAATGAGTGGTGATCGTTACCATGAGCGAGGGATTCGCTTCCCGCCATGGCGTTTGCTGATGAGCTCTTCCTCAACGGCCTAGTTATGCCCCTCAAGCCCCCTCCACGGCTGCACAAGTCCCCTCTCTCGTCGCCTAGGTCCCCGACAACGGCGTGCAGGATCCCGTTTGCACGGAAGAGCTCATGGAACGACGATTTTGATCCTTTCATGGTGGCGCTGGACAAGGTGAGGGAGGAGAAGAGGGGACGAAACAGCCATCACAGGCGCTCGAGATCATACTCACCGTTTAGGGCTTTGTCGAGAAGCTCGACCACCGTCACATATGATGCTCAAAGTCAAGATCTTTCTTGTGGAAATAGCGTCATGGAGCCAATGCCAGCATCAGCGCCAGCGCCTGTATCGAGCCACAGCGGACCACCGGACTTCAAGGGCTCAGTGTACGCAAGATGGGTCCGGGACCAGACTAGGCACGGGCTTAGCCCCAAGAGCCCGAGGGGGTTCCTCTTCAGACAGAGAGTTCGACCTTTGAGTGGCTTGGACAAGCCTCCTTCGCCTGCAGCAAAACACGTTGGAAAGAAACGTGGAAACGCAGAGGCGAGTAAAGTCCAGAAACTCAAAGGATTACTAGTGAGGTATGCATCATTTGGAAGAGGAAACAAGCAGACAAAGACGAGCACAGAAGCGCAAAACCTCGGTTATTTTGGCAGATTGAGCTTCAGATTTAAAGGAAACGGCCATGGTAATACGAAGAAGACGATACCTGCTAATACGAAAATGGCGGTTGTACCATACAAGCCTTCCATCACGTTTTGCTTAGGGTAAGAAGCCCCTCATCGGACTTTCTCCTTCACTGTACCAGATAATAAGTCAATTTTAATCTTTACGTCCAGAAAGTTGTAATTTCCACAGTATTCCCTTGTAAATTTATTAGTGTTTCTAATATATAAATGACAATGGAATAAAAATACACCATTCAAATTACATCTGCCAATGCTTCATTGTTTATGATCTTTGATGCACATTTGAGCCCCCAATAAAAGTAAGGGTGAGGTTCACAAGAATATTAGCTTCCTACAAGGAGCCTAAACAAGCTTAGTGTCGTGGCCTTTTATCCGACGTTTATCTGTAATCAAATGGAGGCGATATGCACAATTTGCAAAACTATTTCCTTTGAAATAGGGGGGGGGGATTGGTAAGGTTTCGGACCGTGCTACTTAGCAAAAAAATAGTTCAACTGCTGAAGATCAGTTATTCCAATACTTCAGCAGGCCAGATCTTCTTCCACGTTGATATCTCTTCATTGCTGCACAATTTCCGGATCCCACCATAAAATCCATCGGCCTCATTGCCCTCTTCCCTGTGGTGCTTCCTATCTACGGTGGTTGTTCTCCAACGCGAGCCACGGCTGTACTGGTTGAACTCCAGCACCACGGTGTCTGCAGCACAAGTCATTATTCAAAAGAATCTTTGGTCAAAACGAGCAGCGTAAAATTACTATCATGGGAATCGGACAACAAGGCACCATATATAAAGAAGAAAATTTTCTGAGTTTCTTGTGCGCTCTCTACTTCCCAGGCAAAGTAGCCAATAACAAGTCAGTTAAGCCTTAAAAAAATCAGAATATATAGTCATTGCTAGATGTCATCATCACAAACCACTAAGGCATGCACTTCTACCACTACCACGAGCCAACATCCAATACGGACACAGTTGTATTTATTATAAGTATCGAAGAGTGCTGTACACATATCTGAGGTTACTTTTACTCGTACAACTTCAAATCTTTTCATACTATGATCTCGATCACATAAGGGTTTCAAGCACTATATAAACCATCGATGAAGATTCACACACAAACACGCACAAATATAAAGCATATATAAAGGAAGAGTTCCACGAAGGCAAATTAAGTGAAAAATGCAGCAATTATGGCTTTGTTGGAGGAGAATATGTCGAACTATATGCAGGAGTTTTAGAAGGACTGGTAGGAAGACCCGCATGTCGAGAAAATGGGAATCAAGAAAGGGCCTACTGTGGATAATATATTTTGATGGTAAATGTGAGACCACATCCTAAATTGAACAATTCAAAAGTGGCTAAGGCCAGCAAAACTAACATTAACCAGCCACCACCCCCTCAAGGATGTCTAATTTCGATTGGATCCTCAATTGCTAACATGATATATGGCATCACATAAAAGGGCAACTTCTTCATGGAATACATAGTAGCAACTCACCACTATCATGACATCGGCAGTAATTGGGATTCTCATCACATGTTTCCAAGTGGCCTACAACACCATACCACCAACCTGTATATAGGTAAAGACATCAGTAAAAGTGGAATTAAGTTCAGAATTCAATGGAATTAATCTGAAAACTATACAATAAACCTACCAAAGTTGACAAAAATTTCTATCGAAGAAGAACCAATATTGACTTCCATTGTAAACGAAGTGGTGTAATGGAAACACGACTTGCACACTCACTAAAAGTGTTTATGATTCCAAGGGTAGACAAAGAAGTTTAGATGCCAAGATCATCAGGAAGAACTAAGAAGTCAATTTAGGTCAATTTGAGGAATGGAACTTTTATATGTAGATAATGCACTTGCTTTTTCAGTTCTTGATGTTGTGAATATGCAAGTCTTTCTATCACGAAGTTTGCTAGAAAGATTTTGACCATTCCAGATCAATCTAATGCCCCAACTATTTCCTAACTCTAAGAAAACGGAGAAGGTGACTAACAGCATTCGAGAAGTGCAGAAAAGGTTGGATTTATCTTGCTACAAACAAGCACACGCCATTACTCCTCATATATGGAGTGGATGCGTGATACAACTAAAAGCAAATTAAAGAACGGCATTATTGAGGCAAGTCTGAAAAATACCGTAAGGAAATTCTTTGTTTCTTCTCCATTGGATTTCAACATGATTCCCGGGCCGTACCTCATGCAAACAATCAGATACATGAAGATCATGTGGAGAAGTATTAACAGGGGGAGCTCTAAGCCTGTCCCATGTTATACCGCTTTCTGTTGGACTTGCTCTCCTTCCATGTGGCGGATATCTGATCATCAACATCTAGACAAACTTTAATAATATGAAAATGAAATACTCCCAAAAGACCTGATCTTGACAATTCCAGATCACACAAAATTGTTGTCTTCCCCAAGAATGTTTCAGATATGAACAAAAACTACACACTCCGAAATCAGCACAAAGATATTCCCCTTAGACTCTATATAAGTTTAATAACAGAATCCCTAGGTCGAGTTAAATGCCAAAATCTAATCAAGTATGTGAAAAATTCGTGCTTAGTTGGCAAACATATCTCCGGTTACCTGGCCTGGAAAGTGTTGGTTTTCTGATCATAGCAAAGCTCGGCATCATAGCAAGATAACATAAATCCAACATGGCCATTCTGCAAATCATGCTCAACAAACACTTCAATACTAACAAACCTCATCTCCCCACCAAAGGCATTCATTCAAGCAAGAAATTGACTAACTGCAACTATAACTCACAACATATACATACCTCGCGGTTGTAGACCTGTGCAGGGAACCAAAACTTGCCAGACTCGAGCGCAACATACCAAGACATGGTGGAATCAACTGGAGGGAAGTTGCTCTTCTTGGTACCACAGCTAAAACTGGATCGAATCAACATAATTGGCCAGAGCTGAGTTAGATAGCCAACAAGGCTGCTCTGTCTGCCTTGATTTGAAAAGACCGGACCTTTCCCCGAAGCAATATACCATTGCCACTCCCTATATGCAGCAGGGCCAACAATTTTAGACCATTTGTTTTTCATGTGCTTCTCCCACAAGTGATCACACATGCACCTCTCTCTCAAAGAAGTACACACAATGGCCATCCTACAAAGCCCCTCCGGTGGGAGCTTCTCAAGAATGGACTCTAACACAAGGTCAGGCAAATCTACGACAGACATCTCCGATGCCGTCTCAACGCTCTCCACCTTGGAGCTAGAGTTCTTCTCCCTAGGTGACATTCTTGAAGCTAAAAGTAAGGAAATCACACCAAAAATAGTGCTTTTAATCGACTTGAAAAATGAAAGGTCCTTCCATAAACAGAGAGACAGCAGCCTCATCTCATGAGCCCATGGTGGGAGTGGCTTGATGGCAAGTGACTTATAGAAGAAGATGAAAGAGAAGCAGCAGGTGAACAAGAAGAACAACATTTGACAAAGAGGATCTAGACTCCAATCACACACATATATATGAATATAGAAAATATTCAAAGGGGGGTGGTCAGGTCAAGAAAACTGAAAACTTAGACCACCAAAAATGGGAAAGCAATGAGCCTAGTTTAAAAAATGCATAGTATATATATAAAACAAAGAACTTCTCTTCTTCACCCTCTCCTTGTTAAAAAAAGAGGAAAATGTATCTCCGAATCTACATCAATAATGATTTCATACTGTCTTAGACGAAGCCCACCAAAGGGCCTCGTCCAAAAATTTAAAAGATGATTATCTGTAACTGTATCAAGAATTCAATTTCCAGACACAACTAAAAATCAAATCTTGGCTGTATAGTGTTAAAAGTGAAAGAGAATCAATCAGGGAGAAACAACAGAAAACAGAAATGTTAAAACTATGCGTTTATGACAATCGTAAAGTGTAGAAAGCAAATAGAATATATAGTTATCAGGTTAGCAGATCTACCATAAGCTTCAAAGATGAAGCTCAAAAAGAAGAATGCCGAAAAAATAGAAAAATGGACAGTTATAACCAAAATGGATTCAGCAATTGCACAGAATTGAATCTTGGTTGAAAAAACAGAGATCAGAGAGGCTTTCAGGGTATTCCAAGATGGGTGAAAGAAGAAAGAGGAGCTTGGTTTCTGCACTTTCTCCCTCCACCCACAGAAACCCTTCTCTCACTCTCTCTAAATTATCCCCTTTCTGTCTGTTGGAGCTGTGAACGCAGAAAACGAGAAAACAGGGAGGTGCAAATTGCAGAATGGAAACAAAAAAAGAAAGAAAAAAATGAAATATATAACTAGTCTTATAGTTTTGGTCGTTGTCGTTATTTAGCAGTTAAAATGGGCGCTTTGGAATCTGATCTTTGCGTAGATTTCGAGCAAATTTTCGGGCTGAGGGACGGCCTGCAGTCGCAGCTAGTTGTTTCTGTGGAGTAAACTTCGCGCCTCCGTTATTTATACAAAAGAACAACAAAAGACGATAATAGAAGTTGTGGTGACGCTTTGCGAAATTCTTGCTCGATGAGAGAAGGGTTATAAACTTATAATGGTTTCGATGGTACTAATAAAATTTCTTATATTAGAAATAGGAGAATTACTAGACGTACGTGGAACTGATAATTCATGTGTGTCGAGTTGTTACATGATACGATAAGATTAAATACGAATACAATTTGTTGAGAATGTGTTCGATAATTAGATTTTTAATTTAACATTGATATAATTTTTTACAAATATAGACACGACATAATTGAAAATGCATAAATGACACAATTTCATTCGCATTGATATGACAAAATAGGGTTTATTAATTCAAAATTAAGATATATTAATTCAAAATTATAATTTATTTAACTAATTAATTTTAGTTAAAATCCATTGATAACCCGACAATATAACCCCACAATAAATGCTCCAAATTATAAAATAAATTAATAATACTACAACCAATAATAATTAATATATTGAATATATACAAATACAACATAATCCAATACGAACACGAATTTTCATGTTATATGAAAACGATATAGATTCGATATGAACATGAAACAATGTTATAATACCATTATCATGTCGACAAAAATAAGAATAGAAATATGAATATTAATCAATAATTTATGTGACCGAATATTAATCAATTAATTTCGTGTGAGCCGCATGTATAAGTTCGAGTACTTTGGTACCCTCCTTGTCCTATACACTATATATATCCTAGAAGTAAGTTAATAGTTAACGGAGTCAAATTCAAGATATTTGAAAATTTATATTTATCCAACAAAAAATTAAAGCCACATATAGTTTTCCAACGTGAATAACATTTATTTTTTAATTTTAACTTTATCTTTTTTATTCACATGCATAATATAACAGCGTAACACACCTAGCATTAATTTTATGTGACAAAGCTAGCCTGTTTCCCATTAGTCAATCGTGATGTATTTGCAAGATAGATTTGTATGAAAGTAATTTTTCACAATGGTTTTGTGATATTGTTTCTGCTGAATTTGTAAAGAATGAACATCGATTTTTTCTCTAACACAAAAAATAGTTTTAAATCATTGAGATCATGCCAAACTGTAACAATTTTCTAAATCAAAACCTGGAACATAATTTTACTTTTATTTTATTTTTGGGGTGACGTGGCCTATGAATTCGTACATATGTATTATAATTTAAAATTAATTTCATTGATATTTATGACCGATTTGTTTTTTTAGTTGATTATTAATTGAATGAAATGTTACATCTCGGTACTATTACGCGCAACATAAAAATCATACTGAAAACAAACTATGGGGTAAAAGTTATGATATTAGCTGCAATTGCATTCGCCTAGTAGTACAAACCGTAAATGAGTTAAATTATTCGTGAACTATTTGGATCTCAGCTCGATAAAAATTCATTCGAGTTTGTTTAGTAAAGCTCGTTAGCTAAACAAACCAAGTTTGAGCATGATAATATTCGACTCGTTAGCTCGTGAACAAGTTCGTTAACTGATTTAGCTTGAAAATATAAAATTATTAACTAGATACAATTATTTTCTTTCTATAATTAATAATTATTGTATTAAATCTCTAACTACTTTTATTTGTTATAAGAAATTAATAAATATATTGTGTTATTGTGGATAATATAATTTACTTTTAAAATAAAATAAGTAATATTCTAAATATCAATCTAAATTTAGAAAGTATATTTGGGTTCGATTAAAGCTCGAATAAACTCGTGAGCTCGAAATACTTGATAAATAAAACTCGAAACTCGACTCAATACTAGACAAAGTAAACTTGAGCATGATGGTATTCGGCTCGACTCGGCTCGATTATATCCTTGTACAGCCTATATTACACCCGCTGACTTAATTTATTATTTAACTTATTTATTTTGTGTACTTCTCATCTAAATCTCATGGTTATACTTAGACATTTGAATCAGAATTTGTTACATATATCTTAGCATATAACAGAAGAGGTGATCTTATGTACATCCGTCCATATATGTGAATTTGATATTCCTTTTCAGTGTATGTGATATTTGATATTTTCTTCGAATGTAAATGATACTTAAGCAAATTATATTTTTCTTTAATGTAAATGATAATTTTCTTTATAATAAATTATACTTTTATCCGTCCGCATGCTCCATTCCAAGTTTGATTTTGCTTTCTCACTTTTTGAGATTCAAAATGGAACTAATTACATTCCCTTTTTGCAATAAATAAAATAAAATCACATAAGGCTAGCATGAAGTTATAAATTAAGCAGGATGGTGACATGCTGTAGTTTGGGTTTCATTAACTTTTATAATTCATCAATGTTTTATTTTAAATATATTTTGCCTTCACATACAATATATATATATATAATTGGGTTCTCGTAGTACCCAGTCAGTATCCAATTTATACCATACATTTTGAACATGTGACCATACCACAAACTGACATGTGTCAATCCATTTTTCATTTATTTATCTTTTTAATTTTTGCAAGGGTATAATGGGCAAAAATAAAAACTTAGTCTTCTTCTTCATTCTCCTCTCTTCCGATTTTCTTCATCTTCTTCGAATTTTTTTACGACGACGGGCAACGGCTGTTGCGGTGCGACATCAACGACGACGACGGCGTTACAGAAGCGGTGTGAAGACTGAAGCATAAGACAACAACTTTTGAAAGAAAAAAGAGAGTGAAAATAAGATTTTGAGAAGAAATTTGAGAGATTCTGTGGGAAAAAAAAGATGTAGATTTTGAAGGATCGAGAGACATGGTGGTTATGACGATAGTTTACGACGAAGTTAGTCAGTAATCGGAGAAAGAAGCGGCAAAACGACGGAGAAGGATAATGAGGAGTTTTATTGTCGAAAATGAAGTATGCATACTAAAAAACGTAAAAATGCATACCACAAAACGTCAACATGCATTCTGTAAAACGTAAACATGCATACTAAAAAATATAAACCTGTATATTTTATAACAAAAATATGCATATTACAAAACAATAACCTGCATACGACTAAACACAAACATACATGCTACGAAACACAAACCTGCATGTTTTAAAAAAGAAAATCATAGATTTCTTATTCACGATATCTCTCTTTATATCTTCTCCAATATACACAAACATTTATCTTGTTGATCCTTTGTTTTCTTTATTGTTGATCATTTGTTTTCTTTCGAATTATGAAGTTCAAGTAATCGATCTAAACGTGAGAATAAATTTTGGAGAAATCAATCTCATATGCATTTTGTGTTCAATATTATGCAGTTTTATGTTCAATCGTATGCAGTTTTCTGTATAATACTATGCATGTAGTTTCTGGAGAAATAAATCTATTGCATTTTTTGTTAACACGTATGCAGTTTTATGTTCAAACACACGCAGTTTTGTGTTCAAACATATACAATTTTTTGTTTTAAAACATACATGTTTTTTTTGTATTACATAAAAAATCAAATTACTAATCTACCTTTACTGTAGCGAAATCAACGCTAAATGGCTTAAAAATTATAAAAATCTACAATATAGGATCTATGAGATGAGTAGATGAGATTGAGTCTTATATACTACCTCGCACTTAAGACTATTTGATCTCTCTATATATATATATATATATATATATATATATATATATATATTAATAATGGTGATATTAGATTACCATAAGATTTATGTAGTTTTAAATCTTTTTATTTTCTCGAAAGTCATATATATGTCATGGAAATTTAAACCGCTATCTTAGATACGTTCTAGCTAAATTCATGCTCTTATACTGTAACATACAAACAATATTTGGAACATTCAGTGTGAAATGCTCGATCGTTATATATTGTCAAAGGTAGTTCCACGTATCACTTTTGTTACGTAAATTTCATTATAAAAGTAGCATGTCCTAAATTCTAATTAAGAGCGGATAAATTTCATTAAAGTAATGGATTTTCTTAAGTTTATCATAATTAAACCACTATATGCCTGTTAGGAATAAGTTCCTTTTCAGTTGAATTGAATTAATATCTTTGCATCGTTATTTCTATTTGAGTCGACTTATATTTTTTTAATCGAACCAAAATATTTCACCTCATACCGAATTAATTAGAAAATTCATTTTATTTACCCAAAATCTTTTCTAAATATGAAATTTTAATAATTCAGCCGCTCCGACGTTTTCTACTCGTTGAATAACTAGAAAAGAATCTAGAACACAAATTGGATATGATGGACTTTTGGCATCTATTGAATTCCAAATCAACAATCTAAATCTTCATCAAATTATTCAAATAATAAATGAACGAAGGTATTTTTAGGGTCTAAATTAGTGAGGTCATTGTATTCTAATTATGAATTAAACTATGATTAATGCAACAAAGATAAGAGAGGCGAAGATCAAGAGAAGGGGCACAAACAAGTTATAATCCAATTACGTCTGAGATTAGACTTAGAGGGTGTTTGACTGAGTTTATAAGCTCTTTAAAACAACTTATAAGTTGTTTATGAACTTATAAGCTATTACAAAGTGTTTGACAAAATAAACATTTAAATATCTTATAAGCTATGAAAATAAGCTCTAACAGCTCATACGCTCCCTAACAATAAGTTGTTCAACCTTAACTTATTTTTAATAAGCTTATAAGCAATCATGAATTTATAAAAATAGCCTTATTATAATTTGTTATTTCCTACATATACACTATCAACTTCACATCTCGTCAATTTTATCTCTCTAACTGTGATTTTTTCTCTCTAACTCACAATTATCTCTCTAGCTTAAAAAATTAATTATCCAAACACTTTAACTACTTATAAACTCTTGATATATTACATCTCATAAGCTCTTAAAACATCTTATTAACTCTTGGAGCTTATAAGCTCTATAAAATAAGCTTAGCCAAACACCCCCTAGCCATCTACAACGTTTATAATTATGAATAAATACTTAGTTTGAGTATGAGTAATTAAGTATCATAATTGTGTCTGTGTGTTGACATAATAGTAAAATGATTGATTTTTTTACCACAAATGTCTTATATTCAAATTAAACGTCATACAATCTTTAAGATTATTTATTTTTTAAAAAGATATCATGATTAAATATTGTTATTTTCCCTCCAAATAATTACACATCATTTCAACTTATACTAATAATATAAAGTATATTTATTTAATACGATATATCATATTTATTAGTTATATCTATTACTATTGTATCCCTCTTTTTTTTAATTCAAGAATAATTATGTAATAATATATAGTAATATATTCAATTATAAATTTATTATTTAAAATGAGAGGTTACAAGTACAATTGCTAATAGTATAATAGGAAGAAAAATAATGCAGAGACATATGGACGTTTAAAACAACTCATTTGGTTAATTAGCTTAAATAATCAGATAAAATTCACAAACAACTTCAAATTTGATAATGAAATTCAAGCACACTGAAGAAAATAGACTATCAAAGTTGGCATGATAGTTCTAATATTTCATATTACATATTAATTTATGAAGTTCAATGATACTTTATAAGAAACCATCATGAGATGTCCTTTTTCCTCAAAAAAATATTTGAAATCAAAATCATGGGATGTCCTTTTCCTATGTGGAGTAAGCTACCATATTCCCACAATTCTTGGCTTTCCATAAAGGGTAGCTAAAGTAATTTGTAGGTTTCCATTAGAATATTAATGAATAATAATAATTACTTGCAAGAAAGAAATGTTGCAGATTTTTAAGATTAAAGGTGGATAACGTTTGGATTTTTGTTTTAATGCATAAGATCTTGAGAAGTAACAAATAATTGGTGGGCTAAGGATTGAAACGTGGCATAAGGAGGGAACATAAGGAACTGCCCCGACATCCATACAACATTATTTTGGCACTTGCACAAATGATGTCAAATCTCGTGAATTAAACCTTTGAAAGATTCTATACATATTTGTTTTCTTTCCTAATTTTGCTGCCTAAAATGTTAAAATAAGTGGTGGGTGCCATAATCATAATTCAAAACTTATTGGCGTTGTAGAGCATTTGTTGGAGTGGTTAAAAATCCATGATTGCGACTAGAGCCACAAATGAGCCAAATTATTGGCAAGCTATACTTAGAAATTAATTTGATAACAACACCTTTAGTAAAGTTTGTTAATTGAACAAGTCAAGATTGAGCTTGATATTATTTGGTATGTTAGCTCGCTATCTGAACATGCTTGAAAATATAAAATTATGTAGATTGATATAATTTAATTTTTTATACTCGAATTTGTAAGAAGTATATTAAACCATTATTAATTTTATTTGTGATAAGAAAGTGATGAATTTAAGTAAAAATATAAAATTATATTTATATGTAATTTTGAGAATATGTAATTTTTAAAATAATTGATATTGATATTTTATTGTAGTTTATTGCAGACAGTGACGGAGGCAGAAATTTGAAGATGAGGGGTCTAAAATATTTGAGAAGAAATTGATTTTTTTAGGGATCTATCAACATAATCTCTTCTTTCTTAAGAATGCACCACATACACTCTCTCAATTTGAAAATCGACCCCAAACAGAAGCTGTCTACTCAACTCAGACAATCAGTGCAACACGAAAACACCGAATTCATTTATTAAAAAATTTAGATTCTAAATTATTCATTAACAGACAAATTTTCAGATTTTAAAACTCTTGCATCTAATACTTTTATTTCTCCCACAAAGATGTTAATTTGACTAACTTAAACTTTTAACAAGTTTCTTTGAATCAATTTTTGGGATGAATAAAGAAAGTGTCAAATTTTTTGGAATTCAGAGCAGATTGAAATTTGCGTATTTTTTCGCTGCTATATTTTCTCCATAACTTACGAAATTTATTCTCTCACATGCACTGCCTTCCCTATATCGATTTTCTCTGTACGAATTCAGATATTCAATTCTTTACATTGAAGAAATGGAGAAAGTTTCATAGAAAATAGAGAGAAGTTTAAAAATTCCATAAGATAAAGAGATAAAAACAAAAAGAATAGAAAATCTCAAAAGTTACATAAAAACTAAAAACATGTAAGCTAAAAGAAAAGAAAAAAGAATAAAAAAACATTGATTATAAATTGATACACAACATATAACCATTCTCTATAGTAATATATATTTTAGAATTAAAATTAAAATCCAAAATTACTAAATACCCCCAATTTTTTTTGAAATTATTGGGGCCCATGGGTCCCCCAGGCCCTTTACTGCATCCGTCCCTGACTGTAGAGCATTTGATGGAGCGATTAAATTTGCGATGTGTGGTCTTTTGTGTGGACATTAACACTTTTCTTTAGTATAAATGATATTTTTCTTCAACGTAAATCATACTTTCGAAGTACAACGTAAAAAATAAATGACACTTTTCTTTAAAATAAATGATATTTTTCTTTATAATAATTGATACTTTTAGATGTTCGCAAGATGCGGACATCACGATATGAGTTTTTGTAATTTGCGATTTATGTGACCCGAGGTGTAAAATGAGTCCATTCGTGTTTTGATGGACCAATAGTTTGTTAGTTATGTTAAATTTATCATATTTGAATTTAATTTTGAGTTATTCTATTCATAAACCCCATTTTACTCAATATAACAACCCTTTCTAAAATACTAATAATAAATATTTACCCCATAGCCCTGCAATTAAATACCTAATAAATAATTTATCATTCTAGTTTTTCTTCCTCTTAGAATTTTACGCAGTGCTACTGTCTATAGAGCCAGTACACAGTGGCTGCAACTGCAGAATTTTTTGAGAGTAATTAGTAATGGGAAAGTTATTCCTCTATTTTTGGCTTATGAAATTGGATCTCTAACTCCAATAACAGCAATGGATTTTGCCGCCGCCGCGGCCTGTGATAAATCTAATATGAGAGATTTATGAAAACAGTAAAGAACCCAAGAGACTTTTACGTGGTTCGATCAAGAATAAGATCTACGTCCACGGAGGAGATGATCCTCAAGATGTTTACTATAATTCGATTACAGCAAGTATCTCAAAGGGCTCTAGTATTCAGTAATTTGCTAACCCTTTTACCTTCAATCTAACTCCTATTTATACAAAAACGTAAATCATGTCCCACGAATCCCCTGATAGGCGGGCCATAACTCTCCCATAACTGACCATGATCTCCACCATTATTACCCATGATTACTGCCGTTACCTCATTACCGTTACCCATAATTAGGGTTTAGGGATCGTCATTTAGGCGTATGTAGTAGGCGTGATGGGTTAGGTCCACTCATTGGGCACGAGAGGTTGGGCACGAGAGGTTGGGCCATATCCTATCATACACGAGAGGTTGGGCCATATCCTATCATAGCCCCCCGAGAAGTCGAGGAATAGCCTTGCCGGGTGAAGCGGAGAATGTGCTTGCCGAGGCGGAATATTGCTTGGTGAATTTTCGTTGAAGGTTTGTCATTCATTGTATGACCTAAAACACTACATTTGTCCGAGGTGGTCATATCCGACCGAAATACTTCCGATCCGGGTGGACATGTCCTACCTGAAAATATTTCTGCTGGTCCGAGGTGAACATATCCGACACGGAATACTTTTGTCGATCCGGGTGGACATGGGGTGTGACCGATGCCCGAACTCAAATCACTAGCTGAAGTCGAGATCCGACGTTAGGAGGAGGTTGAGGTCCGACCTGAACTACTTCTGGTATTAGGACATGGGCGTAGTCCGATGTCCGAACTCGTAGTAATCATCACGTGATTAGACTGACGGTCTGTTTTCCAGAGGTACGTCATACGCGCTGGCGGTAGTTGGGCACTTCAAAAGCGTGCGCATCTTTCACACATCCAACCGTAAATAGCACGTGTAATAAACGAAGCGGTAGATTTTAGGCGCCATTTATCCTATAAATAGGTCTAAAAGAGACAATGCTCATTTTCTCCTTCGACGTTTGAATCCAGAGAATACAACCTTAGAAATCCCCAATTCCTCTTTCACACTTTGTTGAAGAAATCGAAATCCCGCTCGGAAAAAGTAAGTATGTATTCTTCACCTTCTCACTCCTCTTCTCGCCTCGATAACTCGGTTCGACGGGTTACGGTCGTCAAGACCCCAATATAAGGGATTATATATGCCATAACCGCCAGGTAAATCCATAGGACTTAGTTCTGGGTTTCACGATGTCTTCGTATGGGATGGCCTCGAGATTGGTGGGGCGAAATCAACCTTGACGATGGAGGAGCTTCGGTGGTCGTTGAGAAATACCACATCCCGGAGGATGCATGGTGGTGCTTGCAAAACCCAACGATAGGGCGATGGCCCTCCTGAGGATTTATCACCATTTTGTAGATAGCTTAATATTTGGGCTTAGATTTCCTTTTGCCCCATTTTCCTTAGCTTTCGGAGTATTTTCGGATCCCTATATGCCAACCGACCTCCAATTCTATTAGGTCGGTGGGGCTAGGGTTGGCTGTTATAGCATAGGCGAGGGTTCTTCAAGTCTTGATCGTTTTTTAGCATCAAGTCTATAGGGAGTATATTACCGTCACCTCGCTCAAGTTTAAAATTGCTTCCGTCGAAGGTTTCCCACCGGCAAATAGATACTTTTTTGCGGTCGAGGGTATCCGAGGTATGAGTGGGGCCTCGGGTCGATAAAGGACGTGAAAATTAATCCCGGGCCCTATGGAGAAGCGTTGAACGATATGGGTGAGATCATATCGATCAACTATAACCGAGGATGACTTGAACGATCTTTGGTGAGTGTCTATAGGTCGAAGCTCCGGTCGTGGTCGATTTGGGTGAGGCAACCTTCTTATCTTTATTTCCCTCGTTTGATTTTTTGTGCTAATGAAATTCTCATGTTGAATGCGGTGAAAGTTGACCCACCGGAGAAGTCAATGTGCCGATCTCGCCACGCCCTGCTTCCTCTGATCGAAGGGAACCCGCGAGGAAGAAGGCGAGACGAGGCGAATCCACCCAACAGCCTGTGGTAGTGGATGCCCTGAAAGACCTTGTGACCGGTCCTCAGACAGCCTCGGGCCCGACGTTGGAGATCGAGGTCCGTGGTCAGCCTCAGTCCGAGGTGCCGGCTTCCAGCACTTCCTTATCCTTCCCAAAGGTATACGCCGCTACCCTTCTCCTTGTAAATTTGTTGTTACTTGTTGCTAATTGTTTCATATTTAGGATGCGGCCTCGATGGCAGGTGAGATGCACCGCATGGCCGGGCTTATTGTTGAGGGTGCCTCGCAACACGAGGCCATGGAGAGAAGCGGCACGCGACAGATCGAGGGGCGCGGTGAATCCCGCTAGATCTTGCCTGGCGGACGCCGAACTTGCTAAGGCGAAAGCTGACGGAGCCGAAGTGGCAAAGATGGCCGCGGAGAGTGCCCTCAAGAAGAAGGACCGGGCCTTGCGAGTGGCCCGTGCCGAAGTGGAGAGCGCCCAAGAGGAGGCTGCCGAGGTCGAGAGGAGGTCGCGCAAACAAGCGCCTTCTTGGCGGGGGCAGGACCTATCTTTGAGGGCCTTCGCCAAACAAGCTTATCGAGTCGGAGAGTTTTCCTCTTTCATCTCCGACCGGGGCCGTGATGAGGCCGGAGGTGATTTGTGGCCATCCGAGAAGTTGGCGGCCGAGACCAGATTTTGACAAGGCCCAACACGGTTGGGTTGAGGTCGACCACCGGAGGTATGCAAGAATTATGCTCGCATAATCGCCGGGCGACCTCCTTCCCGTGGTGGATGCCTTGGCGTCTCGCCTCACTCGACGGCGGAGGCCGTAACTCGGTCTGAGGAAGATGAAGACTTGAGCTTCAAGCCTTCCTGCCGAGTTGAGGACCAAACCAAGGCGGCGGTCAAGCTCGGACGTCTCTTCGCAGATCGGCAACCGGAGGAAGAAGCAGCAGTAGCCCAAACAGAGGTCGGAGGGTCGGCAATCACCTAATGAGCACGAGGTCGGTGGACCCATTGTAATAGGATGATTTGCCGGGATCGATAGGACCCGTGTTGTACAAACTTCCATTTGAATAATAATAGACATATCTCTTTTTTTTTTAAATGCCCCGTACGTTGTTTTATTTCTAGCGTTCTTCACCTCAATACTTGATGGATCATGAATCGCTAACAAAACGAAAGAAGTCCGAGGTGCTCTAGCCGAGAAGGATGAAGAGGTGGCACATTGGAGAGTCGGTCCGCCGAAATGACTCGTATTGCCAAGATGGACGACGCTACGGCATCGTCACCGAACCGAAACAAAAGTTGCATGAATCGACCGCGAGGTGGCCCGCCTCCTGCTGAAAATGAGTGTTAAAGTCAAGGATTACACATCTCAAGTCCGGGGTGATTTATCTGCAGATGTGATCCACGGACGATCGATGCACTGCGAGGAACGGCTTGAGCCGACAAGCGGAGAAGGCGGCTCGGATCTCGGAAGAGCATGAAGAGTACGAAAAGGTCATCCCCGGATTGGGAACGACTATATCTGGCCGACGATCGAGTTCGAGCTTGTTGGCGGAGGCATGGTATTGAGGATGAGGAGGGTCCCAATAGCAAGAATTTTAAAGCGCCTCGACTCTATCACGAAATACATGCGATGTATGAGATCGTCCGCAAACGACGTATGCCCCGCCCGCCGCAGCATCTACATGGGCAACGCCGATCCCATAATTGAAGAGTCGAAGAGGAGGCGGCACGCCGATCACGCCGAAGTGCTCCGTCAAATGGGTCCATCCGGCAATGGAGCGATAGAGGACAGCGCGGCGGTTCGGAGGAGAGGACACGCGCGGACGCCAATCGACGTGGAAGAGCTAGAGCTCGGGACAACGGTATAGTCCGGTCGGCGTCGGGTTCACGGGTCAAGATGTGGCCTCGGTGCGGATTGAATTCCCAATGCCGAGTCAAACTACTACCGAACAGGCCGAGGTGGGGCCACCGAGATTGGGTGGAAGACACAAAGTTTATTCCGGGTATCCATCGCCGACTGGGACTTCGCTCAAAATTATCTCACTTGGTGAGTCTCATGAGGGAGCCCGAAAACCGAATGAGCGTACATAGTGTAGGACTTTGTATGTAGGTATAAATGTATTTAGACTCATTTCAAGTGTACGTTTTCCTCTTGAGAGGTATAAACATAGCTAGGACTTTGTTTGGTCGTAAATGTATTTATATCGTATACTTTGCCATAATTTGATGAGATCCAATTTTGGATGTCTTATACATGTAGATTTTTCAACTTAATGAGTAATCTGTATGTATGCATGTAGACTTTCAAACTAGTGAGTAGTGCGTATGCTGCCAGACCGAGACGCTCAATTCAATGAGTAATCTACGAGTGCGGCGCGCTTAGTGAGTACCCTACTTAGTGGGTTTTTTATCTTCGTGAGGCGCCCCGTGAAGGTTAAATGCGGTATATCCAAATAGATGTTCAGATACTAATAAAATGAAGCGAAATGAAATATTCATTGGAAAAATAAATATTTTATTCAACAAATATATGACATCGCACTTGACAAGGCAAGTAAGGAGACTAACATAAAGTCGATCCGAAATCAAAACTATGTAAAGTACCTCTTAAATGAGAAATATGCCGTGTTCGGGGATAAGCGCACCGGATAAGTGAGATAGCTTGTAAGCCCCTTACCAAGGTTCTCGTGAACACGGTATGGGCCTTCCCATGTTGGATCCGACTTGTTAAGACGCCCTCTCTGGCTTCATTATTTCGTAGGACGAGGTCGCCTACTTGAACGGAAGTTTTGACCACTTTTGTTGTAGCACCGTGCGACACGGGCTTTATACTTGGCTTCGTTTATGAAGGCTAGCTCGCGCTTCTTCGAGGCGTCAAGGTTTGCTCGCAGGTCTTCCTCGTCCCGACCGATCAAAGTGAAGAGTGCGCGGGCTTGGCGCACCGATCTCGGCCGTATGATGACCTCGGTACCGTAGACCCGGTGAAAGGGTTTCCGTCGCGACGTCGAGGTGTGGTCTGTAGGACCAAAGGACTTGAGGAGATTTTCAGCTCGATCGCCTTTAGCTCGGTCCAACCTCTTCTTTAATCCTTGACGATCGTGCGGTTGGTGACCTCGGCCGCCATTCGCTTGTGGGTGTGCGATCGAGGTGAAACGTTGAACGATCTCAAGTTCTTCGCACCACTCCTTGAAGTTTTTGTCTACGAATTGGGTGCCGTTGTCCGAGACCAGAACGTGCGGTATGCCAAAGCGGCAGACTATATTTTTCCACACGAAGGTCTGAATTCTCCTGCTCGTGAGGCTCGATAGTGGTTCGGCCTCGACCCACTTTGTGAAGTAGTCTATGGCTACGACTAAGTATCGAAGCTGACCTGGTGCTCGGTCGAACGGACCAACAATGTCAATCCCCCACTGCATGAAAGGCCATGGACTCGCAGATCGCTTAGATCGCCCGAGGCGCTTTGACCGTGGAATGAATCGCACCGGGCACTTTTGGACGAGTTCGGCCGAATCTTGCGGTGGGTGGGATGAGTATCCCGACCTCGCGTCTTCTTTGAGAGCTCGCGACCCGATGTGGCTTCCACAAGACCTCGGTGAATTTCATTGAGCACGAGTCGGCTTCTTTCGCCCGAGGCACCTCGGAGAGGTTGAAGGTAAGACTTCCCGGTATAGAGCGCCTCATGCATAAGATACTTAGGATTTCGCCATCATCTTTTTGGCCTCCAGTCGATCCTGAGGTAGTGTGCCCACTTCCAGATATGCTTTTAGGGGCGTCATCCAGTTCGGTTCAGCCTCTGAGATAACGCTGATATGAGGCGCCTCAATGCTTCTGGAATGAACTTCCTCTACTGGCGGATTTGCCGATGGCGACGGCCAATTTACTAAGGATGTCACCGGCTATTTTCCCTCGTGGAATTTGATTAATCAAGTATCCGAATGAGGTCAAGATCTCTTTTGCCTTCTCAAGGTACTGCTTCATTCGATCCTCCTTAGCCTCGTATGTGCCTAATACCTGGTTTACCACAACACCGAATCTCCAAATATCTGGACTTTGTCCACTTTCAATTCTTTTGCTAGGCGGAGTCCAGAGATCAATGCTTCATATTCCACTTCGTTGTTGGTGGTTGGGAAGGTAAACCGCAGGGCGTATGTCACTTCTTGCTTATCGGGGCCGAGGAGGATGCACGCTCATTGCCCGTCTTACATGAGGCACCATCCACATACATCTGCCAACAATCACTGGGTGATGTAAAGACAGGTTCCTCCGCCGTGGGGGTGGGAGTGACCTCGCTGGTAGAGGCGACCTCGGTGAATTTGACCTCCACCAGGAAATCTGCAAGGGCTTGTCCTTTTATGGCCGGCCTGGGGGAGTATGAGATATCGTGTTCGCCTAGCTCCAGTGCCCACTTAGCTATACGTCCAGATGACTCTGGTTTTGATAAGACTTGTCTTAGAGGTAAATCCGTTAGTACCTGAACTGAATGAGCTTGAAAGTAAGGCCGGAGGCGTCGCCATGCGTTCACTAAGGCCAGAGCTACCTTCTCGAGGTTGGTGTACCTCGTCTCCGGTCCTTTGAGAGCACGGCTAATGAAGTAGATGGGAAGTTGCCGTCCCATCTCTTCTCGCACCAATACAGCACTAATTGCCTCGTCCGAGGTGGCCAGATATAACGATAGAGTTTCACCTTGCTTTGGGGCGGATAGTGTCGGCAGGTCGGTAAGATATTCCTTCAGCTGTGTGAAAGCGACTGGTGCTCTTCTGCCGGTGAAATCTGAGCTCTCTCGGGATCTTGAAGAAGAGAAGCTGCTTCTCGGCCCGAGATAGGAATCGGTGAGGCGGCCAGCATCCGATGAGTTTGTGTATTTCACGGATGGTTTTGGGATCCGCATGTCGAGCACCGTTTTCACCTTGGTAGGATTGGCTGGGCCTTCGAGAAACCCAAGACCCAGAAATTTACCCGTCCTCACCACAAATGTGCACTTACGGGATTGAGCTTAAGGTTGGCCGACACGAGGAGTCAAGAATAGTTTCGAGGTCATTGGCGCGACTCTCGACTTTTTTGCTTTTGACTACTATATCATCGACATAGACCTCAACAATTTCTCCTATGTGATCCTTGAAGATCGCATCCACCATTCTTTGGTAGGTAGCTCCAGTTTTTTTAGACCGAAGGCATCTTTCGGTAAGCAAAGACATCAAGTCGAGAATGAACGCTGTTTTGGGCGTCTTAGGGCTCATCAAGACTTGGTGGTATCCCTTGTATAAATCCAGAAGCCCGAATACCTCATGCCGACCAATGCTTCCACCTTCTTGTCAATGTCGGGAGGGTATGATCCTTTGGGCGATGTTTATTGAGGTCGGTATAGTCGACACACACGCCATCCGTCTCTCGGCTTTGAACTACAACGGATTAGCCATCCAAGTTGGGTATTTAACTCGTCTGATTTTGGCCTCGAGTTGGGTTACCTCATCTCTTATGACCGGCGCTCGCGGCAAAACTTCTTTTCTTCCGCGAACCGGTTTAGTGGCCGGATCAATGTTAAGACGATGAGTTATGAGCTCGGCGAGACCCAGGTCATATCCAATGGAGACCATGCAAATACATCCCTATATTCCTTAGAAGTTGCATGACACATTGACGAATATCGATCGAACCTTGGGTACCAACCTTGACAATTTTGGAAGGATCGTCGTCGTATAGTCAAGACTCGACGATCATCCCGAGGTGGCAACTTGGAGGTTCAGAATTGCTAGGCCTGTGGTAAGGCCGCATCTTGGGTTGAGACTCGTAGGCATTCTTTAGTTGCCGTTTGGTCACCCTGAATGCTTAACACTCCCACGGGGGTGGGTATCTTAATGGTGAGGTGGTACACGGAGCAGACGGATCTGGTTGCATACACCAATCTCTTCCCAGGATAATATTGTATGGAGAGGGAGCTCGGACCAGGAAAAATTGAATGGCTTTGGTGACCGACCTGGGAGCGCGCCCTACGGTGACCGGAAGGGTAATGACACCTTCGGGTTGAACCGCCTCTTGAGTAAAGCTCCGTAACTGGGAAGGTGCAGAGTGTATCTGAATTCCTCCGACATCAAGTTTATCCGGCGCTTACGGAATATGATGCTAACGGAGGCTCCGATGTCAATGTAGACCCGACGTACATTTTTATTACCCACCACGGCTTGTATTGTAATGGCATCCTGGTGGGGCATGATCTTGGGTACTGGGTCGTCTTTTGAGAACACGATATTTTCTCCATCTCGGAGCCGCTTGTTTTTCGGCTCTTCGGGGGTCGGCCTCCGAGCTTCATTTCTAAGCGACGACCTCGTCGTAACCGGCAGCCCGGTTATAGCGTAAACTGCTCAATTGCATTGGGACCTTCGTCCTCGTCATCTTCGTGGTCGGGTTGCCGTTGAGGTCGGTCATGATTGTTACCACCTCCATTTTTCCTCTGCGCTTTTTATTACCCGCCCAGTCGGCCGATGTACTTCTTCGGCTCCTTCCTTCACAAGCTCGTCAATCTGTGAGCCCAAGGACTTGTAATCTTCGTATCGTGACCGTACCTTGGTGGTAGTCACAATACTTTCCCGTTGACCTTTTTTGGATCCTCCTTTCATAGGAGGAGGTTTTGAAAGAGCTCGATGTGAAGCTCAAATATTTCCATACTGGATTTAAATAAAGGCGATCGTTATTACTGGGGGTTTGGTCGAGGTCCCGGCCGATTCTCTGGTCCTTCTTTATTCTTTCGAACGCACTTGGCGTTCGGCACCTCGCCCCGATCCTCCGGTTTTCTTCTCTCGGTCCATTCATCCCGGATCTCTCTTCTTCCGGTCCGACTCGTCCCCTTCGACAAAGTTGTCAACGGGGTCCAAAGGCGACTAGTCGTCTTTGGTCATTCACGGGTGATCTCTTTATTCGAGCTCCGGTCGGATCCCGTTCTTGAATGCGTTGATGATGTAGAGATCGTTACTCTCATCTATTTTAAGGGATTCCATGATGAATGGAGACGAATTCGACATTGTTTCGTCCGTCCTTGGCGGATTGTAAGCAGATCGGACGAAGGTTGTTGAGGTGGCATCTTCGGTAAAAACGCCATTTGAATCGATCCATGAGGTCTTTGAAGCAATGGATGTTGTTACGGCGGCGAGGTGAACCAACGTCGGCGTTGGAGATTAGCACCTCGGAAAGACCTTACACATATGGAAATCTTCCATCCTCGGTTTGCCATATTGGTGGTATAGCAAATAGGAAGTCGAAGGATCTCCAGGCCATCGATGCAGCAATATTCGAGCCCGGTATCGCTGCGGCAAAGGTGTATCCAAAATTTCCTTGAAAAGGAGATAATTCGTCCGTGTCGATCGAATCCGGGAGTTCATTACCATCCCTCCGGGAGTGGGAGATCGATAACGACGTCGTCATCTCTTCGTGGAGAGTTCGACTTCGTCTTTCCTCCTTCTTTCCGTCCATTTTCATGGGTATCATGTCGAGGTGGAGAACGACTCGCGGAGGTATGAGGACGAATGAACCCTAGTATCGGGGCGATCATTATGTCGTGATGAACGTTGATTGTTTCGGAGAGGTAAGCGACCTCGATTGCCTGTTACCACCACTTCGGGCACTCTTGAGGGGCCCGCTCCATTTGTCCTCTGGTTGAGGAAACTCTGGAATTGATTGAGGTTGATGTTGAGGAATTCGAACACTGCTCGACCGAGGACCTCGTGGGAGCGGTGAATCTCGCATTCACCGCATCGAGGTCGTGTCTTCTCTTCGTGGGGCGGCGATCACGAGGGTGTATGGAAACATTTTCCATGTGACCATCGGTGTGTGACCGTGGTGGCGTCGCAATTCCCTTTCCCGACGTTGCGTGACCACCTGATCGTCCTCCGCACGGTTGTTACCGACATCGCCGACAGTACTAGCATTTGCACGTGTCCTCGCCATTAGATTGTAGAAAACACAGCTTTTTGTTCAAGAGGTTCCCACAGACGGCGCCAATGATAAATCTAATATGAGAGATTTATGAAAACAGTAAAGAACCCAAGAGACTTTTACGTGGTTCGATCAAGAATAAGATCTACGTCCACGGAGGAGATGATCCTCAAGATGTTTACTATAATTCGATTACAGCAAGTATCTCAAAGGGCTCTAGTATTCAGTAATTTGCTAACCCTTTTACCTTCAATCTAACTCCTATTTATACAAAAACGTAAATCATGTCCCACGAATCCCCTGATAGGCGGGCCATAACTCTCCCATAACTGACCATGATCTCCACCATTATTACCCATGATTACTGCCGTTACCTCATTACCGTTACCCATAATTAGGGTTTAGGGATCGTCATTTAGGCGTAACCGAGTAGGGCAGCAGTAGGTTAGGTCCAGCTCTGTTGGGCCTGAGAGGTTGGGCCTGAGAGGTTGGGCCATATCCTATCATAGCCCTGAGAGGTTGGGCCATATCCTATCAGCCTGCATCCATCTCTCGGCCATACACTCGTTAGCAGCAAAAGGGCGGTGCCCCGTCCGTCTACTCACATCAGCGAACGCAGCTCCTCCTCCCAAATCAGACGATGACAACAACAACGGCCGCCGATGCCGCCGCCATCGCTGGCCTCTCCCCTGCTCAAACCCGACACCAAGAACAACAAACCCCGCCACTTCTCCCCTCACACAACTTAGTATCGCAATCCACATCGAGCCCTAGCTCCATTTTGACAAACCCAACAAAAAAATCATAAAATTAGATTATTTGGAAAGAGCACAATCAGAATAATCATTCTTGAAATACATATACGATTGAATCATCCCCTAAATACATGTATGATCGAATCCAGTACCTTCTCGAACAATATGGCAGCCAAATATGTAACATCTGTGAATTGGTATTTGTATTTTCGTAGGATTATAAAAGTTGAAATGATAAATTATTTTGGAATGCATTTAATTAATTATTATTAAAAATAAATAAACAGAGGCTTAGAGTTGATGAGCCCATAATAGGGCTAGACTGTTGGTTAACTAATTATTTTGTTGTTATAGCGTATCGATTTTTTAATTATTAGTTTTCAGAATAGGGATGTATATATACGTTTTGAAATAATAGTACCGGAACCATGGGCATTTTATATATTATATTTAAGTACCTTCAAATTAACTTTATTTCTTTTTTCTTTTTTCGGAAATATATAATACATATGCATACTAAAAAAATATTCACTCATATAATAAAATTAAATCCAATCATTCGCCTAAAAAAATAAAAATAATCATTATTCTTAAATTAACATATTTTACCTATAATTCAAGACTTGAGTTAAATGAACTTTTATATTAGTCTTTTTTGTTTTCAATTCAAGACTAAACTTGATTTAACTATTGAATATAGATATAAAAAGTAATTCATGAATTGACTTCCTCCGACTCTTTTTTATTTAGGTATAAGGGGGAACTTTATGAGTTGTGTCCCCCTCTCCCCCAACTCTTGAATATAGATATAAAAGTGACAATTCATGAACAATAATTCTGAAATGGTCATGAACTTTATCGATCAGCATGGATAAGAAAGTATTTTAACACAAAAAGTGACTTTTTTAAAAATCTTTTTTTTATCATAATGGTTACCTTTTTTATCTTTGTAATATCAACATGGATATTTTAATAGATTAACTCCATATGATTATGATATCATAAATTTCCAATGTCAATAACCAAACAACAAAACTAGTACAAACTAAAACATCTATCCATATAAAATGGAATTATAACCCAAACGTAGGTAGGAATCAAACCAATGATCTCTTTATTAAGTAGAGCCTCAACTTTATCACTTGCATGACTAAACCTCATTGATAGTCTTAAATTAACTCCCAAAGTAGAATTCGGAATGAAAATTTGAAAATTATGAAAGACTTTAGAACATTATTTTTTTATAACTATATATCATGGGTGCTAATTACTTCTATAAGGGATAAACATCATTTAAATCACGAACTTTGATCCGATTTGTAATTTTTGACTTGATTCTTAAAAAGTTGCGAACAAGTACCTAACTTTCCAATTTAATACAATTAAAGTTCACCTAAATTTTCAGTTGACCCAAATTTTCACATTCTTGTCATTCGAGCCATTGATTCTAAAAATAAAAGTTTGGGCATTGACATATCTAAGGAGAAGAATATTATGATATAAATGTCGACGTCCTTTAAAATACGTGGATTTCATTTTGGATGTTAGGTGGACTGATTTCACCTAGTTAGAGTATAACAAAAACTAAAAGTTTGGGTACACTGACGTCGATCATTGTTTTCTGTTGATGTTGTTGCTAATCTAAGCTGCTGGTATACTTAATGCATTGAATTCGTATTTTTTTTCAATTACATACAGAAATTTAAAGATCGCGTCACGGTAGACTCAAACCCGAGACCTTTGACCTCGGACATTAACCACTCTACCACTAGACCAACACACGCACACTAATTCGTATTTTCATTGCTTTTGAGTTTGATTTAGGTTTTGATGTACTGAATGAGGAATTCGTGACCGAAATTCAAGCATGAAATATTGTATCACGGACACGGATATATGGAAATTAAATAATTACTATACAATTGAAGCCATGATGAAAATCTGCCAATTATGATTAATCAATCTCCACCCTATAAATATTCAAGATCAAGGGTCTATTTATTATTCTAGTTAACACAAGCTAGGGACTATTTGTAATATTGTTCCCAATATATATACACAAGAGAGATTATATATACTCAAGCTTTAGGTAGTACTGAACTCATTAATTCTATAGTGGAGATTTTGTCAATTTTTTTAAGATGATACTTGAGTAAATATAAAATTATAATTCAATTTGTGATGTGATACAAAAAAAAAAAATACATACTGTTAAACAGAAATATGCATACGATCGAACATAAATATATGTATGAATTTTTGTTTTAAAGTATATATGCATAATTCGTTTTATAGTATGCATATTTCTATTACAATTATGCAGGTTCTTTTTTTTATATTGTGCATGTTTCTATTTTGTTATCTCAACTAGGTCTGGTTCTGCTGAACAACAGCAGTAGAGGGTTGGTTTTGCACAAAGAAAGCAGCACGAGCAGCAGTGATCACATAAACCAGCAGCCCTGACCCCACGAAAATCAACAGTGTCACCACCGCGTAAATCGGCTTGCCGCCGCAAGACAGCGACCCCAGTTTCACCCTTATAAAATCCACCATCGACATCGTCAGGAAGGTGCTGCCCAGGACTGATCCGACGGCGGAGGCGAAGAGACAGTATTTGAGGTGGTCGACGTTGATGTCGGCTTTGTGAGGATCGGTGGGGTCCATGTTGTTGCGCAGGTTGATTTGAAGCTTCAAGCTCTGGGCGACGAGGGATGAGAAGAGGAAGAAGCTGAAGGAGACGACTTCGAACACGATCAGCCGCCTCACCGTCTCCGGGCTGGTGGTGCACGCTGCTGTCGACACGGTGGTGGCGTTTTCTGGGACGGTCATGGAAAACCCGATGAACATCGCCATGGTGAACAGGGAGTTCACGCTCACTATGCTGTCAAGGGCCGTCACGTGGATGCTCGTGTTCTTCCCGCCGTCAGCCGTCGTGGTGGTGGCGGTGGCGCTTCTTTTCTCTTGCAATTCCAATCTGGATGCGGTGATAGTGTTTTAGGTTTATGTCACTAATATGCATAATGATTTGTATTTGTAATATCGAACATATTATATAAAACGTATTTGATATATATATAGAGTCTAGAGAGAGAGACGAATTATAATTACCCTGGAGAAGAGAGAGGGACGACGGCGTTGGTAGGACGCCTGTTGTTCATCATTTTGCTTCTGAAATATCAAATATGTGATCTAGCTGCCTTTGTAAATTTAGGCTAAATATATCGAAGGTTTGTTTCCCTAATATATACATAAATAACATTAATACTATTGCTTCGTGGAATTCATTTAGGACCGACCCAGTCAACATTTGGATTAATTAAAAAAATTCTTCTTACCTTTTCAACTCTTAATTATTTTACAGTCATAATCAAACTTCCTTTTAGAATTTAAGATGGTGAATTTTCCTAAAGGAGAGTAATTAAAGCGCATGTTGCAATTAAGAAACGATTAAATGGGTGAAGTCAAAAGTTTCGAGCATATACATATTAGGTGCGTACATATTTAATTTTGAATTTGATGAACTTTTATGTATATCAATGCACAAAAAATAATTTAAAATTGCACCATAAATTCGGAAAGTACGTAGCATTCAATTTAATATACCATTAATTCTATCTGTAAGAAATTCCATGTTTGCGCCTAATGTTTAAGAGCAGCCATGTCTGACGCTGCAAGTGCATGGTTGCTACTTGCTATATAATAATATTAATTTGCTCAATTAAGAAAAAATGATATCGAAATCTTGTGCCTTTCTAGATTATTATAGTCATGTCATGTTTATTTTAGAAGGAATTGACTGATTAGGCTAGTCGTAATCGTTGTATATTATGTTCTTGTTTCGTAGCATTGTTTTGATCTAATTGATTTCATAATATATTAGTAATATTTATGATTAATGTAATGTTTAGTCATGTTTATTTTTAGGAGGAATTTACTGATTTGGCTAGTCTTAAGTCATGTTTTTCTTGTTTCATAGCACTGTTTTGATCTATTTGATTTCATAATATATTTATGATGAGAAGTGCATTGATTTATAATATTATAGTGAATGATGCATTAAAAATATAATCAATGTATTACAAATACATTCATCTATCTAAATTGTATACTACACACGCAATATTTAAGAGAGTTGCGTTATAATACAACATCAATTACATTACAAACCAACACAAAGTACGTTACGAATTTTCGAAATATAGAAAAAAATGGTATACGATTTATTTTGATTTTGGAAACATTTTATTTGGATTTTGCTTCTTCCAATTTTTTAATTGAATTTAGTGCCTTCTTTTTGGAATATTTGGCTTTTGATTTGGTAGGTTTCATTCCAGATCCCATTGTTCTTCCTAATCTCAAGTTTTCTCAAATCCCAAACCCGTATGCCGCCACCTTAGGTCTTGATAGGATATGGCCCAACTATCGCGCCCAAGCATCGCCCAATACAAGTAAAACTAACGTCAAGCTCGGCTGGACAAGTTCGCCCAAGAAGACCCTAAAACCAAGGGGACGCAGAAGGCTCGGCCATATCTAAAGAATCCTAATTCGAGAAGGATAGGATTAAGATCCTATCCAAGATCTCGAATCCTATTTAGAGAAGACCTCGGATTTAAGATCTAGGTCTAAATAATTGTGTATAAACAGAGGCTAGTTTCGAAATAATTCATTCACATTCTTTGTAATCGCTTTTACACATTCAATACACGAATACTCTCTCTTGCTCCGTGGACGAGATCTAATTCAAAGGTCGAACCACGAAATCCTTGTGTTTTTCTCGCATTTATTTCCCTAACGAAATTAAGATCGATCACTGGCGCCGTCTGTGGGAATTTGTCCTCCGTAGAGGGTATAGAATAATGGTGAAGATTAATTATGCATTAATGACAAATAAGACATGCATAAAAATAAAATTTTATTAATAAAAGAAGACGTAAAAACAAAGTAAGACTTTAAACAGGACTCTGAAAACACGACCGAACAAGACTCGACCTTTGACACTTATGCATAATATCTCTTCAGATGAATGATGTGCCATGCGTTGGGTAATTGCTCACCGGACAATTGGGCGAGCTTATAGGCCCCTTTGCCGAGGACTTCGTCGACCCGGTAAGGTCCTTCCCATGTGGCTTCCAGCTTGCCGAAAGCGCGGCTTGTCGACTTCATTATTTCGAGTACGAGGTCGCCCACTGAATTGTCGGGTTTAACACACGGTTGTAATACCGAGCTACTTGTTGCTTGTACCGAGCTTCCTTAATGTAGGCGAGGTCTCTTTTTCTTCGAGTAGATCTAGATCACTCGTAGATTTTCCCCATTTGCTTGGCCGAGAAGTCAATAGTACGGGACTCGGTACTCCACCGCCGGATCACCGCTCGGTTCCATACACCAAACCGTAAGGCGTTTCTCCGCTCGAGGTCCTAGGTGTTGTTCGGTATGACCATAAGACTGTGGTAAATTTTCCACCCAAGGCCCTTAGCTCGGTCGAGACGAGTCTTCATCCCTTCACGATGGTCCTGTTGGTGACTTCGGTCCGACCATTTGCTTGAGGATGGGCCACCGAGGTGAATTTTGTCGATCCAAGCTCGACACCACCTCTCGAATATCTTATCGGTGAATTGTGTTCCGTTGTCCGAAAGGAGGATATGAGGATGCCAAGCAACACACCACGCTCTTCCGCACGAAGTTGAGGCGTTCTTGCTTGTGATTTTGCCAAGGCTCGCTTCCACCCACTTCGTGAAGTAGTCAATCGCAACAATTAGGAATTGAGCTGTCCCGGTGCTTTACAAAAGAGGCTCACGATGTCGATCCCCATTGCATAAACGGCCAAGGGCTCTGTATGGAGGTGAGGTCGGTCTGCGGTAGCCTCGGTACGTTCCCATGGAGTTGACACTTCCGACACTTTTTCACAAGGTCAATTGAGTCCTGGAACATCATTGGCCAATAGTATCCCCATCTCATGACTTTTTTCGACAAGGCTCGGGGTCCGATGTGACTTCCGCATGATCCTTTGTGCACTTCTCGCAGAACGTAATCAGCTCGGTTCGGACCCAAGCACCTTAAGAGAGGTTGGAGATATGACTTTCTGTATAGGACCCCCTGCTCAATTGTATATCGCATAGATTTGTTCAGGATCCTCCTAGCTTCCAGCTTTTCATGGGCAGTTCGCCCTTCTCCGTACTCTCGAATGAGAGTCATCCAATCGGGTTCTTCATCCGAGACTACGTTGACCTCGGCCCGCCATCGGTATCGTCTATGCTTCGCTGACTTTTCATCTTGGCGGGCTGACGATTTGAGGCCAATTTACTTAAGATGTCACTCATTTGTTTGCTTCCCTCGATGCGAACTATCCGAAAGTATGAGAAAATCCGTTGCGTGCTTTTGCTTTTCCAAGGTATTTCTTCATCCTGTTGCTTTTGCTTCAGATTTCCCAACATTTGGCTTACCACGACCGAGAATCACCGTGAACTTCAGATTTGGAGATTTTGAGCTAGGCGAAGTCCCGCGATCAGGCTTCATACTCTACTGTTGTTCGTATTTTGAATGTGAACCGGGTGAGTAGGTGATCTCGCCATCCGGCCTAGGAGTAAGATTCATGCTCCGCTAACTGCTTTCCCAAGCCCCGCCAACGAGTTGCCAGACTCTTTGGTACTTCATCCATTGGTTCGGCCGCATCGTCTCGACACGGACTCGGTGGGGCGGTTTTTCGACGGTTAGCCTCGCAAGGAAACCGCTAGGCTTCGACCTTTGATGGCTGGCGGGGCGTAAGGATATATCGTGCTCGCCAGCCGATTGCCCATTTCGTGATTCTCCCGAGGCTTGGGCTTCGTCAATACTTGCCAAGTGGGTAGTCAATGAGGACTGTATGGGATGTGCATGGAAGTATGGACGTAGTCTCGCATGCGGCGATGGTGATTACCAATACTAAGGCAAGCTTCCAAGGGTCGATACTGCTTCCTGCCTTTAGTTGATATGCCCAACTACTGGGCCCAAGCATCGTGCCCAATACAAGTAAAACTAACGTCGAGCTCGGCTGGACAAGTTCGGTCCGAAGACCCTAAAACCGGTGGGACGCAGGAAGGCTCGCCATATCTAAAAGTGAGCATTCTAAATAATTGTGTATAAATAGAGGATCTTTGAATTTGCGACGGGTGATAAATAATACCACCCCGAACCACCCTTCAGCTTGCAAAACCGAGAACAAGCCCTAAAGTGAAAGGAAAATTATGCCGATGGGCATAGACACCTAGGCCCACCGGATGCCGGAAAGAATTTGGCGAAAGTTATAGTGATATGCCGAACATCCGTTGAAGTTCGACATATACACGAGGATAGGAACACGAAGACCACCGAGGTCGCCTTCAGACACGGTGACAAACCCTTCCGGAGGGCACAAGCCCTATTCTCCTGACGGGGCAACATAAATAATATCAAGAAATATAGATTGGGAGACAATCTCCTTTACATCGGAGATTGTTAAAATAGAAGAAAAAGTAGACACTTTACCAAAATCCCGAAAGGGGGGAACATGCAAAACCGCCGGCGAATCCGACGGCAGCACAGACACAATACGAAGCTCAGAAGATTTACTAGAAGAAGAAGAAGCCATAACTTACTTTTGGTTTATCGAGGATGATGGTGATGAACTCCGAGACAACAATGGCGACGGTTACACGTTTTTCAGAAGTTTGAAAGTCTGAAATTTTGAAATAGCAAAAGTGATATGAGAAATGGCGTATCAAGGAAGATATTCCCCATTATGCGCTTTATCGAATCCAACCGCTGCCGCGATTAAATGCGCATTAAATGCGTATCCGTGTCCCGCACTCAACGACGGCGAAAAACGTGTTCGCCTCGCTTAACGCCGTCAGCGACGCCAGACGAAGACTCGCTTAACGCCGTCGTGAAGTCACCAGAGGATAGCGCAGAATCTTAAGATTATGATTTTACAGGACATTGAGGATTTGGCTTTTTTACAAGCAACTTGGGCTTTTATGAGTTTCTCGTAGGCTGTTGATTTGATTATGAAGCACATTGTAATCGATTTATTAGTACTTTTATTGAGAGATATTAAAGCAAAATTTGTTGGAATGTATCAAATCTTTCTCTTTTCTCATGTTTGAAAAACAAAGAAGAGATTTTGTTCATCGTTTTTGTTGACCATTAATTGCTTGGTGTTTTGGTGTGTTGATTCGAAAGGCAAGCAATATAGAATCCTGTCGGTGTGTATAGCGGTTTGTAGTGGGAAGAATTGGTGATTTGGCACAAGAGAGAACTCAATCAATCACTAAAAAGGGGTGAAACAAAAAGGATTTAAGGTCTGGTTTTCTCTTTTTTCGTGAGAAGTAAGATTATCGCTTTGGTGGCAGAAGCTTTGGAGAAAAGGGATTCTTCTAACTTCTCACATTCACATGGGCACTATGAATTTTTTTTTTCTAATTTCTTAACCGTTAAATTACTATGATTTACCTTCTCATATTCTTATAGAATTATGGTGTATATTCTCTAGAACGACAACGTTCTCTTTTTAGACAAGGATAACACAATTGAAAATTTTGCAAGTGGCAAGTGGCAAGAGGCACCTTCTTATTATTGGAGTACACAATGATGAATATAACTGCAAGACATTAGCCAATACATAAAGGAGAAACATATGTGTGTGTTGGTCTAGTGGTAGAGTAGTTAATGCTCGAGGCCAAAGGTCTCGGGTTCGAGTCCACCGTGACGCAACCTTTAAAATTTCTGTATTAAATTACCAAAAAAAATAAAGGAGAAACATATATTAATTTAGTTCAATCAAAACTAAATATTATTTCTAGAAAACTAGGTCTGAATCTGCTGATTAGTAGCAGAGCCACGTTGGATTCAAGATTGAACTAGACATAGTTCATTATTTAATTACGTTCTAATTGTTTCTTAATATGGAAATATATCATATTGGAGGTTTCATTAATTATGAAGTGATCATTTTTTTTTTATAAACGTTGTTATATACGTAACTCAAAGGATATTATGTTATTACTAAAATTGTTACAAACTTTTAACTTTATGTTTTTCATTATTTTTAAAATCATAAATAAATTTAAATTTTATTTTATTTTTAACTTTATATTTTGAAACCTATCTAAAAAATAATTCTGACTATGGCTTTAAATAGCAGATATCCTTTTTGCACAAGGAAAGCAGCACGAGCAACAGTGGGCACATAAACAAGCAGCCGAGGACCGACCAGACGGCGGAGCCGAAGAGGCAGTATTTGAGGTGGTTGATGACTTGATGTTGTGAGGATCGGTGGGTCCATGTGTGACGCTTAAGCCTTATAATTTACTCCACTTTCCGTTCAAGATGGTCTGTATTTTTTTTTGGGTTATCCCATCTAAGATGATCGGTTTTATTTTAATTTAAAAATTAATTATCTCTTCAAAAGTTATGAAACCTACTTACTTTTTATCACTTTATACCATTCTCCTAAATATCACTTTATACTTAATTTCCTTGAACACCCTTTCTTAGTTGATACCAAGAATGAGAATGTAAACCTGCAAAATAGACTCCACATTGGACTCAATCTTCGTAAAATGAGTACTTTTGCATTGTGCATTGATAGACTCAAAATGGTTATCAAGGAAATTAAGTAAATTCGACTAAAACAAGAATCCGGCTACTAAGCCATCACGAATTAACCTAAATCAATTTATTCTATTATGGGCATAATTGTCTCACAACCAGGACCTTTAGTAACTTTAAATTTTATTTTGTACATGAATTCATTTATACGAACTCTTTTATTTACAAATCTATCACAATTTAAAATTTTGGCTCAACCAGAACTAAGGTGGCAACTAGTAGTGTATACAAGAAAGTAACATCAATTAACCAAAACAAAATAGTGTATAATTATATTAAAGGACATTGTTGCTACTTAATTTATCCAAAACGCTGCGCACATTGGGAATTTTCAATATGCAAATGAAGTTCCAGATATTTCCTAGTCCTACGAGGCACGATTTTTGCTGAAATATGTTAGGCTTCGGGAAACAAGCATTTTGGTTTAGCTTGCTGACGACAAAAAAATTTCGTTGAAAAAGAAGAAACGTTTGTTTTTTTTTTTTTTTTTTTGATATCATTAACCCGCAAAATGAAATATCTTGAAACCCCACTTGGATGGGATGAGGAGTATTTCCTAGTGTACAGAGGCACGATTGTTGAAAATATGTTAGGCAAACCCAAACAGGCGTTTTGGTTTAGCTTGCTGACGACAAAGAATTTCGTGGGGACAGAAGAAACGTTTGTTGTTTGCAGTTTGCGTTGCGTACGATAGCCAGAAACAAACCTAGAGATTTCTTGAAGAAATGAAGAAACAACTTATTCCTCTATATGTTCTTTATAATTGATCAAGTACATTTGAGTATCAATGGGGTGGTGGCGCAGTTGGCTAGCGCGTAGCTCTCATAGCTTCTGAGTGATCCTGAGGTCGAGAGTTCGAGCCTCTCTCACCCCAATCATTTTTTTTAAGTTTTTCTTTTTATATTCTAAAAAGATTTAAGCAATCATTTTTTTTTAGTTTTTTTTATTTTATATTCTAAAAAGATTTAAAATCAATCATTTAAAAGAAAATAATAGGTATTTTTTAAGAAACATTTTGTCAAGTTTTTCTATTTCATATTCTAAAAAATAAACAAATCCTTTAAAATAAAATAATATGGTATTTTGTAAGAATAAACATTATTTTCTTTAATAGTTTAAAGGGAAATAAATCCTTTTATTCCGTGTAAAATACATTACTTTCTTTAATAGTGAGATTTCAATCGTTGAACAATACATTCCGGATTTCTTAGAATGCAAACAATCTGCATTTATACAACCTACAACTTTCTCTACAAACTCCCAACCATTCGTCTACATAATACACAAAACTTACATGATGTACTTTTCTCTGTGTACAGATCTAATAAGCCCATTACATAATTTTACATTTTTGTTAAAAGTTAAAAATGTACGACCCTTAATCCTTAGTCATGGGATGTCTCTAGATATTAAATCTGTTGGTAATTAACATAATTAGTACTTGTAAAACTACTTGTATGGTGGTTTTACATTTTGAAATTAATGAAAACAAATTACAATATGAAGATAGAGGACGGGCCAGACGCAGCAGAGCGACGACCTGGGAGCGGATTCCCCGCCGGCAGGGGGACAGGAGACGGCCATCTCAAGGCAACAAGTCGAGTCTTATGTCGGCCATATAGAACGTTCGGCTCTTGGAATCACATCCAGCAGTGGTTGGAACAGCTCGCAGTTTAAGAATTCCTTTGTTTGGTAGTAGGTATGGGGCAGAAGATATTTTACACAATCCTACTTAAGTATCTATGTTCAACGTCTGTCTTAAGGACAGCGATCATTAACCAACATTATGTGTCTGCAAAAATTGATGTAATTTTCTAAAAAAGGGAAAAAGAAAGTTGGACTTGTATAAATTAGTTTTGGTTTCACTATACATACAAAAGCAAATGCATGTATGTACATAGCTCTCCCACTTTCCTCATTTTTATTTTCAACTTAGAGAGAGCCGTAACCTGACTGCAATATGTGTGTATATAAATGGTCTTTTTTTTTAATTTATGTGAGGAATGTAATTTGCCTCTGAATGAATGGTCCTCAATCTCAAGTGACCTCTCTTGTTGAAAAGGCTTAGCAAAAGTTCGTGGAAAAGATCCCGTTCAATTAGTATCTCCACATTCTGTAGAACAGTGTGCGTAAAGTGCTTGAGGCTTTATATATAGTTGAAAATGATCTTTCATTTCTTTTATAAGGCTCAACATTTACATAGCTATCAAGTGAAGATGCTATTTCTTCGTTTCTTGGGATTCGCTGCTGCCTCTGGATTACCTTTCCTCATCATGGCCGTAAACTCGTCATAGTTGATCCGCCCATCCTGCAAATGTTCATCAGGTAATTTAATAAGTTGCATTTCATGATGATGATGATGATGATGGTTTTGTGCTTTAATTTAGTTACATTATCTGCATCGATCTCTTGTATGAGTTCCTTTATGTCCTTCCCATTATCCATGCCAAATTCTCGGAGAGCCTGCTCCAGCTCTTCTATGGTAATGTACCTTATTACAATACAATATAAGAGGTGTTAGCTTTAGCCCTTTGTTCATGCATAAAAAAACTAGTCTCATAACATGATACCCGCTGTTGTCTTTATCAAAGTACTGGAATGCTGTGTATAGATGCTCTTCTCTGTCCATTCTGTTCATGTGCATCGTTGCGGTAATGAATTCTTCGTAGTCTATGTTGCCGTTGCCATCAGCGTCAGCCTGGTGCAGCAGTCGGAAAGGCGTTAGCAATTAGTCAAGAATGATGGATCGGATGGCACAAAATCAAGAAGCATGGTATGTTAACTTACAGCTTCCATCAACTGCTGCACCTCATATTCGGACAGCTTTGTGCCTTGCTTGGACAATCCTTTCTTTAGCTCGTCCAACGTTATGGTTCCACTGTTGTCTGCATCCATTCCCTTGAACATCTCTTTCAGTCCCATGATTTCTTCCTCCGACAGGCAGCCTGCAATCACCTGCTCATCCAAGAAAGGTATATATATCACCAAATATGACTTCTAGATGATATATTATCAACACTTAATCTGAGTACCCGGAGCGCGACTTTTTTGAACTGGTTCATGGCTTTGAACTGCTTGAGTCTGTCGAGAACAGCTTTGTCGAGAGGAGTGTCAGGAGCCTCTCCATCCTCCTTGATCCATGGATGATCTTGAAATAAGACAAAATTAATACACAGTTGAAGGATATATATGTATTTAGTTGGAATGCAATGCAATAATATACGATAAGGTTAACATATATACTTAGCACTTGGAATGCTGAAAGGCGTTGCCTGGGATCTGAGTTCAACATCTTCCTGATAAGGTCCTTTGCTCCATTGGAAATTTTAGGCCATGGATCGCAGCTGAAATCGACATGGCCGCGTAGAATGGCGTTGAAGATTCCATTCTCCGATTCTGTATGTGGAACATAATGATGAGACAATATGCATATGGTTGAAAGAAGAAGAGAACAGAAATAGCATATATATATATATACCTGCCCAGAAAGGAGGAACTCCAGATAGAAGAATGTAGAGCATTACGCCGACGCTCCAAATATCTGCCTCGGGGCCGTATCTTCTCTTGAGAACTTCGGGCGCAATGTAGTAGGCGCTGCCGACGATGTCTTTGAAGACGTCCCCTTCTTTGTAGAAGACGGAGAGGCCGAAGTCGGTGGCCTTGAGCGGCGCATCCTCGTCCTTGCTAAGCAAGAGGAAGTTCTCAGGCTTGAGATCCCTGTGGATGACCCCCATGGAGTGGCAGGTGTGGACAATCTGGACGATGGTGCGGAGGAGGGAGGCGGCGGCGCGCTCGGTGTAGTGGCCCTTGGAGATGATGCGGTCGAAGAGCTCGCCCCCGGCGCAGAGCTCCATGACGAGGTGGACGGAGTGCTTGTTCTCGTAGGCACCCTTGAGCTGGACGATGTTGGCCTGGCCTGTGAGGTGGTGCATGATCTGCACCTCCCGGCGGACGTCCTCCACGTCCTCGTTGTTGGCCAGCTTGCGCTTGGCGATGGTCTTGCACGCGAACTGCTCGCCAGTGTGCTTGTTGGTGCAGAGGTGGGTCACGCCGAACTGGCCGCGGCCGAGCTCCTTCCCCATGGTGTAGGTGTTGCGGACGTCCTCCATGGGGCGGCCGAGGACGGGGCCCACGGGGGCGTTCTTCGATGGCTGGTTGGCTGCTCCCTCGTGAGTTGCCTCGGCCGGAGCATCTTCTTCGGAGCTCCGGGAGCAGCAGCTGCCCATTGTATGGATTCCTTAATTTCTAACAGGGAAGCTTAGCTTGTAGGTATTATTAGGAGGGCTATAACTATAACTAAGTTAAAACATGATTGGTTTAGAGAGAGAGGTAAGGGCCAATGCATATTACTCGAGAGATTATAGGACCAACTCTACCTTCCTCTTTTTTCCCTTCATTTTACCAAAACTAAAACTAAAACAACAAACTATTTTTGTGTTTCCTACGAACATGCGGAGGGTATTATCCGTGGTTGGTTGGTTGCCCACATTTTCGCTTCGAATCTTCTTCTTCTTTCTCTATATAAACACACAAAAGTCTCTCATTTTTCTTCATAAACCAAGGTTATTCTTGTCATTTTGTTATAATTACTTCATTTTTATTTCATCTCTTTTAATTAAATCTCTTGTTCACCACTATCCCAAGACAGTTGGTTCAATTCTTTTCTAGGAATCACCGTCCATAAAGATTTCTGACCTGTTTGGAGGTTGAGATCCTATCACCAAGAGGTAATTAAGTACAAATTTATTTTACTTTTAGATCCTACTAAACGCTTATGATACATTTACATCATGGCTTTCAATTTAATATTTTTTGTTGGTTTTTGATACTCTTGCAAAAGAATGGACATATTGGATTAATTTAGTGAAAAGGGATTGATGGAACGAAGACAGACATGTATAACTAATTTGTTTGCATTTATCTTGCCTATATTGATCTAAATTTGTCATTCGGTGTGGATTTGAATTTGATAGGATTGATGGCAATATCAAATTAGCAGAACGAAGACATGTAACAAGCTGAAGATAACAACGCAGCAGGTTGTTGATTATTAGGTTATCTTTGATTATATTATGCAAGGAGACATTGCTTTGCCAATTCGAATTGAATGATGATATAAAATCGGTCTATTTTCGGCATCATATCCATAGTTAACTCATTCATCATAGTTAGCAGTTCTAGCTCCGTATCAAAGTCATGATCGATATGGTCGCTAGCATCAATATCGTCACTAGCATCAATATTACGTGGCCTAACCTGCTTTCTGTGAACTGAGAATAAGCAATCTTAGTTTAGTTGCAAAATGTATCATCTATATATAATGCACGTTTTAAAAGATACAACCGTTTGTTATATGAATGTTCTATTTTTTAAATTCTAAAAAATCGTATTCATTCTAATTTAGCATTTGAAATTTGAGACGTCTCGACTGCCTTGTACTGCAAGTCCACCAATTTTTAGACCACAAAAAAGGGTTTTTGACATAAGAAAATAGCGATAAATTCCTCTCACTGTAATGCACTACTGGAAATTTGGAATAACTCTTCTCCATTTAGTCATCCAGTTTCCAGTAGTTGTTGTTAAGCATGTTCAAAGATATACGCCTCCTAAATTGTTGTTTTCAACCACGCACTTCTCTTTGCTATAATTTACTGGTGTATTGAAATACAGCACGAGGTAAATTATAGACATACACTTCACGTCAATTAGCTGTGCCTCTTCAAGAAAAGATGGATCTTGCATTTTCTCGTGTAGTTCACTAAGGCTGAATGTCTGCAACTGCAAGCACTCATCAGTTGCAGAGAGGAATCTATCCCAAAGTGATACATCGCCATAGTTTGGGTAGCCAAAAATCTATCCCAAAATTATACAAATCTATCTCTAACTACTCAACTTTCAAGTAACGAAAAATTTATTTTGGGATAAATTTGTATAATTTTTCATAGTTTGTGTATTAACCTATCAAATTCGATAGTTCGGGATAGTTTGAAAAAATTGTGATAGTTTTGGATAGACATGACTATTTAACCTAGATTGATTTAGTGACAATTTTAGCCCATTATCTAACATCAAAACATCCGACGGTCGAAATTTTATGTGTAGCATTTCCATTTGTATAAATTAAACTACACGAAGAATTGAGACATTTCAGGTAATCGAAATAACATTATTTTATAAATCTGAAAAGAAAAAGGAAGAGCAATAAAGTCGATATGTTACTTCTTTTACTTTACATCGCAATTCCAACTTGATACAACTATTCCTTTCTCAAAGTTCTGGAGCCTTTCTGTCAAACAGTAATTGCTTCCATAAGCAAGTCAAATAGAACATTAGGTGCATTAAATTTTGTACACATGTATGTGCATATGAAATGGTCCATTGAAAATTGAAATAGTGTACACACAAATCAATACCATATCCAGCTCCCTCCATGAGATTGGTGTTGTACCACAGCAAAATTTTACGTCATTCTCTGTATTTGCATGAATCGCCATCCGCAGTTAGCAGCACCAAAAGGTCACCCTCAGTGACTTATTTCTCTCCTAATTAGGGGGATTAGCAAAGGGAGGAAAGGCATCATATGAGGCTCTCGTTGTACACATATCGGTTATTTCCCCCCTCTTGTGTTGATGCACCACTCAAATCTTCCTCACTGCCGCCTCTCGACCAAAATCATGATTTGCGTTAGGTGCACTAGCATATGCGAATGTTTGGAGGCATCTTTCGGTAATAGGCTAATTCACAAGAGAAGGGCTGCTTGAGGAATTTGGTGAAGGTGTCCAGAGATAAACCACTAGACCCGCGATAAGGACAATAGCGCCTGTTACAAAGCCGGGAGGAAGGGAGGAGGCGACCCCAAGATATGGCAGCGGCAATGTGAACAAGTATACCGATATTGGCACTATCAGCAGAAAGCACAAAACAAGAATAAGATGTAGATAAAGAAACCATAAAAGAAAAAATGAATTTCAAGGGTAAGTGCAGCAAAAGTTATATATTAAACCTTGATAGTTCGAATAACAACCAACCTGAAACTGTTGATGCAAGACAAGATACCACAGCAGAAGAGATCTTGAGCAGATGCAACAATGATATATTGAAACCCATGTTGACAATGACGAATAACAGCGGCAATAAAGGTGCACCATTACATCCTGCGACCAGAAGCAGTTAAATGTTTTACAAAAAAACACTTGACAAGCAAAACAGAATACACATATTTATCATGTGCGTACGTATGCGCTCATATATCATCTTCATCTATTTTTTATCATTCTATATTTCCAGGAAACAATATTTTTATCTTTGTAGTTTCCAGGCAATGGAGCAGTATTTGAACTCTGAAGTTGCTAAAACATTGAAAGGAGGGTTTTATTTCTTATTACGAGGCAAGGCAAACAAGCAAACAAACAACAAGCATATGTATCACTTACGTGGGATATCGTTATTCAAAACTAGAAAGCTAATAAAATGTGACATTAAGGGAGTTAGATTTACTAACTAGTGCAAGCTCAACAATCTTAATTGGCTTAGGAATTACTCTTGCACAATAAGTGAATCATGAGAGGAGAGGACCATGACTTACGATTTAACATGGTACCAGTATTCAAAAAGCAAGCAGTGCCATCTTTAAGATAACTCGGCAGTTGGCTAAATGGAATGCCCCATAGGTTTGACAAGAATGGGAGTAAGAGGCAAATAAAAACAGCCTGTTCGTGCACTCAAAAGTGTCAGGCTTGTGGTAAAATTGAAGTACATGTATCCACAACTTTATACTGCTCTAACTCTATAAAAAACTAACCTGGTAGGCAGAGCCAAAGGAGTTTACAACAAATAGATCCATCGAACCTCCCTGCGGTCAGTGCAACAAATGTCACACAGGTATCATTGAATCTTTATAGAAGTAAAATCAGGAAATCAGATTTTTAAATGCTTGTTATCAGAAGGGCATGTAGATCTGGTTACCTTTTTTATGATTTATATAAACTCAGGATTCCTATAAATTACTGGAGACAACCTGAATACACCTATATTGCATGTTCCATGTAACTTTTGTAGATTTGAATAAAGCCTTTAGTTCCTTGAATTCTTCTACTAACTAAGCTATATCATTTTAGTCTTGTATTTACAATTTTGTATTAGGTGAAGAACATACTGACATGTGTACCTTTAATCTTTTGGCAGCATCCAAAAATATTATTTCCTGCGAAAAAAGTGAACATCTTGATTAAGAGAAATTACACAAAACAACAAAATAGAACAATCTTATTGCCCAAAAGGAAAGCTAAATTACCTTCAAGACTGTATCAGCGGCTTGTAAGAAGAACGAAATAATCATTAAAATACTCCAAAATAATCCGGTTGTCATCAGGGATCCAGGACCTGATCCGCTGCAAATGCAAATAGTGATAATTTATAATTGATGGTGCATAGAAATTAACAGGGTCAACTCCAGGACTATTAATGAAGCTGTTAAAAGAGGTAAGTGACCATTCATCCCATAATTTTTAAGGCATCTAAGATATGAAAGGAGGTGATATATTAATCACTTCATAGTACGGGTCAATTTAAAACAGATTGATGCATCCTGTACACTGATACACAACACAAACACATGTGGGTGTGAGTGAGAGAGTACACTGAAATAGCAAGTTATAGTTAAATGCCTAATTGCAAATTACCATACAAAGTAATATAATAAAATTATAATTTAATCTCCACTAACTATAAATGATATTAACTATAATATATCCAACAAATTTTAATATACCAATGCACTAATTTTTAAATGCGCTATTATATTTTCTTACTAAATATTTATATATGGTCTATAACATACTATCTAAGGAGTATTATATATGTTGATAAAGTACTTTTTTGTACTTCATTTATTATATCTAACATACAATTTGATACTTCCATTTTGTATATGTCATACATCATTTTCAACAAGAACATGACATCATATTATATTAGAATAACCAAATAAAATTTAAACACCTCAGGAAGTATGGAAAGTATGCTTACAAGCATATTTTAATCCTATAACGATTTGTTCCATTTTTTCTTGTAATTATTAGTTTTATATTTGATTTTTTAAATGTTTTATATTATACTATACTAATTAAAGAACAATTATATCTGTACAAGTTTTATATTAGTTACTATGAGATACAATAACATATTATAATATTAGACAAACAAATGAAACTAAATTCCAAGATTTGTTTTCAAATGTTTATCATCTCTTTCAGAAAAGAGACAATTCAGATCCTCAGTAATAGATGATATAAAATATAATGAATAATGATCTCAAGACCCAAACTAGTTAAGAGGGCATTAGATAGACTGGATTTTGGGCTTCTAATTTTTATAACCAAGTCTCCAGTGCTCTCTGAAGTTACTTGCCTACATTTGTAATTCTTATATAGTTTCTGTAATCTGACAGAACAAAATGAATTACCTTGCAACAGTTACTACTACTCCAGCTGCTACCAGAAAGCAACCGAACAATTGGTTGAATCTATATTTCCTTTTAAGAAATATATATGAAAGACCAAGTTGCCAGACAAGAAAACTCTGCAAAGATTACAGATAAAACAAAAATTAACATGCCATTCGACATTGTTCTGAAAGTTGTATCAAGCAAATCTCCTCACTCCCCATCCCAACCCCAAGCACCAGAGAGAGAGCGAGCAACAATAACAAAATGTACAACATAAACATCCACAAAACAACAAATACATGCACCTGTTGCCAATCAGTTTATCTAACAATTGCCTACTATTTCCTAGACCTAAATCGAGACTCAGATATTAATAAGGGCAACATCACTGTGGCTAATTTTAAATAAGAATGTGAAGTATACCAGGACTTCTATTTCGAGAATATTACTATGAAAGCAAAGACAGTTTCATTGATATTATAATTCTCAGAGATCTCCATCATTCAGTGCTGTATACTAATTTCCTATTATATCCACAAAGCTGCAGTCATGAGTCATCCATCCGAGAGAACATTCAGCATGTAATCAGACATGCAGAGTACAGAACAATCACTACATGAGTCATCCATCTGAGAGAACATTCAGCATGTAATCAGACATGCAGAGTACAGAACAATCACTACATGATCTACATCATATGTTTCAGTTCTTGATGCAACTTATATACATGATACCAACAGAAAGAGGATAATCAGTTTAGAACTACCTGTGACAGTATGGGAATTGCTGCCCCGGGAAGAACAGCTGTTTCAATAAGGAAAATCAATTAGCATGCACTAAGTAAGGACAAATTCACTTGTTAGTTGCTGTTAACTAAGAAAAAATCGAAACTATTAGAAAAAAATTCAAGGTAAAACTTTTTATATTACCGCGCAATAGGAAGATTTGCATCCATCTATTACAATTTTTAAAGGAAACAAGAAAATCACACGCCTGGTCAATTTAAGCATATGATTGTAACACTTGAATAAAATTATGAACTGTAAATTGTTTGAGGCAAGCAATCAGCTTTCATGCTAACCCATTTTAATATATGCCTATAGATTGTCACACTAATTATTATTAGAATTGCAGAGAACTCCATGAAGTCTAAACTGACTATAATTCATACTCTTGAGGCATATAGGCAACAGAAATCAATAACCAAGAATATTTCGAGTCACTAAGCTGGCAACAAACAAAAGAACTGCATTATACTACCAAAAGATGGACTATAAACCATAAACAGGATCATTACATCACAATAGTTGCCAGGATAAGGACATGGAATAACCTTAAATCATCATAAATGAATTACCTCCTGATGCCATCCCAGTTGCTGCTGCTAGAGCTTCTAAGAGGCCAACAGTTATTAATGGTGATTTCGGCAATGATAGCATCTCATCAGTAACCTTGCCAGCTTGATACCGGAGATACAAGATAGAGAAATATACAATTACATACCTGGAATATACAAGTGGATCACAATTAGTAAAACTACAATTTACATAGCCAGAAGTGTGAGAAAAAACAGTAAGAGGAAAGAAAAACCATGAGTAGATTCTAGCATTCATCCATTAATTTTTATCCAGTTCAGTACAGATATATTGTTTCTATAAAGCCAATGGTGAATAAAATATTATGCCGGTAAAAGTCAGTTTCGCCAATTATCAATTACAATTGTCTCCAGTTACTTCCATATCAGAACGAAAAGCTTAAAACACTGTAAGCTTACAAGATACTACTAATGATATAGTAGCAGAAAATATAGCACCCTATATTTTCATAAATATGCCACAAGGTTGTTCACTCAATAAAAATTATGCCACAAGGTTGTTCACTCAATAATATAGTCGGTATATAGCATTAGTCGAAAGAGCAAAATATGCATTAGTCTTCAAAACAAAAATCTTATCACTTCTCAGCGTGGGAAGTCCGCCACTAATTATGACCCTACTATTTTAGGATGAGAATTATGTTACGCCATTTCGATGGCCAGCTAATTGCTTATATGCCTTTCTTGACAACGAAAAGTATGTGGATAAATCAGCCAAAGCATATAATGCTGCAATTAAAATTATTCTAACTAGTTAGATTGTCGCATTCAAGTTACTTTGATGGGGAATAACGAGATTGAGAGGCAAGAAATTCGGAGAATGGAAAGAGCAAACATCTTTTTCAGGTACCACATGCCATAGAAGTATAGAGGCTGACCCTAATGAAAATATGAAGCACCATATGGAGCGGAGAAAAATGCAAAGGGAATCTATGTAGCTTTCCTTTGTGGGGTTACACAACTCCAAATCCCACTCACCACCAACGGTCCTGCTTAAACGGGACCCCTATTGAGCATCATCCTCATATAGGAAAGCTCTTCTTTCCTTTTCAAATAAAAGTGCACGAAACTCAACCTTAGCCTTTTTCTAAAGCGAAAAGGCCTTAATTTTATACCACCAACCGAAATCATCGCCATCGCCTGCAAACGGCAGCAGCGGCGATATGTGCTGGTGGGCTCAAAAGAAGAAATGAAAAACCTATTATAACAGAATCCTTAAAACCAAAATCTTTCTCTCTCTCTCTCTCTCATCTTGGTAATTGGTGGTGGGACTAGCGAGCGAGGCGCAATCATTCATAGCACTCGACACACTCCCTCCTCGCGTTCAACCAAGACTTTTCTTTTCGCTTGATTCCAAATCTCATGAGTGGCAAAAAGACAAACATACCCTCACACGTGTTCTCAATTTTTCGATCTTCAATTTCGCCGGCCACCGTTTCATTTGTCATTTCTCGCTTGCGTTCCATAACCCATTTTTCTTTCCTTATTCTCACGCCATTTATTTTTCATTTCCACTTTCCGATGCAACAATATTGCAATGTCTGTCAATACTAAGTTAATAAAATACTTTTAAAAATTATCATTCAGATTCTGCAAAACAAGTATGTATTCTGTAAAAATACACATTAAAATTAGAATACAGAACCCATACGAATTCACGCCAACCAGATTTCCTGTTAAAATTCTGATAGCATTTACTTTTATATTAAATTATTTGCTGACTAAAGCTGAATGTGAACTCGGCTTTCCAGAAAAACATCGTGCACTCAACGATCAATTTCCGAAACAAAACTTGTTTAGAATTTTAAACTTAGAATTTGACGTTTTGAAACTTTTTTTATTATTTATTTAAAAAAGAATAAGTTACCCGAAAGTGGCGAGCTGAGCGAGAAAGAAAGGGTAATGCTTGAGAGGAACTAATGCGAGCTTGTAAAGCACGCGATTCCCGACGCCGAGAACCACCGTCGCCACCGTGGCAACCACCACCTCCGTCCTCCGATCAGCGCCTCGACAGTTCACCGCCACCGCGTCTAGATCGAGCGAGCAGCATCGCGGAGGCGGCTTCCCCTTCGTCTTCAGTTCATCCTCTTCCTGTCCTCCCGCCGCTGCCGCCTCGATCACCAGTCGTTTTGACCGCAGCACCACCCCAACTGTTTGTCTCCTCCGCCAGAATTTACGGTGATTAACTTGCAAACGGTTGGTGGACGACGACGTCCACTGTGGAATGTGGTGAACCGAGGCCGCCGCGGCGGCGGCGGCAGTGGAGGTCAGACGGCCACAACGTGCTGACATATTTTCTGTATGTAATTTAGTGTTGAATGAAATGATGCAAAAGACCTGTGTGCCTCTTTATAGAGAGAGAAAGAGATAGAAGAGTCCTAGAGAGAGAAGACAAATATGTGAGTGCGAACGTCACTTCTGTATTTTTGATTTTATCTACACATCCCAATTTAATTATCCACGTTTTAGTACAAAGCTACTTAGATTGAGATTCTTTACGTTTTTAATTTACCATCTAAACTTTAATAATATTTTTTAAAGTTCATAGAGATTAATTTACCCGATGATTGTTTATAGGCTGAATTTTGTGCAAAATTGAGACAAAATTATGTCGAATTGTTATATTGTTATCGAAATATGTTTAGAGAGATTAAATTAAACGTCTATTTTTCTCGAAAGCATCAAATTAAACCTCGTAAACAATTACATTGGCAAACAAAATAAATGGCGATCCTTGAATGGTATACGACAAAATATATTAGGTGGTACCGTGGTAGCGGAGAAATATTAATTATAATACACTATATGAATTTTGGATTAATTTTAATTTTGTACATGAAATACCGTACGTGATATTAGTAATGAAATATATTTGTTTTAATAAAAAGTAAATATTTAACACAATGTTGCTTTATTTAGTAGGACAAAGTGTATATGTGTACAATTTTTTGATTGTTATGTCAGATCTAATTTTTCCAAAATTTGCAATAGTATGAAAATTAAAAATAAAAAAATTGATATTATTGGTGTTACATTTTGAAGTATATGTCCAAAAGCAGAATTTGAACCAAAGTTTAACATATTTTATAATCGAATTTTAAAATGAGTATATAAATATATGAATTTTGATTGATTTTGGTTCTGCATATAAACTTTAAAATGAATATATAAACACACGAACTTATTAATTATAGTAATTTTACCATAATTTATTTTTTCGGTCAAATTGAAAATGACATTGTATTAGATATGATGAGTTGTCAACGATGAAAATCTTAAAGCTCATGTGTGAAGAATAATACATTTGTAATGACATACTTGTTCGTCATTTACTCCGTTTACAAATAATGAGTTTAAGATTTGAAGTGTTCTCTTCGTTTTGTGCTTTTGTTATATTCCTTTTTTTCTTTCTTTCTCGTGAAGTGTATTTGTGTTTTGTGTATGTTAATGAGTCAATATGCATGTTTTGCCAAATATAAATGTTTTTTATATTTTATTTATTAATTTATTTTCACATCGTTATCAACTCATCTTATCTAATGTCAGTTTTAATTCGATCGAAAAATAAATCGTGGTAAAAATACTAAAATTAATAAGTTCATGTGTTTATATATTTCTCTTAAAGTTTGTGTGCAAACCCAAAATTACATCAAAATTCATATATTTATATAGTTATTTTAAAGTTAGTGTACAAAATCAAAATCACATCAAAATTCGTGTATTTATATGTTAATAGAAAGTTTGAGTTAGTTTTGTAACTGTCCATTCTTCTTGACATAAATAGTGTCAAGTTTAAACGATCTTCAAATTTATTTTAAGCAAATTGAGTTGAACAAAAAAGACTAACATCTCACCTGCCTGTCTATGCGCAAGATGTCACGAGTCATGACGATAAATTTCCTAAATTGTAAATATTAACGATATACTGTTAATATTAATTACTATATATATTTGTCCCAAATTACAGTATTGTTCCATTTTTTACATATATTAGGAAAATATATTTGATAAATTTGAAAGGTATATTACATTCTTACTTACTCACCTAGGACAGAATACTAGTATTATGAAAATTATGAACATGTAGATATTATAGAATTAATGCTCATTTAACAAATAAAGTGGACTGTAATTTCGGGACAGACGAAAAAGTGGATATGACCGAAAGATTAGGAAAATATTGTATCTATTTTCATGATATAAAATATAGGGGTGGTTACCTGTGCGACCTGCATGCGCGCTGATGAGACCACCTTAATTAATTAATTAATTTAATTAATTTTAATTAATTAATTGATTAAATTAATAAATATTAATTGTGAATTAATAAATCATAATTTTGAATTAATAAACCCTATTTGGAATTAATAAACTCTAATTTTGAATAATAAACCTAATTTTGAATTAATAAACCCTAATTATGAATTAATAAACCCTAATTATGAATTAATAAATTATAATGTTGAATTAAAAATTATAATTAAAAATTAATAAATTTAATTATAAATTAACAAAATCTAATTATTCTTACTCATAATTAATATATAATTATTTTAATAAAAAACAAAGGTGAGTTCACGGTGAGGCGGAGCTCACCCAAGTTTTTGTCTAAAATATAGATGAATTTGAGCCTTCAAACTGGTGACAATGTAACTATAACTATAAAAATAGATATAATCAGTTAAGTTCGATAGATTGTTGAACCATAGAATACCAAAATGACTTAATAGATATAAGGACCTGTTGCTATCCAAATAAAGACCAAATAGCTTTATAAAACAAAAACTCTAGGAAGGAGTTAGCTAACAAATCATTAATAAAGAGGATTAATATTTACCAGTCCATTGCGCATTTAAAGATTGGAATATAATTATTACGAGTCTAGTTTGAGAGGAGAGTGTCACATTGCTTGATATTGTTGTATTAATTTTTTAGTACGTTGTTTTATAAAGATAATAAAAATGGGAATATGTTAATTTTATTTTCAAAGTTCAGAAAAAGAAGAAGATTAAACTTGTGACTTCTGAAATCGTCCTTCAATTTTGTTGTTGGCCAATTGGCCAATTTGCATTTTATCGCATGATACTATAAGATTCATATGATTAAAAAAAGTTACAAATACTTGTCTTATTTCTTGAAAGGAAATACTTAAGTCTTATTAAGCCAAACTTTGAATCAAAATTCCGTTCCATCTTCCAATAGTATAAGTGAGGAAAAAATATTTTGTAAAGAAACAATTAATTATGTTAATAATATAACAAAAAGAAAATCTATATTGATAATAACATCGTTCGATTTGAGGTGCTGCGAAGTGCGACCCGGTATCACGATTTTATATCTTCTATTTGGGCGGAAAAGGAAGTATCCCATGTCTTTTATCATATGAAATACATTATTTTTAAATGAGAGGTATAGATCAAATTTGCTTCTCCTACTTTTTGAAACATAATGTCGATATGATCAAGCAAAATATGTGAAATGGAAATTTTTTAGTAATACTTTTATATAAAATAATACTCCATCCATCTCATTCAAAACGATCCATTTCTTTTCGACACAGTTATTTAAGAGAATGGATATAAAGTGATTAAAATGATAAAAATTAGATAGGTCACATAACTTTTGAAGAGATAATTATTTACTAAAAAAGCAGACCATCTTGGATGGGACACTCCAAAAAATGAATAAGATCATCTTGAGTGGGACAAATGGAATAATATATTTAAGACCAAATTTGTGTATATTCAAATATATCGTGCATCCACTGTCTACCATATTATGTCAATTTTTTTTTCCCATTAAAGTAAATCCAATTAGAATGTTATCAAAATCTCTAATTACATTAGAAGCCAACACACGCAAACATATTATGTCAACTTGATTAATCATATGATTGAAACAATAAATGAAACACTAGTATACTGAAAAAAGTTCAAGGATTTTAGTTACGACAAGATTCCAAATCTCTCGGTATAATTAAAAAAGGTCCACTTAAATCATCGTGTTAATCACATGTCCAGCTTGTAATCATTGTGATTATCACTATCTTAATCGAAGAATGAGAGGTTAGAAGAATAACATCCAAAATTAATGCCATTAGCACAAACGTCAGTAGTCATGACCCATGACTGATGATGATCATATTTCATTTCTCGTGAGTGGAGAAAAGACAAATATGCCCTCCGTGTGTGTTTTCCGCCCCGAAAACTTTGCCCGTCTCAGTTAATTTTCAAATTGTTCTCACGTTTCTTTCTCTCTATAAATTAAAGAATTGAGATTTCTATCTTGATTATTCATCTAAATAAATCAGAAAAATATCACTATAACTAGGTAAATAAATACTTTCTAAAGTTAGCTCATATGCTGCAGGACAACCATGCATTATCTTAATTCATGGATTAAAATTAAAACATAAAATTAATTCACACCATCCAGATTGCCTGTCAAAAATGACAAAACTTGGGTGAACGACGTAGCCTCACCGTGCACGCTCACCAAGTATATTTAATTGATCGATTAAAGTGATTATGTAGTAATTAGATTGATTAAGGATAATTAATGTTTATTAACTTTTAATTATAATTTATTAATTTTAAAAGAGTTTATTAATTTATAATTGGGTTTTATTAATTTCAATTAAATTTTATGAAATCAAAATTAAGACTTAATTATGGTTTATTAACTCTAACTAAGGTTTATTAATTTCAATTATAATTTATAAAAATTTCAATAAAAATATTGAATCATTTATAGAATTAATTAATTTATAATTAGAATTAATTTAACAATAATTAATTACCTAATTAATGATTTCATTAGGGGTCCCCCCTCCAGAACAAAATTAGCATTTGCTTGTATGATAAAAAATTACAAATTCAATATTCTACGGAGCTAAATGTGCAAAATCTGCAAAGGTTCGACCTTCTCATTAAAAAGTATGATTGAAAGTGTCATAGTAATGAGATAAAAAAAATACTCAAACATATATTTTATCAATTATGAAAATAAATATTCTCTTCATTTCCTATGTATGACCTTCCACCATATTCCTGCATAAGGATCACAAAATAGTGATCCATCACCCGGCATAATACTTCATGTTTTCAAAAAAAGTTACAGTCAAAATTATTGCAAACTACCATCATTTTTCACTTTTCTCTATTCTAAACTATCAATTTGGACCAATTAGTACTCAAACTACACAAAACTATATAAATTTTATCGCCAAATATTTTTTCGATACCTAAAAAGTTGAGTATGACATCGAAAATTTGACTTGAAATCCAGCAATGCTACAATCATTTCCAAATCCACCAACCTAAGTGGGAATTCGACGTCTTACTTGGCTTTTGAATATCCAATAATTTGTCCGATAATAAATCTGCATAGTCCTGGAATAAATCCCCAGGGACGTATTTTGTGAAGAGACGTATTGTTGACTTTTTTTTTAAATACGGTCAAAATACTTTGGCCAAGAAAAAATACTTGAAATCCTAGTCTTTTTTAAAAAAACCGCATGTTCCATCTTCTCTCACAAATTCAAACTTGATTTCTCTACCACCTAGTTCGCCTCTGCTTGGGTTCGCTGCCGCCTAGGGTCGCATCGTGTTCGAATGTGAAGCCGTCATAGCTCTCTGTTTTCGTCACGTTCGAAGGCAAACAGGCAGCACACTTGGCTCGTCGCCACTGGATTCGCCGTCACCTGGGCTTGTCGTCGTGTTCGAAGGCGCGCAGCTCTGTTCGCTGTCGCCGTTGTCGTCGCCTCTGCTCGCCGCCATCCGATCCAGTTAGGATGATGGAGATGAAGACAATATGCAAGAGGATGAGGATGATGATGAAGATATTATTTCTTAATAATTATTTGCTTACGACATCTAATTATTTCTTGAAAAACTACTCCAATTGGGGAAATTATTTCTGCAACGGCATATGAGGATGAAGAGATTACAATATAGATTATTTCCCCAATTGAAAAGCTAATTATTTCTTAATAATACCCTCTAAACAATTGTGTTTATTAATGTATTAAGACATCTTTTTATTTGCTATGTGCTTAGTTTTATTATGGATTATGTGGTATTTGTTATGTATTATGGGGTATTTGCATATTTTTGATAAATTATTGATATTTATTATGTATAAAATATATATTAAATATAAAATACAAAACATATTTTTGATGTATCGTATCTAATTTTGAAAAATTGACGTATTTTCTTCCCCGTATCGTATCGTTAACTTTAATTCATGATAGAGTAATCTTACAAATTTTTAATTCACTACGTCCGATTTTTCAAAACTAAAGCTTAAGTCTTGAAACCAAAATTTCTTGACTACGGCTCCGACAATATCCTTACTCGACCTTTCTTTTGAAAATTTAACTTATCATAAGGACCACTTTATAAATAGCAATTTCTCAACAAAACCTAACCCCAAAATAATTTCATGCTATATCATATAATAAGTAATTACACTTATATATGCACATAATAATTGTTACGTAATTTCGTGTATCATCTACATTTATAAGTCGAGTCATTAGTAATTTTTGAAATAATAAACTCAACAAGCTTAGTTGGTCATCGCTTGTTCCATAAGTAAATAATCACTTTATAATAATACTTGAATTGTATTTTAAGCATAATAAATTTTATTATGCTGATTTAATCCCATAATCAAATAAATTTTATCCAAAATAAATGCCTAGTTTAATTAAATTAAACCATTAGCTTTTATCTAATTAACCAATAAGGTCCCCATCCTTTTACTAAACAAGCCCATTATTTCAGCCCACCATCAAATTAACAGCTAAGACCCACCCTTTTTTTCCTTGTTTTGGTACAGTCCATCTAAAAGATAGGCCAATTCGAGCCCAATTGTTAAGAACCAACCAACCCCTTCTCCATTTCACACGTTCAGACCCTCTCCCCTTCTTCTCCTTCATCGCCGCCGTCGCCGTCGTCTCCCCAGAAACCGACAAGGCCGCCGCCAGTCACCGCCGTCTTTGAACGACGTCACACCCTGACTCTCTTCCCTTAGAATTTTTCTCTCTCGCCTATCTCTCACGTAAAGGGGAATAAATTCCCAAATCTGAAATCTCTCGGTGCATCTTCTCCGATTCACGGCGGCCACCTCCATCTCGCCAGGCCGTCTTCGTCACCTCGACCGTTAGCCTTCAGGCCAAACAGCAAACGACGGGCAGCGCGTCTCTGTTCTCATCACCGCCGTGTGCCTCTGCTCCGCCATGGTCTGTTTCACCCTTTGCCCCACCGAATACCCAACAATCATCAACAAGGTATCGCCTCCCTCACTCGACTCGCTCAAACAACAACAGAACAGCCCACGCCATCCCCTTCGGTTCACACTCACGCAGCAACACAAAGGCAACGATACTAAAATTTCTAATGTTATTTCTTCCTTATTTCACATTTACGTAGGAAAATGAAATTATAAGCATCGAATCCTAAAATTGATGTTGGTTTGCTGTTGTTGAAACATATTCCGTATTAAAGTTTTGTGTAGAAATGGTTGTTGGAAGACATGATAAAGCATAATGTGTTGATATTTGTAATTTCCTATCTATGTTAACTGTTGCAGGGAATATGATTTCCTATGGATGATGCTTGATATCTTGACTAAAACTTAATAATTTGTGAAGGAAACATGCTGTGTAAATTATAATAGAGTAGAAGAATTTGTAGAAATCTAGAATAGTAGAAATTTACAGTCTGAAGCTTGCAGAAAGAACACAGGAACTTGATCAGTAAGAATTTTTGCTATTCAAATTTGAGGCTCAGTTTGGAAAGTTACATAGTTAAAGAAAATGTTTCAAGTGAAAAGTGATGGCGCGGATGAATATGAAGCCATAAAATCTTAATCTCATTTTAAGTTAATTAATTTGTAACTAACATTAACTATCAAAATATCTTTATGATTTAGGCTAAAAAATAATAACAATAAAAGTTTTGGCACACATATCAGCAAGCCCAACATCTTAACTATAATATAAGAATTGAGTCCATCACTTGAATCTCATGTATCCTAAAATCTATTTGTGAAACTCGAATTGCATAATTATGTAATATCGTTTCACTTTGCAAAGCACAAAAGAATTAAGTTTGGTGTGCGTGTGTTGGTTTAATGGTAGAGTGGTTAATGCCCGAGGCCAAATGTCTCGGGTTCGAGTCCACCGTTATGCGGTCTTTAAATTTTTGTATTAAATTGAAAAAAAAATTAAGTTTGATTATGCTTCAAACCTTAATAATCTTTTATTTTTTATTTTTTTAGAAGAAATTTCTTTTTCTTTCTCCGATGGTGAATCAATTTAAAATTCTAAATTCAAAATTTCCTTTAAACTTATTGGGAAAGTCGGTGTATTACATTCCTATTGCTTAAATTTGTACAGCATATGCCTTGAAGACCGTTAAGGTCATTAGAGTCACCTCAGCTGACTCAGTTTGTGTTGTTATGCAGCAGAAAGTGCCGGTGGGAATTTTGATAGAGTTGCTTTTTCGGGCTTGCCTCCTTCCTTATCGTTAGTGTCTTCTCCCCTATTCGAAGATAGTCCTATTCAAAGATAGTGAATCCGGTGGAATTTGGTATGGCGTTGTCAATGATGCGAAAGAACATGTTTTGAAGCCACAAAATCTCATACGCATCAATCTTTTCGCTACACACGCACTCTTAAACCCTAATTCCTCTAAACTCCAAGAGTTAGACCGGGTGGGCACCCAAATCACTTCTTTATGTCAAAAACCCAACTCATTCGTAAATTTACAGAATGCATGTTCTCTAGTTGAGCAATCTGTGGAAACGGGTCTCATTCCATCGGGCCCCTCCAGAGATCTTCTTTTGCAAACCCTTGTCAAGAATAAGGAGCACAAATTGGCTTTCAGTATTTATAAGAAGATGGTGTGTGCTGGGGCCTTGCCGCGATATTTGTCGTTATCGGCTTTGGTTGAGTGCTTGATACATCTCTCCGTACCCCAATTGGCTCTCGGAGCAATTGGGTTGATGTTGAAGCAAGGCTACACAATTAACCTATATGTTGCCAATATCGTGTTGAATGGCCTTTGTTGTAATGGATTTGTGGCTGAAGCAGAGATCTTTTTAGGTGAAATGGATAGGAATTGTGTGTCCCAAGATAGAATTAGTTTCAATACTTTGATAAAAGGGTTTTGCCGAGAGAAGAGATTAGATGAAGCTATGAGTGTGAAGAGAAGAATGGAGTGTGCAAATATTGCTCCCAATTTGATCACATATAATATTCTGTTGGATGCTCATTTTGTGGAGGATCGGGTGGATGGAGCAATGAGGTTGTTGGAAGAGATGAGGATGAAAGGGTTGGAACCTGATGTTTTCTTCTATGACACGCTTATAAATGGCTTTTGTAGTAAAGGAGATGTTGATAGAGCGAGGGAGATTTTGAATGAGATGTTGGGTAAAGGGATTTCTCCAGATAGAGTTTCTTACACTTGCTTGATGCGTGGTCTCTGCCAGAAGGGGAATCTAAAAGAAGTGAAGCGCTTGTTCAATGAAATGTTGAAAAATGGCATTCGTCCTGATGCTGTTACGTTTGCAGGTATAATTGGTGGGCTTTGCCAAGTTCGGATGGTTGACAAAGCAGTGGAAATGTTTAATTTCATGCTGGACAAGGGAGAAGAGCCTACTAATCCAATATATAACATTCTAATTGATGGATTGTGCAAGGTAGGACGTTTTGATGATGCTTTTAGGATTCTGGAGATGATGGTGGAGAAGCAAAAAGATCCTGATGTTGTAACTTACAATACTGTATTAAGAGGCCTCTGTGAAGTTGGGAAGGTTCATGCCGCTATGAAACTTTATGTATCTATGGTATCAAACAAAAATTATGTTGAGCCTGATTCCTGGACTATTTGTACCCTAGTCAAAGGGCTGTGCATGGAGGGGCATCTTGGAAAGGCAGAAAAGATTATTCGTGAGATGGTTAACCAAAAGAAGACAACTGATGTTGCACCATACACTGTACTAATTGGAGCTTATCTAAAGGAAGGAAAGGTTAAGAAAGCTCTGAACACCTGGAAGGATATTTTACGGTTGGGGTTCATTCCCGATTCAAGGTCTTATAGTGCTTTTATAAATGGTTTATGCAAATGCAGCTGCATGAACATTGCAAAAGGTATGTTTACCAAAATGAGAACCTCGGTTCCCAGTCCTACGTCGTTTGACTACAACTTGTTGATGGCCGCCTTATGTAGGGAGGGTAGTTTGAAGCAAGCTAGAGCTTTGTTTACAGATATGCTCAGTGGTAGTTGTGAACCAGATGTTGTCTCATTCAACATAATGATCGAGTCCACCATAAAAGCAGGGGATATTCAGTCTGCCAAAGAGCTAGTGGTTGATATGCAGCGTCGGGGTCTACGTCCTGATGCTTTGACCTTTTCAGTTTTGATTAATAGCTATTCGAAATTAGGAATGATGGCAGAGGCCAAAACTTTGTTTGAAAAGATGACAGCTGCTGGCTTCCCGCCACATTCTGTTGTTTATGATTCTTTACTTAAAGGCTTGAGAGCAGAGGGCAATGCAGAAGAAATAATCATTTTGCTTCAGAAAATGGCGGAAGCAGGTGTTGTTCTTGATGATGAACTGACTTCTACTATCTTGACATGCGTATGTGATTTACCTGAAGGCCATGATATTGCACGGCTTCTACCAAGTTTTACTCAAGAGAAGGTAGATGGTAGTAGCATCCCATGTGACGAGTTGCTAAGGAGACTTCAAAATATCATTCCCACGTTTCAAACCTCCCTTTGCTAAAAGTAATCCTTAATTTGGAGAGCGATAAGTCATTGAGGGTGCCATTTTGGTGGTGCCATTTTGGTGGTGCTGACAGCGGATGGCGATTCAAATCGCCATCCAAGTATCGAGAAAGACGTAAGGTATTTTAATTTGATGTAAAAAATTGAGTCATGATTTTGTGTGTACGAAATTCCAATGTTCAATGGACCATTTCTTTTCACGTGTAATATATTTGTACAAAATCTAATGCACCTGCTTCACCACACTTTGACAGAAATATAAATAATTGTTTGATAAAAAGACCCGGGAAATATAAATAATTGTTTGAAGTTTCCCTTTTCTTTAGGCCATCTGAAAAGCATAAAATAAGATATTAGGAAACTTGGGGGTCGTTTTCTACATCAAATAGAGAGAATGCAGAGATAATTATTCAGTTCTCTTCAAACAATCCAAGGTTTACGGAGATAAGATAAATTGCTCATATTTCGAATGTGAGATGTTTGGATCCAATATGTAGAGATGGTGGAATATGGTCGAAATCCAACTGCAGCATCGTCAACATTTGACAACGCGGTTGGACTTCTTCAAGGAACGGAGATCGCAGCTGATGGAACAACTCCACAAGCTGGATTTAAACTATGGATCCATGCCTCATGATTTTGTGTATAAACTTTCTTCTCCTCCTTGGAACTAATCAAAGGTGAAATCCCCCTTCTTTTGTACAGTCTCTTCCTCTCCTCTGGAATTCTTCCTAAGACTCAAAAGTACTATTGTTATATGAAAAGTAGATTCAAGTATTTATTGTTGGTGAGCTTTATAGATTTTATTGGATACTGCTAGTAGTGCAGTAGCACTGCTGTGAGTGTGTGACGAGCATATACATATTCTATATATACTGGCACTAGTAAGTCCTGAATTTGTTAACAGTTTATTTTGTTTTCTGAAACAATTAAATATTGAGTTATTTCGTATGTCATGATTGTATTTCGTATGTCATGATTGTAAATGTGAATCATTATCACATGTTGATATATCTTCTGAAACAATTAAATATTGAGTTAAGATATATTTAAAAATATCAAACATATTCCTACTCGATTTTTAGCGCAATCAGATGGGATTGAACCATATGTAAGTGGATGGCTGAAAGAGCTCGTATTTTGGATGGGTCCACTCCACATCTCCCAAAATTTGGCCCTGTTTCAAGAATTACAAGTCATATTGTTTCAAAACTAGCATTACATATCGCATGTATTTTTTACTTTTCTTTTCTAGTAAATTATATTTATTTTTTCTTTCATTCTATACAGTGAAACTAATTTTAAAGAAAGTCTCGTACCAAAGATCTCCATATTCGAATCAGTCAAAACATATTTTATAGTTATGAATCAAGATAAAAATAAACTTAAATGTGGTTATCGTACAATCGATCTAGACGAATTAGATAACGAAACGTAAAATTTTGTATGATCTTAGAAGTTGCATAAAAATGGGACATAAAAGTTATTTTGGTGTGAGCACAGCACCATCCTAACTTATCCAAGCCTAGCCGGTAGGCCCTTTCCTTTGTGGTCGAAACGATACAATTTCACGCACTAGTCATTACCATATCTCCCAAAATCTCTCTCTCTCTCTTATAGGCGGTTCTTCTTGTTGAGAGGAAGCTCCGCAACAGCAGCTGATGATCGACGAGGCGTCTCGAGTCATGAGACGGTCCAGGTCCGAGCATTTCTGCCATGGCTCTTTCTTCGCGAAACTTACTTCGTTGATTAGCGACACATAATAAATCCTGCTACTTTCTTCATTTCATGCTGAAAAATGAATTCTTGGGTGGGAAATGATCTCCAGTATCTTTTCTTTCGAACTTTTATGGGAGATTTTTGTGGTTAATTTGTGATGGACTAACGTGTTTGTTTTGTGTGTCTATAGTTTTAAGGTAGGAAGGGAAATTTATTCTACCAGAGAAACTTGTATTTATGGCATCGAATGCCAAGAAGAGTAGTATTTTTCCATAGATGATAATGGTCTAATTGCAGAAACTTACAAATTAGAAGGAGAGAAATTGTCTAGTGGGGCTAGTATTGCAATAAACTGCACTGGTGCCGAGCGGTACAGAGCACTTTACAAAGAACAACCTGTCTTAATGAACTAAGGGGGAAAAAAGAAGGTTTGGAATTTCGGGAACATCAACAAATTATGTGATATAAAAGCAATTTGAGGTTTTTAATAGAAGCCATCTTTCAGAAACATGAGTTAGAAGATGGAGTAACATTAACATGACTTGTCATCCAAATAAATATAGACAAGTTGGTTTTTGGTTCGAGATATACGTGGTGCTGATGTTTGCTTGAGGGTTGTGGTCGAAGCTGAGGTGGATAGAGAAAAAAGTTGGGTACCTTAGTTAGTATTCTGATTCCAAATTTTCTGGATGGCCAGAAAGTAGGTTCTATGGAAAAATATGAAGAGAATACTAGATAAGATTTGAAAAATGTGGTACAGTGGGTTCAGTCCTGCTTGATGCCCAGGTGTCCTGGGTTTTTGGATTTGGTGTTTGTTGATGAAAATCATCTCTGTTCTCCATAGAAAATAAATTATTTTAAATGTTGTATGGTATACAACATTAATTTTGATCTCTCCTCAGGCTTGTGACTTTTACCTATTGCTAATACAGAGGGGGTAGGTTTGGAACTTTGATTTCTCTTACTTTTTCATATGTAGATGTTAACCAAACTGTGTTGGGTGCAAAAGTGGTTTTATATTGCATTTTACCTACTATTTAAAAAAATTATATAGAACATATTTGGTTCCTTTTATCTAAAGTTAAACAATGCCATACTACTGAAATTGTATAACGGAGGACACATGTATTCACCCTGATAGGTCTATTACAGCTAAAAAAAATTGTTTGGAGGGTGTTTCTGCAGAGTGCAGTGAATGCTGGATTTGAAGAATCTGGATATTACTTCACATGATCCAGTGTTTTAAAATTGTTTTAAACCTATGAAATCTGGATATTACTTCACATGATCTAGTCTGCACAGATCGGTTGGAAGATCTGAATAGTGAACATTACATGATCTATTGTTGTAAGTTTATCCCGAATCTATGACAACTGAATATATTGCATCTCATTTCTTCAAGTACGAAATTTTGAGTGTTGTGAATTTTGAAAGCTTGTTAAATTCATTTAAAAACTTGTTCCTGGTGTCTTTAACATAAGCTTATCTTTACTTCTCCTGATGCGGATACTCCGTTTGATCCTACTATTTGGCTATTACTACTTCTGATTCATGGTGGTAGTTTGAGATGTTCATGATAATCTTTTCTGTAGTAGATTTTAAGTAAACAATGCCATACTACAGAAATAGTTTTATCGAGGAATATACTTCTCTAAATCTCCTAAAAGCATGATCTTGATGTCTTCCTTGCAGATGAATTTTGAATTTCAGAGATATATTCCTTGGTTTGGATCCCATCCAAACAAGGGTATATCATCGCCCATCACGTGTACTGGTACCCTGTTGGAGGCATGTAATGAGAAGGGTAACGAGTCCAGATTCTGGAAATGGTCTCTTTTATCATTTATTCCTTGGGCTATAAGGGCCACAGATAAAATTCAGCTGCCAATAACTGTCAATAAGGGGCTAAAAAAGCGTGGACAGCCTCGAGCAAGCATTCAATCCTTTTCCGAGTATTCTAGCATAAGGTTTAGGCCGTATGTTTCAAGGGTTCCCTGGCATACAGGTCCAAGAGGATTTCTTTCACAATTATTTCCACGATATGGGAATTACTGTGGACCTAACTGGTCGAGTGGGAAAGATGGCGGATCTCCTATCTGGGACAAGCGGCCGATTGATTGGTTAGACTTCTGCTGCTACTGCCATGACATAGGTTACGACAGTCATGATCAGGCTGAGCTTCTCAAGGCAGACCTGGCATTCTTAGAGTGCTTGGAGAGACCGAATATGAGCACGAAAGGAGATCCTCGTGTGGCTTATCTATACAAGTTTATGTGCATTTCAGGTAATAATAGTAATAATAGATAGATGAAATTGCATGAGCAATTGATGAGAAAGTGATTGGTTGTGCAGGGCTTAGGAATGTATTAATACCTTACCGACAGCAACTTGTGAAGTTGCAAAGTGGGATGCAATTCCTTCCTCCAATGTGGCTCAGCAAAAATATCAAATGGTAAGGGTGGAAGGTTGCTAACGTCTAAGGATTCTGCTACCTATGGGTTGGTGTAGCACGTCTACATGCTTGATACAAATTCCCTTTCCTAGAGTCCTACTCGTGTAAATAATGTACTATGTGTTATTCACCCTTATAAATGACACAGCATGTTACTGAATTTGCAATTTCTCCAGTGGTAGAGTAGTTAACGCTGGCGCCAAATGTCCGGGTTGAGTGACGCAACCTTTAAAGTTTCTGTATTAATTGACCAGAATTTGCAATTTCTCCTTGACTTCTGAAACTTTGTAAATATAACCACATGTTTTAATATTTTGCAATTACAATATCATATATGTTTTCAACAATAAAATTATGTCGTTTATTGTTTTAACTGTACATATATTGGACAAGCTTTGATGAATAATTGAGGATGATGGTGTAATTGTAATCTTTTTAAAAATCATATGGGTCATGGATATTTGGGCAAAAATCATGTTATTTTTGACAAATTATTGTTATTATAATTATTATTTGATTTTTTCCTTTCGCATTTGAGTGGCATTAGCTGAAGAATATATTGGTGTTTTTTGTGAGGGGGAAGAATGTAGTGGTGTTGAGCGACCAGTTAATTCATTTTGGTTTATTTATAGTTGAATTAAAACTTTTACGGAACAGTTAAATAATTGAATTTTTTTAATTTGATTTGCGACTGATTCACTTTAACTGAATTTCTTATTGAAGAATTTCCTAATAATAAAATATTTTTTGAAGAAGAATCGTCATTTTATAACGATATAATCTAATAATTCAGTTTTACGATGAATTCTTTTAAAATGAATTTTAATAAATTTTAAAAATCGAATCAGACTGAATTTTGGACCGAATTGACATCACATAATCAAATTCAAGGAATCATCCAGTAAGATCGTGGCATTCAAAATATGGGCGACATGATACAAAGTTTCAAAATTAGAGCACGTGATGTCGGCGATGAACTCAGCAATCATTCCTCATTAAAAATTGGACTCAACCTATTATCAATATTTAACTCCAGATGATCCTTATATATATAGGGATTGGTTATGGTGAGAAAGTTTCATTAATGTACAAAAATAAGAATAGAAGACATCTTTCATATTTGTGTAGACAATCGAATTATTATATCGCATATGTTAGTTTAGACATATTTCATCCATTCGTAAGACATACGCTAAATATATTAGTTTAACACATCTTTCATTGTAGCGTAGACAAGAAGAGTTATAGTATTGCACAATAATCCAGTGTAGACACAAAATACAAAACAAGAAGACATTAGAAAATTAAATCTCAACCATTGATATAGCAAATCAGTAGGATTCATTCATATTTCCTATCAAATTATCCATTCCTACTTGATCCATCTCTTATATATATATATATAACTTCAAATCTAGTCGAGTAGTTTGTGGCGCCTTAGAAAGAAAAATGGGATGATTGGTGATGTAGAATAATATAACGAATTACTATGGTGCCTACTTTTTATTCTCAATACATGATTTTTTTTATATAGATGCACGAATGATTGCACTCGTTTTTTGAAGCATAAAATGATAATATATGTTGGCAGCAACTATGAAACGAAAATGCCCCACAGGCCACCACCATGTTCATCAAATTAATGAAGTGCCATTATTCCTTTCACTGCAAAGCATCATTCCCCTATCTTTTCTGTCCATTTATCCGAAATAATATTACTACAAGATAATCCCTCCGTGCCACATAAGATGACCTGTAATTTTATTTTTTATTGTCCCATCCAAAATGTCATGTTTCATTTTTAGGAAATAATTATCTCTTCAAAAGTTGTGGGATCTACCTATTTTTTATTACTTTATACATTTCTTCTAAATAATCGTGTCGGAAAGAAATGGGCCGTCTTGGATGGGACGGATGGAGTACATGTTTTCCTGGTCCCAAACCTCAATACATATAATCGAAAATTTAATATATCCAACAATTTGCTCATTGATAAAATGATAATAACCAAAACCATGTTGTGATAAACTTATACTACGCTTCAGATTTTCTTATCCATTTTTAAATAATAGTTACAATAGATGATAATTTGTTTTATCATTACTAAAAAATGGTAGATGATTGCTATAAATGTTCATTCATGTATCAATTAATCACAATATATATGTTCATACATACTAATGTGTAGTTTGCTATTATAAACTTAAGTATCTGACGAAATTCAATGCATGCAATAATGAACATCAAAGATTAAATTAGTCTTTCCCATAAACCATTTGAAATATTTAAAATACTATAAATTACTAGAAAGTTGAGTAAAAGTTGACTAATGTTATGGCTGATTTTGATTTATGCATTCTATATATATAATCTAATTATGACTGAATATTTATTTCCGTTATTTTAGATGAAATCATATGATAGGTCTAAATTCCATTACATCGGATATTTTACACTAGCTGGATCTTAAATAATCTGAGTGGGGGTAATATTACAGAAATATGAGAAAATGACAAACGACGTGATAAAACGTAAAGCCTCTCTCTCGTGAATCGTAATTATAAAAGACAAAGACTTATGTACGCGCACCCCTATGGTGCGCGCACAGCTTTGTTGCTTTTATTTTTATTTTGTGGCTTTTATTTGTTGCTTTTAGTGTGTTATTTTATTATTTTATATTTTGTTTATTAATTCATGATTAGGGTTTATTAATTTATAATTAAGGTTTATTAATTTAAAGTTAGGGTTTATTAATTCATAATTAGGGTTTATTATTTTCAATTAAGATTTATTAATTCAAAATTAGGGTTTATTAATTCAAAGTTAGGGTTTATTAATTCATAATTAGGATTTATTATTTTCAATTAGGGTTTATTAATTCATAATTATGGTTTATTAATTCATAATTAGGGTTTATTAATTCACGATTAGGATTTATTAATTCACGATTAGGGTTTATTAATTCACGATTAGGATTTATTATTTCATAATTAGAGTTTACTAATTAAAAATTAAGATATATTAATTCAAAATTATTATTTATTAACTTACAATTAAATTTTATTAAACTAATTAATTAATTAATTAGAATTAATTAATTAAGATTAAGGATTAATTAGTTAATTAAAATTAGTTAATTAAGGGATGGTCTCACTATGAAAAGCCATTCATTCACCTCTATCAGTAGCCACTCCCAATTTCTACCTTCTTTTTTTCCACACAATATCCTTTTATGCTTTGAAAGTTTTTATACATAAATTTACAAACACACACACACACATGTGTATATATATATATATATATAGGGAGTGATTATAGTGAGAATAGATATATATGTAAGAAATAAGAATATATCTCAATCACTCATTACAAAAAAATGAGTGATCCAGATTATCATAATTTATCATTACTGCATATCTTTCATATATTACACAAATCGAAGCAAAGGTTAAAATGGGTAAATTAGAAAAAAAAAAACTGACGAAAACTGCATTTGCTATTGTCAAGGCATGAACAAATCTTCTTGAATATTCGGTAATCTCATCAAATGGATAAAATATAACAAAAAAAAGGAAAATCTCTTCCGCATTGAATTCCAAAAAGTATTCAAGAAGCAATCGACGTCATTCTCGTCTTTTCTATTTTCATAGCATTACAGAACCCATTTACAGAACTCCAAAAGTCATTTTCATTGTTTCCTACAGAACCCATTTTCGAAACTTCTGTACTTCATTACAACGAAGCAACTAACGTAAAACAATTGGGTGATGACGATGAAAGCAGTAGGCGCGGAAGAGTGCAAAAAAAAAATGATGGTATGTTATTTTGATATGTTTTGGGTTTTTTTTGAGTTACTGTGTTTCTGGTTTTTATCTTTTTTGTTCATTTTCGTTGAATTGGTGCTACTGTATTTGTTTTGTATCTTCTTCCGATTTAGTATATGTGACAATAATAATTTGTATAGAATCTATGATTTATATAGATTTTATACAAAAAATTACAACGTATCATATATTTTGTGCTTTTGTTATATAATATAATGAATGTGGTCCCAAAAGTATATCCTTTGTTTTGTATAGAAAATTAATCTGTTCCAAAAAATCATAGTCTGTAGTTTTTTTTTGCAATGTTGTACAACCAAAACCTTTTGAACACATTTTAACAAGACCTTTCATATATTACATTCATCATGTAAATAAGTTGAACTTATTCATAGCACGTGATTATTATATAGGTTGCATATTATTATTGTATTTTTTGCACAGATTGTTCGTATAAATGTATCATACGATTGGCATTTCTTGTTACATTTGTGTAACAATATGTAACTGTTATTCAATAGTAATCTAGCACATAATATTCTAATTATTTGCACAATAACTGATAACATGTTGCACAATTTACAAATAAATGTAGCATACTATCGGTATTGATGGTTGCATTTTCTTAAAAATATGTAACTAGCATATAATAGTCAAAATTTTGCACATTAAGGGTTAAAATATTGCACAAATTAAAAATGAATGTAGCATACTATCGGTATAGATTATTGCATTTTTTTAACAATACGTATCTATTGTTTAATAGTAATGTAGCATATATTAGTCAAATATTTTACACATTAAGGGTTAAACTGTTGCACAAATTAAAAATGAATGTAGCATACTATCGGTATTGATTGTTGCATTTTCTTAAAAATATGTAACTCTTGATCAATATTAATGTAGCATATAATAGTCAAATATTTTGCACATTAAGGATTAAACTGTTACACAAATTAAAAATGAATGTAGCATAGTATCGGTATTGGTTGTTGCATTTTCTTAAAAATATGTAGCTATTGTTCAATAGTAATGCAACATATACTAGTAAAAAAATTTGCACATTAAGGGTTAAACTGTTGTACAATTTAAAAATGAATGTAGCATACTATCGATTTTAATTGTTGCATTTTCATAACAATATGTAACCTTTGATCAATAGTAATGTAGCATATAATAGTCAAATATTTTGCACATCAAGGGTTAAACTGTTGCACAATTAAAAATGAAGTGTAGCTTAGTATCAGTATTGGTTGTTGCATTTTCTTAAAAATATGTAGCTCTTGATCAATAGTGATGTAGCATATAATAGTAAAAAATTTTGCACATTAAGGTTTAAAATGTTTCACAATTAAAAATGAATATAGCATACTATCGGTATTGCTTGTTGCATTTTTATAACAATACGTAGCTATTGTTTAATAGTAATGTAGCATATAATAATCAAATATTTTGACTATTATCTGTATTGATTGTTGCATTTTGATAACAATATCTGTAGCATATAATAGTCAAATATTTTTACTATTATCTGTATCGATAGTAATGTAGCATACTATCTGTATTGATTGTTGCATTTTGATAACAATATGTAGCTCTTGTTAATAGTAAACTAGCACATCATAGTCATATGATTTGCACATTATTGGTTAACATGTTTCACAATTTAAAATTAATGTATCATACGATCTGTATTGATTGTTGCATTTTGATAACAATATGTAGCACTTGTTCAATAGGAAACTAGCACATGATAGTAATATGAGCTACACTTTAAGGGTTAACCTGTTGCACAGTTTTAAAATAAACGTAACACACTACATGTATTGATTGTTGCATTTTTATAATAAAATGTAGCTTTCGTTTAGTAATAATATAGCATATAAAATTTAAATAAGTGACAAATTAACTGTTTTTAATTAAACTGAATATAGCATATTATCAGTATGTCTTGTTTAGTGGTATACAATATTAATCCTTGTTGGTTATTGTATTTTTATAAGTTGCATATTATTTGTTTACCGTTTGCACAAGTTGATTTTATAATGTAGCATACTATGGATACTTATTATTTTAATATTATCATTGGTTGTTGCATTTAAACTATATTATTGTAATTGTTATAGTTTTATTGATTTGTAGATCGTGGTAAGAAAAAAGTAACTGAAGGCCTTAGGATAAAACGCGGAAAAGGTATGGATACTGATAAAGCCAAGAAGAAGAAACAAATGGTTGATCCGAAAAAAAGTACGTTAGCAATTGAACATGTTCCAGAAGAAGTAACTACTGAGGCTTCGGTGGATCAGGGTGCAAACAATGACAACAATGGTGATGACTTTGGTTTTCCAAAGCTGGCAAGCAGTGTAATATGAACACATATTTTGACACTCTCTCGAAATTGAATGTCGTCAAAAGGCTGCTATTGATGAGATGGGATTTGGCCATGTGCGAGATGTGAACATTAGAGAACTGCCTGCTCGACTAGCGTATTGGGTCGTGGAAAATTTCAACCACAACAGCTCCGAACTCATACTAACTGGTAATAGGAGGATACATGTCACTCCGGAAGATGTTTACAGGGAATATGGTTTTCCAAGAGGACGACGAACAGTTAAGTGATTTCTTGGGACTCACAAATCACCATTGTTTGATGAGTGGATGAGTTATTTCCCGTATACTCATCGGAATAGAGTAACTATTAAAATGTTGCACAATGCTATATTGAGTTGTGAAGACGGTGGGCTGTGGTTTAAAAGAAACTTTATGATTGCTGTGCAATCTTCTTTCATGGAAAGTACTGGTAACGGATATATTATACCTTACATCCTTAATTGTTTGGAAGATGTGGAAAGAATTGATCAATGAAATTGGGGTGAGTATGTTATGCGAAGTTTGATAGAAAACAGGACTGCTTGGGCAGTGAAGAATGCTTCCATGTTTGTGGGACCATTACTTTTTTTAATGGTATTACATTATTCCAATTTTATGAGTATTTATAATTATTCTACTGATAAGTATTATGATATATGCTAATTATTGATTTTACTTTTATCAGGTATTTTATGTTGATAGGGTTGGATACAAACTGCAAACAGTTCCAAGAAATTACCCTATTATTTCAAACTGGAGTACAAAAGCTTTGAGAAAAAGAGAAATTGATGAGATGAAAGGTGGTCAATTTGGTGATGGTTATCCTTATCAAGCTATAGAGTTTGACACAGATCACAATGTACACGTCGGAGGCATCCAGAATGTGGTTACAGTAGGAGCCATAAAGCATATCGAAAAAGAAGCAAGTATGCAACATTATATAAAACTAAAAGCTATGAACTGTGTAACATATGCAAAGAATATTAACATTCTAGTGTAATATAAAATCTGAACAAAAAATTTAACGAAAAATTATAAACAAACCTGCATCATCCAATTTCTTGTGTTCAAAATTTTTAAATGTATTAGGTTTTATTCGATAAAGATTATACAGAATGATCGTGTAGAAATATAACTAACCATATCCATTCCATAAATTGTATAATCCCATGAAATTAGGAACTACCATAATTTAAAAAACATAAAAATACAATCATACCCCTTTGAAATTCGAAAACATGATAATGAGTAGCACACAGTATGTTTTATCTCGGCATTTTTATAATTAAATTTGTACCCTAGATCTATCATATTAAAGGGCTTAAATTCATTCTTATTTCTCACAAAAATATCTATTCTCATATGATCTCTCCTATATATATATATATATATATATATATATATATATATATATAGGGATGGATCACGTGAGAATGCAAATATTGGTGAGAAATAAGAATCAACATTTAACGATAAAATTGTTGCACTAAATGCATAAATTTGTTGCATCAAATTTAACATATAAAGTGTAGCACTTAATATAAAGTTGTTGCACATAATTTGGTGCAACAAATTTATACATTTAGTGCAACAACTTTATACGTTAAATGTTACATTCTTATTTCTCACCAATATTTGCATTCTCACGTGAACCATCCCCTATATATATATATATATATATATATATATATATATGAGAATGGAAATAAGTGGTAGGAAATAAGAATAGATATGTAAGTCTAGCATATCTTTTATATTTGTGTAGCACAATCAGAATTATTATGTTGCACATGTTAGTTTAGCATATATTTCATCTCTTCATAGTACATATGCTAAATATATTAGTTTAGACATATTTCATCATAACAGAAACAAGAAGGGTTCTAGTGTTGCACAAGAATCCAGTAGTACACAAAACACAAAATTGTAGCACAACCGAAATTAAATCTCAACCATTGATCTAGCTAATCAAAGGCCTAGATTCATTCTCATTTCCTACAAATTATCCTTTCATACATGATCCATCTCTCTCTCTCTCTCTCTCTCTCTCTCACACACACACACACACACACACACACACATATATATATATATAAGATGGTAATAGTTTGGAGTATTTTAGATTTATTGGATTTTTTTAGACTATAAGTGTTTTCATCTCATTCTCTCATCATTTTGGAATGAGATTGAATGCTCCACTTCATTCTTCGTATTCCACTTCATTTCATACTCATTTTTCAATGACAAAACTACACATTTTAAACAAAATTTATTTAATTGAGATTTTTAAAATATCCACACACAATTGCGACGTGTTAATCACATGCACCATATCCACATACGGAAACTATAATAGTAAAATTTAGGCACTATAACACAAAGTCGAGTAGGATAATTATTGGCCACCGAAATATATATATATATATAGGTCTAGTTACTTCATCTTATTATCGGGAGACAAAGTTAAACATATATAATAAATAAATTGATTAGATGGATTTTTATATATATATATATATATATATATATATATATATATATATATATATAGGTCTAGTTACTTCATCTTATTATCGGCAGACAAAGTTAAACATATATAATAAATAAATTGATTAGAGGGATTTTTCTAAAAAAAATTAGGTTTGAAACGAGCATACATAATATATGTAGATACTAATCATTCGCCTTCTTCTTCAAACAATACAAAATCTATAATGTAGCCTCTATATACGAAATCGACATTCGTTATAGGAATTTACAAAGGATCCCCACCTCCTTCCAAACGTCTTTTTTAAGTGTTTACTATTCAAAATCAATAATGATTGAATATTTTTATTTTTATTATAGAATTTCTATAACTTTCAACTCTTTCTATGAGAGTAAACAAATTATTCAAAATTACAGAAATAATCAAGAGCTGCAGATATTTCAAATAATGTAATAACATTTACTATCTATATCTATCTAGACTAATCCTCAATAATATCTATTTGTAGAACGTCCCCGCCACCCTTCTCCTACCGCAACCTCCGAAAGCTCAAGTACGTCTACAAATTGCTCTCCTACTCCCCAATTTTCAAGCGCTACGCGGCGGCGGCGGTAAGCTCACCGCCTACGCGGTGGTGGAGCAGCGGGTGCACCGACTCCAAGTCGGCGCCAGCCAACGAGGACCACCCATCGCCGTAGGGGCAGATGCTGGTGAAGGAGGTTACGAGATGCCGAGGAGCAGCCCGCAGTGGAACCAAACCCTTTTGTGATCAACTTATGATGAGCATGGCGGGTTTTACGTTCATGGGTCTACGCCCAATAAGGGGTCCAGCCCGGATCTTGGGGCCCGGCCCGTTTTGCTAAAGTTTGATAGGTTGCGAGTTAGGGTTCATTTTCCACCACTGTCGGTAAGAAGCTAAATCATGAATGCTTTTGTTTTTATGTGCATAGAACCCTTATCTCATTTTTTATGTTTTATTATCAAACTCTTTTAGTTTCTTTTATAATTTCTTATATTTTAATTTAAGTGAGATTATTAATAGGATTAACTATCCAATTAAGAATTTATAATATTCTTTTACATTTTATTTTGCAATTTTAAAATAATAATTGTTTATTAGGTTTGGTTAATTCATAACTACAACATTTAATTTTTGTTAAGTTTTAATTTATAGTGATAGATATTAATTAGGATTTATTATATAATTATTATATTTATTTCTACTATAAAGTTTTATAAAATAGTGAAAATAAATACCGAACAGAATATATAGGACACAAAATAATGTGGGATTGAGGATCGAAACCTTTTTGTTTTGTTTGATGTGCTTGATTGTTGGTGTTTTTTTGGGATTGAAACCAGTATTCCATAATTAGTGTCTCACTTTTAATTTTCATTGTCTTTTTCTTTTCCTTTTCTTCAATTTTAATTTTATATGTTTTAGTTTAATTTTGTAATTATTAGCTATAGTTCATTCCATCCAACGAGGATATAAATATTTTTTATCATTTAATTTTATTAGTTAATAATTTATTAATAAGATTGATAAATTCAAAGTTATGACATAAGATTTTTTAATTTTTTAAAATAAAAATAATTATGTTTCATAATATTATAATAAATAATACTCTTATAAATAATATTGTTAAAATAATAATATAATAATAGGTATACCGTTGCACATACAAAGTTATGATACACTGAATCACATCCCATTTTTTGTGATTTTATCTGTTTTTTTGAATTTATATTTCCAAAATCGGGTAGAGTTTCAAGAAAAATTGATTTGTGAACAAATATTTTTATCGATGCCAGCCGCCTACCTCTTACGACACAAGTCCTCTTCTAGTGTGTTTTGTCAACTACGTGTCTAGAACTAGAACCACAAAAAGCATGTGTATTCATGGTATTTGAACATTAAATATTAGAGATGGTTTCTCGTATATCCGATCGTATATGTAGACTTTGATATTTTTCTTCAGTATAAATGATATTTGATTTTTTAATTTAATGATACTTTTTTATAATAAATGATATTTTTGTCCGTTCGTATATATATATATATATATATATGAGTTTTGTGTAAATATTATTATGTGTGTGTGCTTGCTTTTGTGATGTTTCCACTATTTCATTTTCATGATTAGCTTTTGTGGATCCATTCATATTGTTGATTCATTATATTTAACGGAGTTAGCTAACAAATTTTCGTTTCAGATCACTCAAAAAACTAACCATTCATTAACCCAAAAATTAATTTTTATATCTATTGGCTTTATTCTTGGAGCTAGAGGTTTTTTTCCTTGCCAATCCTGCTATTGACTATAAAGTATCTGCTCGTTTATCGCATGATAATGTTGACATCATCTTTCTTAATCCTGTTTTTCATTTCTTCAAGTTTAACCTCATAATGGATCTCGTTTTTCTAGTTACAGCCCTTAAAAAGAATCGTCAATTAATTCAAATGTTTATCTTATATCAATTAAATATAAAATTGGACAAGGCAATAATCATTATGGAGCCTTGCAAGTCTCTCGATTCCACCACTGATGTTGATATATAATTGAGAATTCAAGTAATTAATGGTGGACAGAGAGAAGAAAAATATTTCGAGGATGATCTTTCAAAATTGAATTTTTTTTTGATATAGAATATTTTATTAGCACAAAAAACTTTCCATTCTTTAAACTAATAAAATTGGGTAGAATATGATTTTCCTTATATGTTGATAACACCATTACTTTAACTCCATTAAGTACAATATACAATGAAACACCAATATGTAGTAGAGGATCCAATTCCTTGATGTAAGGAAGCGAAACATCTGACTTTAATGTGGGGGTTGATCTTCAAAATGGAAAATTCTCCTTTTTCGGAAAATTATTATATGTATTAATATTATTTGATTTGATATTCAATACTCCCTTCATCCACCAAATGCATTCATTTAATTCCATTTTGGTTCGTCTACAAAAAATATTCACTTTCATTTTTTGAAAACACCAACTTTACATTTTTATCCTAGATATATCCACTTATTTACAAAAAAATCACTCATGACCTACCTTTTAATATCCAATATCCATTAATATATTCATTTATTATCCTTATAGTATACCTTTTTATATCCACTTATTTTACACTCATTATAATTTATTAAAACTCGTACCATAAAAATCAAGGAACGATTTTGATGGATGGGGAGTAACATTTTTTTAGAATTACAACTCATATATCACATTTATGCAGACTAGATAACTTGAACTTACAACCTATTAATTGAAGGGTTAACGTCTAGAGTAACATAAATAATATTGTCCCACAAAATATGGGCGCTATTCATCGAATCTTCCCCATTTTTCATAAACAAGAAAAACTCTGAAATATGTATCTTTCAAATAATAATATTTTATTAATATAAATTAAATTAATAAAATATTGTTATATAAGAGAGCTATCCACATTTATATATTCTATATAATTTGCCCATCGGCAAACTAGACTCATTATGGTCTTTTCAATCACAGAATGATTATGCAATAAAGTGTCTTGTCTCTGCAAATCTTGTTACATCTGTGAATTAAAGGTATGTGAAGGAAATACGAAACATTATTCAAGAATGACACTTTTGGCTTATTTCGGCATTGTGTTTTGCAGTCGTTCATGGCCCCTACTCCGACGTCCGAATACGAGCATTCGTCTGTCTATTCCGGCAACCGTGAGGAAGATTTTCAACCTGTCATCTCCTCCTCTCATCAAGGGAGAGCAATGGGCAGACACTTTTCAAGGCCTTTTCCAACAGCTCACTCGCCCCAGAACCGACTGACCTGGTTGGTTTTCACTTTAACCCAATCTTTTTTTTGGGGGGTGGGGGATCACTTTTAACCCAATAATTTTACACAACTTGTAATCTCATCTGGTATGTTTTTCACACACAAAACTCCCAACTGCAGTCAAAATCAGAGTGACAGACGCGAACGAGGATGCCCCTTTGAGCGAAGTCCAGCAAAAGCTCGTACAGCTCGCTGCAGCTCTCAAAGGAGAAAACATCCTCACGAGTTTCCAATGAAACATCGCCAGCTACATGACCGTGTCAAACAAGGGAAACATGGACGAGGCGATCAAAAGCTTCTTCGAAGCAGGTTTTGCCTCAAAGAAGATGGGGTCGACTTCAAACAAATTGTCAAGATGAGACCCTCTAATATCCACAAGATCATAGAAACATCGATTTTCAAAACTAGATCAATCAAAATTATACTATACTTACTAGCAAGAAATTCAATTAATCTACTATCAAAATGCATTACTTTCAAGCGGAAAAAAGAAGACCAGAGTAGCAAACATTAGAATATATTTGCACAAAAGAATTGTCATCTGCTGCATTGTGTTTGATGTTAGAGGCGTCTAAAAGGATATACATCCGACAAAACCCTCGTCTTCTTCTATTATGTATTCTCTCTTTTTCATAACTTCATATTTGTATAGTTAACCACTATTGAGGCCGCAAAAAACATCAGATCTTCAAGCTCCCCTATGATGCAAAATCAAGGAACGATTCTCAGCCAAAATTCACAGTGTGTCCCAGTTAGGAATGTTTGCACTCGCTTCGTTGACTGCTTTGACAAGCCTCACCTGTAGACGAAGTTTAGTTAATCTTCAACTGACAATGTGAGTCATGAGGTAAATAGCATCCAGAAGAACATGGTGCTAGCAGCATTTTTCATATACAACACAACGCTATCATAGCGATGGTAATAGCCTTTAATAAGAGAATCACAAAGAAGAAATTGGCATAATTCTGCATTGCAATTAATAATGTTTAATTTGTATCATTTTAAATAATTATCTTTAAAATGGTAAAACTTTCCATCTTCTATATATCTTGAAAATATACACTTCTCAATGCATTCGGTCTTTTTTAGCAATCTACGCATTTTCTAGACATACTACAACAAAATAAATCAAGCATATTACAAGAATATAGTGTTCTGGAAAAAAAGATTGATTTAAGACTTATGAACCCATCATTTATTGTCCCATTTAGGAAGGCTCATAATTAGTTAAAGAAAATTGTTAGAACAAATTACTTTTATATCTTCATCTTTGGGCCTGGAAAGGGAAATTATATCATTCATTAGTTGCAAGCGACGAGATAGTTAAAATATTTTACATTGCTGATTATATCACCTATGCTCTTAATGAAGAACTGATTGTATAGTTCATCACATCTATGCTATCTAAAACCTTTCCTTTCACAATGATATTGACCAAAGAAAAGCAAATCCTAAAATGACAATCATCTTATACACATGATCACTACTCTAGTACTCACAGTATCCCGATACCAAAAAGCACTCAAAAAGAAAATGCCTAATGTGTCCAATGTAGACTTCAATCAATCTGCTAAGATTTATCCACTCAATGTCGTCTGAGGCAAGATGAAGTATATGCACTTCAAACATAGATGGTTGAGATTCTGATTTAATAAAAAGATAAATTATTTGAGAATCTGGAAAGCCCAAAATGCTTCTAACTTCTGTTTGTCAACTCCCAGAACACACATTAAACTATATCGATATTCCTGTAGTCAACTTCAGAATTCCTTCATAGCTATTACACTCAAAATAATGCTATCTCCCTCTTGACCAACAATTTGGCAATCCAATGAGTTTCGTCTTCAGCCAATAAACTTTCTTCATCAAATGGAGCCAAACTGGGAAACTATCAGACTTGTGACATGGAAAGGACATGAGTTACAAGCAACAAACACTAGCCCAAGTGGTTGTACTTATATTAACAATGTACTAACACCAAGACGGTTGGATTGAAGTTTATCTTCATGGCTACAATAACTATTCTTCCATGAGATTGAAGAATGATGAGATTAAGAACATATGAGATGCTTATTTTATGCCACAGTAATAATTAATATGTTCAATCTCGTAGAGCTACTTTGCAAGCAATCAAAACATGAAGAGCAATAATGATGATGATGGCTAATAGTACGAGAACGCAAGCAATGTGAACGAACTGCCTCTTCGAGTATGTAACTGCCATGCATTGAAGTGATATTATTGGAAAGCATACCACACTTTCAGGAACGCCTGGAGGAGGTAATGGAAGATTTCTTGGGGGCGGACCATGCAGATGAGATCTCTTGTCAAATCTCCACTCTCCAATCTTCCCATAAGTCAATTTTCCTGTTAATTTTACAATTAGAAGAATGTCTATAGAAATAATAATAGAAGGAAAAATAAATAAATTGTGTACGTCCTAACTCAAAAAAAGAAAAACACAAAAATAACCCATAAAGAGTTTAGATGGAAGCAAAAGGATCCCAAATTCCAGAACCAATTATGTAAAACAATAGAAATTGTTTCACCTTCATGTTGTAATCGCATCCATATGTATAATGAATGATAAACTTCTGGCCAACTTCCAAATCCCATGGAGGCTAGAAGAACAAAGATCAACATTAAACTGGTGGTGAGATGAAAAATAAGAATTAAAAAATAAAGAAGACCCGGGTCTTCAACAGCAATCATGTGGACCTGTAGCATGAAGTCCTTACGAAGGATATGCCGTACTCCATGCAAAGCAGATGCGACTGCATAACCGTACCTATCACAGGAGAATTTAAACCAAATAAAACTGATGTTTGACCAACCAACCACATATCTCAAACTGACCACTTAAATGATAAACCCATACACGATTTTTACAAACCACTTACATTTCCAAAACCCAGCCAAAAGCCTTATCGGTCTCTGGATCATCTTTCATCCGCAAGGATACATTCATCCATGTAGGTGCAATTTTCTCCAAAATCGACTGCATCAAAAAGTTTTGTACGGCAATGTGAATGTGAACATATATAAGAGGCAACACAAAGACTATGCATAGTAGAAATGTAGTAACCAGATGAAGAGTAAGTACTATAAACGGCAAGATGAAGATGCTGAGAATGTGGAAGTTTCTAATGGAGCTTTGTAGAACTAGAAATGACATAAAGCAGATGCATAATTTTTTAGAACAAGTTCTTTCATAATTTCTAATTTCATATAACAAGAGAAATTTCTTGTCCTTAATGAAATAAATAAAAATACTATGCCGATATAGGTTTGATAAAACAAGACACATTTTTCTATTCCGAACTGAAAAGCATAAAGCCATACCATGTTAAAAATTTAGTGGAAATTGGAAATCCAACAAATGAGAAAAGTAGAAAGGAAATAGATCTGAAAGGGTAAAACAAAACCTTTACCAATATCCCCACCATTTTCTACCCTTTCTCCATGAAAGATAAGTAACACTAACATGCCCCCATTGACTAATAGTGCATAAATGTTAATAAAAGTACTGCAAACTTCAAGGATGCATATCATGCTTTACATTGTAAGAACATGCACCAATGTGTTATAGGCAATTATCTGCTTCAAGCAACAAGAGATCCATTTTTTAGCCACATTAATAGACATCTAAAGTGGAAACTAAGAGCATGCCTTCTTTACAATTACAGGAGAGTTGCCAATTGGATCAACATTGGACACTGGGCCTTTATCTTCAGGATAATATTTTCTAATGATTTTCTCATTTTCAGTTGGTTTTATGTAGAAAAACGGGAATGCAGCTGGATGATCTCCATGAGCCAAATTTGGCAACGGATTGACAAAAATGTGATCAGGTTCTGCCATTAGAATATATCTGCATTGGCAACAACAGAACCAGGGATTTAGAATACACAATCAGGGAGAAAGAGAGAGAAAGAGGCTCAAGCATGAGAGCATACTCTTCCTCTATTGTGGCTTTCTCCAGCCACTGCACGAATGCCCAAGGTCGATTTAAAACAATGTAACCCTGTTCACATAAAAAGACTTCAGAGTGGAGCAGAACGAAAGTAAAACAACAACCTGGTAGAAAGTGTAATATATTCTCAGGGAGAATTATGAGAATCTTGAATGACTGGTCTATTTCTTGAGTTCATCAGAGAAATGTAAATGAAAAAGATACTAAGGTTGACAGAAGAACTGCATCGCTCTCTGTTTATTATATTCATCTTTCTAATTGGTCAGACTTCCAAAATCGAAGTCTTCTTACTCATTATTTAATTTAACCAAGCATTAGGATACCTAATCCTAGGTGATTCAACCGAATGCGACATCACCTGGACGAGCCCTTCTATCAATATTTCCCAATGAGCAATGAGTAGATAGCCAAATCTTAGACAAAAAACTGTGTAGGAAAGAGGACTTAACATCACTATACCATAGTCATTCAATTACATGTGGTAATTAATTTCACAATGCAATCTGTCACCAGTCACCACTGTCATATCTCTGGATTAATCAAAAGTCTCTTACCAGTGAAGCTCGACTTTCCTGATAATATCAGGTCAAAATCTCAACTTTCAATGCCATATTCACCCAGATTCAGCAACAATATAAATCTTTTACTAAGGAAATGTCTTCTGGTCCAAACACACGAACATCTCATATCATTAGTAATAACATAACAAGATATGCCAAATTGTAAATGTCAAATTTAATAATATGCTTGAAATATCAATGTCCTAGAGGATATTGTACATAGAAATGTGCTCGATATGTTAAAAGTTCCAAGATAGAGATCAGAACAGACATCTCCAATTCTCACAGTCAATCACAGCTAGGAAGACAGTTCAAAGGTGAAACTATTACATTAACACCTCTTTAATTACAAGGATAAGTAGGATGTACAGTCAGCCAAGACACTATCAACAACAAACAAGATTGAAGCTAATCCTTTTACAAGTTAAATAGAACAAATTAAGTATTTTAAGTTTTAAAGCACATTAGGTGCAAAGTTCAGAAGAACCAGAACTCCATACTCACCCGATCAAGGCCTTCGGGAAGAGGATCCACAATAACAGTCGGAATCTCCTCCATCAAGTTATCCGGATTCCCCGAGTGCAAAACCCTAGTAAAACCTCCCATATCCGATCCAGGCATATCCCTCATTTTCTTGTACCAATAGTACATAACCCGGCATTGCCATTTGCTATAAGGCGCGTCAGTGGCCGTCAAAGCAACATGAAACTTTGCACCACTTCCCTCCCTCAGCTCATCAGGCCTCCTGATAACTGGATCATGCAACTCCTCTGTGACACTCCTACTAGTCTTGTTCATCACCAAAATCAACAAATTGTACGTTGCTAGGAAGAAACCAAACGACAACAGCACCAACAAAAAGGGCGATGCACGCCCCACATTTTTCCTAGCAATCATTCTCTTCTTCACCCAGAATCCAATCTATTTAACACCTATTTCACAAATTATTCGAAACAAAACCCCAAGAAGCGATTCACCACAACCAAATCAAATTCTATTAATCAGAGTGCACATTTGGCACAAATTTCCGGTAATCACGGCAAACTATTGTCCTGAAAGATTCAAAAACCACATAAAAAATTAAATCTTTACTCTTCTCTCCGTCTCTCTCTCTCTCTCTCAGAGAAAAGCATCATAAATTGACAATCAATCAAAAATTAAAAGTGGTTCAACTTTGAGAAACTGTAGCAAAGCATTTTGCAGTGAATTAAGAAACACGCAAAGAATAGCAGATCTACAAACATACCAGGGGCGAATAACACGGCCGGAAACACAATCATACACTAAAACACGCAATGAACAAGAGTTTGATGTCAACGTTTCGTAGCAGTGTACTTGTAGAGTTCCATGGACAATTAGACCGCGGACAGTATTTAATATGAAGATCAGTACAAAATAATACTATTTGTATTCTTTTCAACTCACGCAGAAATTATTGAATAGTTTCTATAAACCAGACTGCGGTGATATTAAAGCGAAACCGTAGTGGCGTGTCACATGTCAACTGTGCGTTTATTGCAATTAAGGGTGTGGAATTGAAAAAGCAACTCCTCACATTTTCCTAATTTTCTTAATATTACTATTCCCTTTTTTTCTTTTTATAAGTGTCATATTTTAAATTTTTCATATTTTTAATAAATATTTACGAAGAGTGTAACACTGTAGTTTTTTGACGTCTATAAAGAATGAACACTTTCGTTTTTGAAACAATATTTTGTATTTAATTTTTATAATTTAACTTCATAATTATTCGTCATTTATTAAAAAAAGCATCCTCTCAACCACGCTTAATTGGAGAGAGAGAGAGAGAGAGTTATAATTTATATGGTGGAACACTTTCACGCCTAAAACCATATGTACCAAATATTTATTAAAATTCATGACATCCACAAAATGTTACACTACTTGTGGATGAAGTAGTGACATTTTTATCATTTTACTCATCTTTAATACTTTTCGTAATTGATAATTATTTATGTGTATACATTTATCATGTTAATTAATAGGGTTATAACAATAATTTTTCTATTTTTATATATATAATTTAACAGCTATGGATACTTTTAAAGAAAGGAAGAGAGTACTAATATTGATATTTTGTTGATTTTGGTAATTTTGTAATCGGTAGCATTTAATTTCTATTACACGATTATGTAATTTAACATATAATAATTTTATCAAAATTCATAAAATACCTGTAATTTTATTATAAAGTTGTATACATTATTTTTCATTTTTTTATATTACTATTAGTTGTCTTTTCCTCTGGTTCTGTATCAAGGCAAGAGAGGGTCTTAGGCCTTTATGTTAAAATATAGTTGGATATCACAAGCAGATAACAAAGAAAAGGGAAAGAAAAAAAAAACTTGTTGAACAAACTAACAAGCAGTTACTGGCCTAAGACATAGATAGGATGATTTCATATAAATGTTGACATTTGATTTATGATTAAGAGAGTGTTTGGCTGAGCTTATAAGCTCCCCAAAAACAGTTTATAAGCTGTTTTTTTCTCTAAATACTATAGTGGCATGATGAAGTAAATTGCAAGAGCACACCAACAGAAATTTTAAACACAACTCTTCCATTCTCACCACAACAACATCCCATATTTTTCAATATACTTAAAAGGTTCTAATTGCTCCAACATGACTGGTACATGTGTAATCAATAAAACTGTTAATGAAATCACAAGATATATAAATATATATAGAGAGAGAGGGAGATAATTTTCAAATAAGAATCATTTTTAATATGAAAACTAAGAACCATGAAAATAAACAAAATGAATTCTCTAGAATAGTTAATGCATCCGTTATGAAAAGTATTAAATCAAAAAATTCAAAATTTTCACTCAGGGTTCGATCTCATAAGGGGCGGAAATTCCATTTTTTTTATTCAGCAATTTTTCCAACGGATTCATCAACTTTCATTTCAAATTCATTATTTTTTTGTTTTCACGTTAACTCTCTCCTATATATATATATGTATAAAGTTATTGTTGCTTAGACACTGCCACTGTTGCAGCCGACTCCGCAGCAAACCATTGCTATCAGCTACATAAGCTGTCACCATGGCGCTGGTTTTACAGTCGCGATTCTTCCCTTTAAATAACTAACTTAATTGAATTTCTAAGTTCGATCCCATCCTAATTTAACCATAATTGAGGCTATGTTTTGTGTATTAAGGGAGGGGGAGTCGCATTGATTGGGGCGGCGCTGGAGGTATGATGGCTGATGATGAAGTCTGCTTACATTTTTGGGTACAAATGAGAATTAGATATTTTTAGCACATTCAACTGCAAGCTCTTGAATTTTTCAATCTGTTTTTTTAATTCATGAGTAACCCGCAACTGCTGATTTTGGTGAGCACTGGATAAACCTCATATTTCTATATAGAAACGTTAATAAGGTTCGAATCTGTAACCTTTTAGTCAAAGAAACACACTTTACCACTAGATCGTCCCAAAGTAATTCTATATCTTTACTTAATTTTAGAGTATGTAGGAATGGCTATGCCAAAATTCTTGATCTACATTGTAATCACAAATATTTATTTATTGAAAAAATCATAGTTATTTACCACATTTATTCCTACGTATACATGTGTATAACTTTCTTCAGTTGAGCTTAAGTTTTGTTTCAAACACAATCGATAACCTAACCTTCTAAGTTTTTCATCTAATCGCATCGCACCAAGTCATGTCGTCCAAAATCCAACCCTCATCGAGTTGTATAATACTATATGTTTTCCTTCATTCTGTTTTGTTCTTTCCAATCATCAGTTTAAAAGTTATTGGTTTATGTAATACTCCTAACTAGGGATGTCAACGGACGGTCTTTACCCGGACCAGAACCAGTAATTCAATATTGGTTACGGTTGCGAACCGCCCAAGAATACTAAACCGGACGGATCCGGACCATCAAATTATGGATCCGGACCGGGTATTACCCATTTCTAACCGGTTACCCACCGGGCCTTATTCCCAATTACTCCTAAATCCCCAATTCTTCTCTCAAACCTCTACTTTCTTCCTCACAAATTCAGCGACTACGTCTCCTCCGGTGGCTCGTCGTTCGTCGTCGCCTCCTCAAGTGTTCATCGTTCGTCGTTTTGCGTTCATCGTTCGTCGTGTTGCATCACAAAAACTTTTGGACTTTTGTAAATTGAAAGACTAGTACTCATATATTGTAAATATGCAGAAATAAATAATTTAGCAATCGTACTTTTGTTGCATTTCATCAATACAAATATATTTATATTTAAAAATATGTCCACATATCAACTCAAAATATATTAATGCTTTTCTCAATATGGAATGTTTGAAGATAAAGATTGGATGAATGAGGCTTATCAAGTACATTAATTCTCACGATTATTAGATTTGAACTCATCCTTCAATTACAAATTCATTAATCAAAAGGGAAAACTCGATTATTTTTTCTTTGAAAACCCCACATGATTGAGAAATTAATAATGGGTGTGCATATATAATCACTCAAATTAATATTATTTTCATATTCATATAGAATTGTATCAAATGTGAAATAAAATTTAGATTCGGCGGCATGTAAGATAAAATGTCGTAAAACTTAATAATTATCATTTGTACGTTGCGTACATGCTTTATTCATGTATAAACAATATATAGCATCTACTTCAAACTCTACTGATAATATTTTATAAATCTTGCTATTCTTCCACCGAGTTTAGTCATGCATGTGGACGGATTCTGATATGCGATACAACCATCCAGCATCTTTTTGTGGATATTTTGTATTCTACATGTCCATTTATAATTATATAAGAATATATCTTATGAGTATCTTTTGAAAAGGAATGCAGTGAAATACAGTCACCTTAGTCTCTTATGCCAATTATTATTCATATATTCTTTCATAAAATCAATGCATGAATAACATGTTGAAATTAAATCAGACTTGATATAAAAAGGATTGAAACACATTATCTTTTAATGCTAGATCGAACTGAATCATTCAGACGATAAATTAATAGTTGACATTATAACAATTTATTGTTTCATAGAACTAAGTAATCATCAGCATATACTCCATGAATTTATATGCGATGCGCCTTATGCAATTAATCCTAATATATATGATCATAATATGAATTTCTTTAGGGAAATCATATTACATTATCTATTTTAATTGTAGTAGTTAAAATGATTTTTAAAATTAGTGGAAATTGGTACATCGCCAATGTAAAATGCTCTTACTGAAAAAGTGGATATGTAATGCTCAAATTAAAATTTTGAAAAAAAAAAAAACTGATCGGTCGGACCGAACCGGACAAAACGGGTCGGTCTTGACCGGTCCGGGTCAGCAGTTCGGAACAGAACCGGAACCGAACCGTTGTTTAAAATTTAATGAGAACTTTGAGCGGTTCAGATCGGTCAGGGTAAAGGCAGTTGACATCCCTACTCCTAACACCATAAACTTCCTAACACCAAAAAGTGGCCCAAAAATTTATATCTAGTGCTATGTTACTAAAAACAATTTACATAACAAAATATGTTTGCAGTTGATGCACGTGCATTCCTAATAAACCAACAATTCCCCAATTTGCGTGCATTGGCTAGTGATACAGTGATTAATCCATAGAGTTAATCCTAAAACGATATTTAAATTTCTTTGTTAATTAAAAAAAAAAACCAACAATTCCATGGCTAATTACCACTATACTATACTATGCAGCAATATGAATAATCACAATGCAACCACTTTCATCAATAATTTATTTCACAGATTCAAGAAAGACGCTAATCACTCAAATCTAAATGAACAGAATTCAGAAAAAAGCCCTGCTGCCATAGAACACCCTGCAATTACTATCTTTTTCTTCTTCTCACTCTCCATTTTAGTATCCGAATGATGAATCACATCCCCCTCACCCTTATCCAAATCCATAGGTAGCTTCATTTTGGCAAGCGACTCTGTGAACTGCTGCATGCTCCTCGTGTACATATCAACTATCTGCTGCTGCATTGCCGACTCCTCATTATCCTCCACACAATCCTCACTCTTTTTCTCCTTCAAATCCGCAAACACAAGCTCCTTCTTCTCCATCGAATCCACGGAGTTCCGATCATCGCTCAAGCTCGTCATGCCCGAGTTCTGGATGCTGCTGCTGCCGGAGCTGGCCGCGAACTCGTCTGACGAGTTGGGGGCCATCTCGTAGTCCTCCGGCGCGGCCCCAAGGTGGAGGAACGAGCCGTCTGGCTTTTCCGGCCACGGCCTCAGCGGGGGCCCGTTCTTGGCGAAGTACTCCGACACCATCTGCTGATTCTGATTGACCACGTTGATGTCGGGGAACTCGATCCTGCAGTAATCATTGGAAATGATGCTGTCGTCCAAGAGAAGCTGGGAAGTTGCAGCAACATGGGTTAAATTGGTGGGATTGGTCGGAGTCTTTGCATTCAAGAAAAGTGAGAGCTTGATGGTGCCAGCTGGGGAGTGGAAGAGGTCAGTTGAGGAGAGATGGAAATCTTGAGTGAGCCTTTGTTTATCAGAGAGGGAAGAGATTGGGACTAATACAAATCCAAGGAGCTGATCATCCATGAAGTGTTTGGCCCTGCTGAGCATCCAGATTTCGCATTTGAGGACGGCATCGGGTTGGCTGACCTTGATGGCCAGGTCATCGTTGAAGTTGGGGTTCTTCCCCCCGCCGTTGATTATCCGGGTGGAGACGGTTTGGTCGGGGTTGTAGGTCAGAGAGAACTTGGCGTACACATCCTGCTTCTCGTAGATGCATATGTTCTGGATGTTCCTGGCGTGATGAACATGGATTTCAAGAATCGCCGAGAAGGCGTCGCCGGATTCCGGATTGTAGATGAATCCTCCTCCCCCCTTGCTCAAGGACTCCATTTTCAAGATTATCCCAAGTCAAAACTGCAAAATCATTAGGAGGTATGCTTGATGAGGAATTCAAATTCAACACATCAATATAGGAACATGACTTTGAAAGGAAACAAGATGGACTAGAATAGTGTAGAAGTTGGAGTGACCGTGTATGGTGCGTGTTGTGTGTGGAGAGAGAGAGAGAGAGAGAGAGGAAGTGGAAGTCTGCAGTAGGTGAGAAAGAAAGAAAATGAAAGAGAATGATGATGTGAGATAGTAGAAGGTTTGGTGGGAGATGGTGATATTGCTTTGCTTAACAATGCAGCTTATTTCCACTTTGCTGCGATAAAAACTTGCCCCACTAAGGGCAATGGAGGCCCACCGACCTTTCATTATTCATTACCATCTTTCAAACCCTCAAAGACTGCAACTTTGCTCACACACATCATCCCACTACAACAACATGCGCCACACCTTCATGTCGACGCTACGCATGCCTACTTCATACCTTTTCATCATTGGTTTACACAAAATCCTAACGGCAAAGATCCTCATCAAACAGTTGGTCAAAACATCATAAGCTAGCAGATATAGTAAAAACCGTAATCTAACAAAGGAATCTTAACATTAGAACTAAGTTGAATAGCCTACATCCATAAAATGTACAGTGCAACAACTAAACGTTTGAGCGATAATCCAAAGGGCTAACAACATGGACAATAGCTCGGAGATACAGTACATTTTCACTGAAATTGGGTCTACTTGCGGCCCAACCTTGCTAGATGTTGCTGATCCTTGGCTGCAGCGGCCTTGTCAGCAGCGTGTCGCTTCAAAGCCCTCTTTGCACGCCGCCCTACTATTTCTTTAGCAGGAGTCTCTTTCTTCTTGGGCTGACGAGATGGACCAGCACCTGAATCCTGGATGGAAGAGGAATGAATTGGCCTCGCTTCTTGTCTTCCTGCTCTAATGTATCCATTGTCTCCCCATCGGCGATTACCAATGCAGAGACTTGAGGATCTACCTAAATAAAACTCGTCTGGATATTCTTCTTCCTCATCATCATAATTACACTCTTCTAATATCTCCAACTCTTCTTTCAGCACTTCGACCAAAGGCTTAAACCAAGAAGCTCTTAGAAGAAGGCATACACTCTCCTCGAACATATAATCATGAATGCTGTTCAAGGAGTAATAATTTGTAAGACATGTGCATCAAAATGTACTCAAGTTTACTTCCACAATATCTAAGTTCTGTTATCTTCTGATATTAATAATAACTTAAAATGCTTTCCTAGAAACCTAGTATTTCGGGTGACTGAACAGCAGATCAAATTTACAATTTTTTAGGACTATAGTGAGCTGCAGACGACCTTCCCACATCGACTTGATACACGTGCCCATGAAATAAACCAGTCACTCTGACCTACTCCTAGCTGAATGCAATTACATTGGTTCACATCAGGAACTTGATAAGGGAAAGTGTTAAGGTTATAAAATTTCCATACATTTTCAGTTCATGGAAAGAACTATTCCCTGCTTTTACTGAAGGTAATTATCTCAACTAGGTACAGCTAAGCTCAACTCAGTGGCTGCTTTATCCCTTCTTTCATCATGAAATTTTCATTACATACCCCTCATTCAACCTTAAGTTTGAACCCAGAACTCTCTTCTTTACTCACCAATTTTACTTTACCCCCAAATATGAATGGTAAATTTGGTCACAACTCTCAGTATGTTCTCTGAAAATGAAAATGTACATGAAAAATAATTAGAATTTTAAATTCAATGTCTTCACATAATAGTTTATGCAAACATTCAAGGCTTGTAACTATACTACTTTTGAATTTATCTCCCACCACCCAACAGAAGGAGAAACATCACCGAGAAAAATAAGACAGGAGAGCTGGAATACCTTCCATCAAGAGCACGGTGAATATAAAGGAACTCGAATGGCTTCTTACACTGAGGGCATGTCAGTTCCTTTTTGCAAGATGCAAGTCACACTGAACAAAACATGTTAATTGATTAATAACAAAATTGGCTTGCCATCTACGTCAAAAGAATTCAACACATGCTTTTACATCCACACCAATAAATATGCTACTTATGAAGCTAACAATCATGTCAAATCAACACCGCAAATTGAAGATAAAGGAAACTCATATTAATATAATTCCGTTTAAACTAAAAGGAATTAGAATTAAAAAGAAGTATCAAATAATTACTAGCTAATGTCTATAAGACAATTTAGACATGTGCCAACATCTCAAACAGGACCCGGCTGTGCATGTTTTTATCCACTTGAACCATACAAAGGACAAATCTATAAACCTTGTTACAAGAAAAGAAAATGCATGTCTTTAACGCTATATCTCACTTTTTCTTTCTCATTTAAGAGTGCAAAGCAGTAGCATTTAGATTAAGGATATGTCTGGATGAAGGACCAGGGATTGCAATCCCCACAAGTATTTCAAAATGAAACTTGAGCTTTAAGAAGTAAGCAAAACACAAGTTTCAAACAAGTTGTAAGAAATTCCCGTGCTTCAAAGATAACTGGTGCAATGGCAATTGAGGGATAACAAACTCCAACACAGTCCCATAGAAAGTGATTCTCATGCATCCTAGTCTGTAACACCCTTCAACATATGATGGATGGCACAAAAAAAAGCAATTGGGTACAAACCCTCAATACGATCTCACAAACAACAACAGAAAATAAATAGAGATTCAGACAAACCAGTAGGCATGCTCGCAACCTTTTACAAGTGCAGTTTCTTGGAGTACTATTTTACTCAAACATATTGCACAAAAGCCATGATGGTTATTGACGTTACTACAGTTAGTGTCACACCCCCCTTGGTTAGTCTCCTCCACTGTTGCTGTCGAATTCCCCTCCATGTCAGGCTGGAATCCACAGGTTTAAATTCAATCGATATCCACAGAAACAGTATCGACACTGCATAACAACTAACATAAAAACCTATACAGAACCCCAACACCTAAAATAAAGAAGTATTTCAAGCTGTCAACACAATAACACGCAACAAAATGCTAGAACCCGCAGCGAAGCTTCCTATACTGCAATTATTTTCAACTAATTGTTACTCAATCTACTCGCGAATCAATAGCACATAGAGGCCTAGGGTTTTTCCCTTTTTTCAACAAATCCACGTTACATGTCCTCAGTTGTAACGAATTAGCCTAATTTGTATTCATCTAATATCCGGTTCCAACAGAAATAGATCCGCGCAGCAAAATGGGTCAAAACTCTATTAATTACGATGAATCAAGTACGAAACTCTATTAAATCAGTCAAACTCACCAATAATAAATTAACAGCCAAAAAAACTGAAATAACTCCACTCCTTTATGCATCAGGCTGCGAAAAAGTAAACCTAGAAAAGGAACGAAAAAGAAGAAAGAAAAAGTGAACAAACCTCGACATGGATATTAGAGAGATCATGAAGAGCTACACCAACGACTACAACGGCTCCAGACATGGCGATTTTCCCTGCAATGATTTACAACTACAACCTAAAACACGGTGTAACCATGGATATATCTGTCTGCAAATATACGAAAATGAAACAGGAGAAATAACCCAAAAAATAAAAGAAAAGAAAAGAAAAGAGAGAAATTCGACAGAATCTGAATTATACTAGAGGGTGAAATGGCCGCACGGAATCAATCTGTTTTCGCCAAACTAACCACACAATTTTCATCTATTAGGGAAAGAACTATTTTTATGAATTTTTCTTATCATAAAACTCCAAATACTGTTTCATTTCTTATAAGTTAAAATATAAGTAATTTATTTATTTAAAGATTAACCGATTTAGTCGCTTTGAAGGTGCTAGACATTAATGACTATATCACTTCAAATAAATAACACTGTATTCGTATATTTTTCAAAGACAGCCAGTAGATTTTTTATACACCTATTGCCATTTCCACACTCCAATTTGTGTGTATTGACCCAGTGATAGAGTGGTTAATATCTGAGGTCAAAGGTCTCGGGTTCGAGTCCACCGTAACGCAACCTGTAAAATTTTCTCATTAAATTGACCCAAAAAAAAAATTAAGCTAAGATGGTTTACAATATAAATGAAAAAAACAAATAACAACAAACACATTAAAAGAAGCAACTAAAACGATATATGCAAATGAAGAGGGAAGAATTGGTGGAAACAACGTATGAGCGGAAGAGTAAAAAGAGGTGAAAAATGAATGGCCAATTTCTAGAAATAGAAGATATGCTTTTAAAAACTACAAATATCGTTGTTATTTTTATCAAAATGTCTTATTTGATGCATAGAAAAATGCAAAATTAGATGTGCCTCAAGGCTCACAGTAGCTAATAAAACCACCAGTTTTAGATTGTAATGTGAAATTGACACTTTAGCACTAGGGAAAATGGGCCTTTGATGTCCAAAAGGCCACAATACTCTCTATAACCCATATAATTAAATCCTCTCAAGCCCAATGGAAAATGGAAATAGATTTGAAAACAAACTACAATACGATGAATCTCTATAATTCACCCCCCAAAAAATGAATATCTATTGTTTTATTTTAGTATATTCAAAGTAGAATCGCCTCAAAGAATTTATAACAGATTGGATGATAAATTGCATTTTCCACCCTATTTTTTCTCTCTCTCGTTCTTGGATGTGGAGGGAAAATTCGAATACCTAGTTGTGGGTGAATTTTAAGTAAATCTTACTAGATAAAGTATATTATAGGGTGTAACGTACTCTCTAAGATCCACTGAATTAGTGATTTTTTTAAAAAATAAACATTTTACACAAACATTTATTTTTTACTAGAAGATTGACCCTGCTAATTTGGGTCTCAGTGGCCCACAGTTGTAGGACTTCTTGAGATATAAGTTGGGCTTGGTATGGGCACCATCGATCAGCTCACTAACTAATTTTGATACACATAGAGTAGCTCGATCATTTCCCATAAATGAGAAAATACAGTTATTTTTATTTTCTTGTTTTGAAACAGCCCAAAAATATAGGATAAGCACTGAATATTAGAAAAACTCGTGATGATTATAAATATTTATTTTCTTTCACGACGAGACAATCACTATGCATATCCATGTTTTACTAAAGCCTATTTATATGGAATAGTTTACAAAATTTGCACTAAATAAGTTATGTGCGACCGGTGTGCAGGTTGCAACTATTACCCATGCAAGTGCTTTCAAATATTATGATTTTATTTAATGTAAATTGTAATAAGTAAATATTGTGTGACGAGCTCAATCTAAATGAGATTAAAGGATTCAAATTCGTGATTTTTACTAAAAAATCATATATTTCACTATGAGGTCATCCCAGTGGATGCAAATATGTCATAACCTAGTGAACTATTCTCGTTTTGTAAAAGGTTTTTTTTTAAGGACACTTTGTAAAAGTTTAATTTGATATTATGGTCGGAGAGTTTTATCATTGTTAATTATCATTTCATGGGGGAGAAGGTGTGTTAGATTACATAATTTAGAGAGGCAGATGTTTGTGTATTTAGATATAAAGTGTATCCATCCATTAAATTATATAATTATTAATAATTTTAGGTATAGATAATAAATTATAATAAGAAAAACTAATTGACCCCTAATCAATTATAATTAATAATTGCGACCGTCCGTCACACCAAACTTTTCTATTCTCATCTTGAGTGTGTGCCAAATATATGTATATTTACGTCCTTTTGGAAAATAGCATAATGATGGAGTGAATATTTTTGTGACTAAAAGGATTCGAGTTTGAACGTCACCAACATATCTTATATGTGAAGCCTGTCGAATAAATTAAGTTTTCCAAATATATATAGTTTACCTCTCGTTTGTGGCTTGCATATTATTGTACAAGATGTATATTTATTATATTATATGAATCTTGAACAACATATTACGTTATATATAGGACGAGTGGTAAAGGATTATAATTCATCTTTCATTGTCCTGATTCCAAAGGTCCCTAATTCAGTAAAGATCGAGCATTTCAGACCCATCTCTCTCATTGGTTACATATAAAAAGTCTTGGCTAAGCTTTTAGACAATAGAATAATTATGAGTTTTGAGTTGAAAGTGCATTTTTTTTTTAAAAAAGTATTTTGGTGGAAATAAACACTAGAGATGGAGAATCCTAAGAGTTAGCGTTGGAGTTAAATTACAAAGTAGGTTTTGTTCCTTTGAAATACCTTGGAGTTTCAGTAGGAGCGAATCCAAGAAATAGCTATGTGGAGGCCTGTTATTCACACCATCCGAATAAGAAGACTGAATCTTTCTTTTGGTGAAAACTCTGTGATGTCAAATTTGCCCATTTATTACCTCTCTCTTTTCTGTGATCCATCTAGTGTGATTAAGAAAATCACACAACTTCAAAGAGATTTCCTGTGGGGTAAGGAGGTGGGAGGAAGCAGAAAAATTGCATGGGAAAAAAATATGTACTTAAAAAGAGGAGTGGGGTTTAGGGGTTTGGAAAAATGGGGGTGGAGGTTAATGACTGAAAAAAGAACCGATGACTGGTGCCCTTTGCTTGATACACTGTGAAACTGTGGAGATAATTTATTTTTTCTTGCTCGTTTGCATACCAAGTATGACTTTCTGCTATAGTTGGTTCCAAATCAATCATGTTGGACATGTTAATCCCTTATGTCACTTTAATCAACATCTGGCATTTGCAAGAAATAAATTGTTATGAATTTGTGTTGCCTGAAATTTATGGAATCATGGGAATAAGATTGTGTTCAAGAATATATCGAGCTGCTTCGAGGACTTAGTTAAGTGGATAAGGGTATGATTTTGATTTTGGATTTAAAACTCAGGAAGGTAAACTTAAATACTCATTTTTGTCAAAGTGTATACAGTCTATAACCAATTCTAAAACTTGCTACATTCCATGTCCATTTTATTAATTTAATATATTTTTAAATTAAATATGATTTGATTTTCGATATCATTGATGTATTTTGAAGTTTGAAATGGAATATGAAGTCTCTGATCGACTTGATAATTCAAAAATTATTAGAATTATAGAAAAAAACTTGAGATTCTAATGAAAAACCTTATTTTCAATCGTGAAAACCTTATTTTCGGTAGTGAAATTATTGTATCTGGTCGTGAAAATAATTATCTCCGGTCGATTGGAGCAACAATTTCAAGATCGGAGACAAGGTTTTCCACTAGAATCTCAAGTTTTTTCAATAATTTTAATATTTTTGAAGTCTCTGGTTGATCATTAATACACTATCTTCGATCGATCATTACATTGTCTCCGATCGATCGTAGAGATTTTCAGCTTTTTGACTTAAAATGTATTAAAATAATAAAATGGATATGAAGTGTAGCTAATTTTTAAAATGGATATAGAGGATACACAATTTTTTAAAAAAATATGTATTTCTATATAATTCCTCAAACTTATCCCCTTGTAATTTTTAGGTTTGCTTTAATTTGAGAGATTGGATTTTTAATGCATCCATTACCTTGAGGTGATGTGATTTTGTTGTTTATTCTTCTATGGTGAACTTTGTATTCGTTGTTAGATTGCATCTCTTCTGTGTTTTTAAATAAATCTTTACGTTAATATATATAGGAAGTATCAACGATAGAAAGGTTGATGAGAAAACAAAAAAGTCAAATCCTGCATCAACTAATTAAAAGTCTAAAACTGGCGAGCATGACTGTGAATCGGATGGTAGAGTTAATGATTTTTAGCAATACTACAAGAGTAAATCTACGCACCCTAGCTATACAGTAAACACAAATTGAAATTCACCAAAATAGGGCTCCCGCCCAAAATACTGCAATACAATACAACTCCTTCATTCCTTTTTGATTCAATTTCTCGTTTTATTCCATCATGAAAAAAACTTTAAAAAAATAAATAAAATTTGATCGATATCTTTGAAATAAACAAATTTTAGCTCCCTTTTCTAATAAATATAAACGTGACGTACAAAATATGCACGGGGAAAATACACAATTGAGAGCATTTATAGCAACATTGTGTTAATTGGCCGAGCTTAAATCACATATTGGTAGATTTGGATCAAAATTTGAGGGTGTTTCTTTGAACTTATTTGAAATCATGATAAAATATTACAATTGCGAGACATGCAACAATATGAGATTATATATTTTACACCGATCTTGTTAATAAACATCAGTTAATTGTTTCATAACACTATCTCCAAACACATCATCACAACATCACGAATTATGGATGTCAATGGGTGAGTTTTATCCGGATCAGAACCAATAATAAGTAATGGTTCTGGTTCTGGATCCGACCCATTAGACACTGGAACCGGACCGAACCCGGACCATCAACTATGGGTCTTAAGTGGTCCGGAGCTGAGCGGGTTTGGAACCAGAACCAGACAAGAACTAGAACCGAAACCGTTGCTTTATAATTTAATATGTTATGAATGATTTTGAATCGATATGGATAAAACTAGCTCATTGACAAGCTTATTTAAACTTAGGTTTGTCAATAGATGAGTTTTACTCGGACCAGAATCAATAAATAAGTAGTGATTCTGGCTCTAGAACCAGAACCAGATCGGACCATCAAATTATGAATCTAAACGGTTCGGGTGTAAAACGGCTCTGGAACCGGAATCGAAACCGGAACCGCTACTTTAAAATTTAATGGGTTTTGAACGGTTCCGGTTCGATCCGGATAAAACCCACCCGTTGACATCTCTATCACAAACATACTCAATTACACTATACATAACATTTTTACTACCTTCTAAAACTTATAAAACAGTATAGCTTATAATGGATAAGTCATCGAAATGAGTAGAAAATAACATATTATGAAATTTGCAAATGCCAACAATGACATAAAGGAAAATCTTGATAGTTTGAATCTTCATACACAGGATTTTGTCTAAATTAATTCCATACAGACCGAAAATAATGAAATAGTCAAAATATTTTGGTTTCTATGTCCTTGAAATCCGACTGACACTGGCTTTTATTGTGAAGAATTCCAAGAGGATTTTCGGCCCAAGTATTAAATAACTTGTCAAGTAGTAGCTTGCTATGTTATGATATGACACAAGCCTAATGGATTGGGCAAATGTTAGGTAGGCACTGAATTGAATCAAATCAATAGTACTCATTTCAAAACCTTCCTTTTTTAATGGTTTATTTTTCACAAATAATTTAATCACAAAATAGGAAGATCTTTAATTTGTTACCCAACTTTTACTATTTTTTTTTCATTTTATCATCTAAACTGTGCTTCCACTAGCCAATGAAGTTAAGCAATATAGTTTTGTTTCTTTTTTAAATTAAAAAAAGAGCTTATTGAGCGAACGAAGTAATTATGTGAAATCTTAAAATTTGTAAAAATAAAAAGAAAGAGAAAAGATGTGGAGAATGATAGAAAGTGAGAGCGCGTGGGAAGCGGAGGAGATGTTTGGAGAATGGGACAGAAACGTACGGCGGAAGAAATCGCGGGATATATGCAGGCGGTGTTTTGATGTCTCTTTCTGTGTGGCGGTGGGCTCGAGACACGCCTCGTATTCGAGTTTTTCAAAAAAAGAGGCACTGCCATCTCTCTCTCTAGAGTTAAGCTGTAACACACTTTTACACCACCAAAAGACACGACCGAATCAGGGACTCCATCACTTTATGCCCCACTCAACAACACTTTTCCAATGGGCGCGTGTACGCACGCGGCATTCACTACTTCCATTTTGGTAGGGATGGCAATGGACCGGATCTGGCTAGATCCAGATTAAGATTCGATTTTTTTTACTTTGATCCAGATCCGATCCAGATTTATTGGTTCTAAAAAAATTAGATCCAGATTCATAAGATCCACATGGTCGAGGGTCTAGATCCGGATCCATATGTTTTCGCTTCTAAAATAAATTTTAAATCAACTATAATTCACAGTAACACCATAATAATCTAAATACATAATAATATTAGAATAATTATTAAAAATTTATACAATTATCACTATATTGGAAGACGTTAGTAATAAATTTACTATAAAGTAGAAAACAACAAACAACTCGATCGTCGGTTGTGTAACCCATCGTAAATGCTGATTGATACATAATTGAGAGTATTTGAAATGAAATTTGGAGCATATTTGTTTTGGGAGAATTTGAAAAAGAAAATTGAAAAGTTTTAAATTGGGTTAGGTATTTAATTATAATAAAAATAATATATATATATATATATATATATATAGAAAAAATTAAATGGATCTGGTCGATTTGGACAGGATCCGGATCTCAAAACTAAATCCAGATTCGAAATATGAGAGTAGGATCCGGATCCAATTTTTTAGGATCCAGATCCTGAAAATGAATCTGAATCCATGGATCTGGATCGGATTCGGGATCCATTGTCATCTCTACATTTTTGTCCCTTTTCTGTGAGGAGTGTTGGATGTTTCTTTTTAATTATAATTATAGTAAAACGCTGTAATTTCGATATAGTTTATATAATAGATAAAATATATGATTGGATATTTTTATTATTTTTTAAATTCTATATTTTAATAAGATATGGATCTAACTAAATTAGCTCAAAAGATATAGATTATAAGAAGTCTTCTGATATCCAAGATTTCAATCTGTCAAAATAAAAAATGGATAATTTATACTATTTTTATTTATCTAAGATAATCTTCAAAAGCAAATGCATCCTACATTTATTAATTTATACATACTCTCAATTTTATGATCATAAAGTCTCATGTGACTTCTGAATCCTTACGTGGCCACAAACATAAGAACAACATTCTAATTGAGATTTTGCGTGAGATCATATCCTAATTGATATTTGAAATGTGATATCCATGCATTTTTATGTGAAGTCTCTCATATGAGATCATATTTTTTATTATATAGGCCCTTACTTTTGTTTTTGGTTGTTAAGTACTTCTACTTCCGTTTTGGAATTTGTATCCTTTCATTTCTAACGTTTAGTTAGGATTGATCTCTATTTTTATATTTCAAATATTGCTTTTGTCCATAGCTTGATATTTTAAAACAATCAAAGATGGAAAATTGCTATGTTGTTACAAATATAACCTAGTTATTTAATGGCGTCGAAGTAAACATGATGTGGACTAACGATCACATAAGATAAAACGATGTTGTTTTATCTTATAGAGCAAAAATCGACAACACGTCAACAACTGTTGGTCCACGTTACATTGTCTTGACTCTGTTATATAACCAGACTATTTTAGTAATAAATGAACAATTTTTGGGTCATATTTAAATTATAATGTAAGACAATAAACTACTTGTACAGACAAAAGTCATGCCGTATTTATACATAAACCCTAAATATAAATTAAGATACTTTCTATATTTCAATAAAAATAAATATAAGTCATCCAAATTTATCCTTGAAATTACAAGTTCATACTAGTTTCATAGATCCAATTATGAAGACTTAAATTACAATCATTATTATCTTAAAAAATATTTATGTCGTTTCCTTTAATTTAAATCGTATACATTTATGACATACCAGTAACTATATGTTTAAAATTGACCTAGAGATATAATAATTAATATTTGAGATCAAAAATTTTAAATTTGAATCCATTATGAAATAACTTTTAAAATTTTGTATTAATTGAAAAGTAAAAAAGAATACCTATCAAATAAGATAACATTTGTAGATAACTTAAGATTTCTTCGCTCTCATAATGCGCAAGGACATTGTTATTTTATTTGTGTATGAAAATTGGAGATCATGTGACTTGCTTGAATTTGGAGCAACACCGTTATTAAATTAGGTTGAATTTAATTATGTAATCTAAGCTAGTATATAAGTCAAGGTAGGTAGAAGGCTATTTTTGAATATGTTCCCTACTCAATATGCAAAAGAATGCGTTTAGGCACCAATTATTGATATGGAAGGAAAAGTTAATGCTTATAGCCTTAAATTAAGTCAAGAATTGATTACTACACGTTCAATGTAATACAGCACGAGCCTAATTTCTGAAGACCTAATACTTAGGAATTTTACTTTATTTAATTATCAAGAAAAGTTCATTATTGGAATGATCTGCAGAGACATATTATCTAATGCGGATGGAACAAAAAGACAATAATTTAAATAAAAACTTTTGTACAGTAAACTACTAGAGAAATCTTATCCGTCGATTCATAAGAAAGGTTTGGTGTTACTTTGACAAACATATTGACACACTCAGTTTCACGCACACTAAAATAAATATCTTTATAGTCATTTAGTTCTGAATTTTTTTAAAAATAAACTATATTCACAAAATTGTCAAAATTGTGTTAAGAAATGGTTAGTAACTGCGAATAACACAATCTTTACTTTAATATATAATTAAATTATGAATTCAAAACATTACAAATACTACATTATTCATTAAAATGTAATTATAACAACATCCTAAGTCTTTCTAAAAAATTTGTTCGATGTGCAACGCTAAAACGATGTAAGTTTCCTGTTAAAAAAATGAGGATCCTATAACTTTAAAAAAGTTTTGGTGTTATAGTTACGATAACTTTAAAAATTATAAAATTGAATAAAAATTGAATTTTATATAATAAATAATTTGAAAATATTATATTCAATATAAAATATATCCTCTGTGACATTGTTGCACGGGCGAGTATTTGAGTGACAGAAAAAATAAAATCATACATTTTTTATTTCATTGAATCCGCATTTGCAGTGAACTCACATTCATGTCAAATACATGTGAACCACACATGTTGTGTAAATCTCATTTGAAAAAGAAGGTGTGATAGACAGATAGACAGACATAAACAAATTATATACATATAATGCTTTACTTAATACATTGTATCCAAATTTGTCAATTGTATAAAAGTATTTTGTAGTATATAAGTAATTCTCATATATATATATATATATATATATATATATATATATATATATCAATTGTATATTAGAAGTTGTAATTTCTAGGAGTCATAAATACATATGATATGATATATCTACGGGTGACAAAAGTAGTGGATCGGGTCAGGTCAAAAACAATTGAGTTGCAAAATATGAAACCCAACTCCAAGCGGATTATCGAGCCGGCGGGCCAAGCCCGCTCAATTTTTGCCTATAAAATTACATACTTAATTGTAAAAGAAAGATCAATTATATAAAATAACATAATAAAATTAAAAGTTAAAAGTTATATATTAATACAACAAAAAATAAATTGAAACACGAGAGTCATAATCTAAAATAAAACAATAAATGACTTTAAATGAGAATTAAAGAGAAAGATAAAAAGAAAGATAAATAATTAAAGAGAAATAAAAAATATATATTTATCGGGTAGAAATTTTAGTCCCTAAATCCCAAGTTCTTTTTGCCTAAGCCCAATTGACTCGAGATACTTTTTTAATCCCTAATTTTGAAGTCCTGCTTAGTTCAAACCCTATCCATCGGACGGGCTCCAAATATATCACAAGAGTGATGCTCACATGGGAGTAAAAGCGCGTGGGGTAAAGGAGAGGAGAAAGTGGTAAAAAAAGCGGATAGCGTGTATGGGTCTTTGGTTAGGAGAAGAGAATAGGCTGCGGGTGCAGTAAAGTCATCTCCTTTCCCAGACCGCCGCTTTCCTTTTTCGCCTTGAATAATCAAATCTCACATTATTTTATAATTATATTTACTAAACAGTATAAAAAATCAATTTCCCAAATAAATTGTGGTGACATTCGTAATGGTCCGTGATATTTCAAGCGACAAACTGTACATCGTGACGGACCAATCAATTGTTTATCCTTAAAACCCTTTTCCTTTTTCCTTCCTTTTTCCATTATCTCAAAAACGATCTTGATTTGCCCACTAGATGTGGGTAAGTTTTTCACAAAATTATCAAATCCTTTTTACTACTTCGGGGCAAGATTATCTTTATTTTAGATATTGGTTAGAGGAATTCACTGATTCAATTTTGCTTCGAACTAATTTGGAAACGCTAGCATCCCGACGATTTGATATTATATTTTTTTAGTAATTATAAAATTGAAATAAATATGAATAATTAAGTAAAAAGACCGTAGAGCAAATGGGATCTTTATTTGTAAAAAGGGAATATTTTGAAATTAAGTTGTAGTGTGCGAAAGTGAAAATCTTGTGCCTTTTTGACCGTAGAGCAAATGGGATCTTTAATCGTAACATTCAAGAATTGAATATTAAAATTATTTGCCTACGTATTCCGGTTGAGTGCGTTTGAAGATCTTGTGCCTCAAATATCATTCATCATATAACATACTGTGAAATGCTATAATTAGCGGTGACTCTTTTTGCTAAAAATAATAAAATTACAAGGTCGTCAATAACGAAAAGGAGTAAGAATTGATGATGTTCATATCAAAGTTCATGTGTAAAATATATTAAATAATATTCCCAGATATTTATGTAATATATGTATAAGTTAACGTTCGATTTATATTTATGAATTTGGAAAATATTTTACCAACTAGATTAAATTTTATTGTATTTAATATATCTTAATAATTTCATGATTAATTTATCTACCTATCATGAATTATTTATGTACTTACATACTCATCGCATTTAATATCCATTCATATCCCTAAGTTTGACCACGCAGTGAGTTAAAATAAATGAAATTGTTTCAGTTTCTTCAACCAAGCAATACAGTACATTTAGGTCGATGCATCTAATCAAATTCAATACGAACAAGATTCCAATTCAAACACTATATATAACATAGGTCCATGTTCAATTATTTGAGGCTGCCTTTTTATTCCGTCCCCGCAAGATGCGGACACTATTTTGGCATGGTCCTTTTTTTTACTTACCAGCACAAATCTCGTCCGTTATTTGTGCATCTATTTTGAATGGATTTCACAAATTTATGATACACTACTATATGTAATAAAAAGTCATTTTCTGTCCAATTAGAATGGTTGGGTGATAAAGTGAGTTTTTATGATCAAAAAGTTATTGATTTGAATTCAACTAACACTTCTATGAGTCTAATTAGAATGGTTGGGTGATAAAGTGAGTTTTTATGATCAAAAAGTTATTGATTTGAATTCAACTAACACTTCTATGAGTCTAAGTTAGTTACATATGATTTTTTAAGTGTGATTTACTCTCGTGGTTTTTCAAGTGTAGTTTACCCGTTTTGTGTAATTTGCAGGCCATTGCACATAAACGTAGGTTGTTTGCATATTCTATAAAGTTTGTAGACTATTATATAGGAACGTAGGGTTTACCATGTACGTACCATATGTAGCGACTGTGGATTCCTTATAATATACAAAAAAATCTTGTTCTTTTGTAGGGAGAATTTTTTTTAAAAAAGAGGGTAATTTACAGATTAATCGAGCATTTCTTCTTTTTAATCGGAAATTACCTCCCGTTCCGAATTATGGTTAAAATATTGTGCAAGAGTTGTCTAAGTCTAATAATAGATCATCCCCAAATCCTGAAAGTCCCGTCCGTCTATCGCAAAATAAAAACCTTAGGGGGCATCCCTATAGAGCCAAAACGAAGAATAAATCTTTTTTTCTTTTGTAGGGAGAAGAAAATCATGGTTTGTCGTCATAGTTTTCCAAGTGTGATTTATCTTTTTGTGTGATTTGTAGATTATTACACAAGAATGTGAAATTTATCCTGTATTCATTATAGACAGCGGTTGCGGGTCCCTATGACATAAAAAAATCTTTTCTTTTGTTGGGAGGAAAAAATCACAATTAATATTTATAGATACATTTTAAATAGACTCCAATCTTATATAATGATTCATATACTACCATCACTAAATTATATACGACCAAATTAAACCTATAATAAAAGTTACCCTTTTAAGGGATAATGATGGGTTTTTTTTACCCCATTATGAGTGCATGCATCTACCCATAAATATAACATATTAATCCAATTGTGAAATGGAAGATAGCTTTAAAAGAGGGGTAACATGGGCTGATTGGAGACCATATGGGGAACGGACACCTGTACTCTCAAGTCACCTCCCAAAAATTACTCTTTTAAGACATTACCTTCTGCGATCATATGTCATATATTATAATCTTTACAACCTACACAGTTTCATATACTTCAACCTAGCATATATATACACTTTTGGAATAAAATTGAGTTAATTGATAAATTTCAATCTTTCTATATTATTGAAATTTAGACCCGCCTTTTAAATCGTTTCAAGACTACCTAATTTTTTTGATTTATAATAAAATAATTACTCTCAATTTATGCATGAATTTGAAACTAAAATTTAGATATTCATCATATGTTGAAACACAAAAATTTGAAGCTCATTATCTAGTATATCCTTCCATGGTGTCAACTTCCTCATGTAATTGAATTGAGAGAGTTGATACAGCGGAGTTGGGCGTCCTAACAATTCAAATTGCAATTCGGATGTCGAACGACAAAATTAATAACACTTGAAATAAATAAAAAGGCCTAAATCAATTTTGAGTTCCGACGTTGAATAAACACCTAAATCTCAAGCTCAATTTCGCACAATTAATTAGGAAATATGAATTTTAGTACAAATTAAAAGACTAATATATTAATGCAATGTTTGAAAGGATTGGTCTAATTTACAACAAATCCGAAATATTATGATTTAATTAGCAATTATTTTTTGTGAAAAAGACATTATTTTAGTTATGTGATTACAAAGGGTATTGATGGGTATGAAAAAGCTATCTGTAAATACCAGAGTATAGGTGATCAAATTATTTACGGAAATACCTTATTCTTGGATGGTAGCTCTGAGTCTACAAAAAGATCACGAATATAGCCGTACGTGTCCAATGTTGATTGGTCCCTTAATTAGACTATTAACGCCAAAATTACTTACTGAGTTATACTTGTACATCATATATTCATATTACAATATTGAATCGCATTAGTGACACTTGAACTAATAACTTCTAGCTTCGTCAATATACATACAATAATAATAATAATAATAATAATAATAATAGAAAGCTAAACGCAAGTGGATATATGATCGTCAATATACATGCAGAACTTCAAGTTACAAAAAGAAGTCTTAAAATTTTACTGCTTTCGTTACACTAAATTTGACATATATTTTTTGGGGTTATTTCACTGAACTTGGCTTATTTTCTTATTAAGAAATAATTATTTCTTGAAAATGTGTGGGCTTTGTCTATTTTTTTATCAATTTAATTGTTTATACTTTTTTCTTAACTACTTTTTATTTATTTAATCACTTTATACCGTTCTCACAAATATCCGTACATAAAATAAACAAGTCATATTCGGCGGAACGAAGAGATACTATTTTGAAGTAATTGTTAACTTATATAAAGAATAAATAAATATTTTTCCAATATATAGATTGTTTACATATGTAAACGATGTATTACTAAATCATTTACTTTAACTTTTTTTTATACCCAATCCACCTATGATATAGGAGAAACTTTAAATATATTATGCTCTTTTGTTCAATTAATGTTGGCTCATATAATTTTGGATTGTCTCATTATTGTTGGTGCATGTATATATATAAAAAAAAGTTACACTGAAAAGTCATCGAATTCCGTGTTATATACTAGTATTACTGTACATACAAAATACAATTCTCTTAATTTTCGTACATAAAAACAATAAATCAATATTAACAAAACAATGAAGTATTAATTATATTATTAAAATTCTCTCGGGAGACTTGAACATGATAAGTAATAAATGATGTCATATCTACTGAAAAGCATTGGGTTGGATTTTATAAATAAATGTTACTTATTAATATAAATTGATAATATTTATTTTTGGATTCAATGCTGTGACATAGGTCAAAATTCGTAGGACATATTATAATTCGAATCCGATTACTAACAAATATTCAATAATATTACAAATATATTGATGTGTCCCGAGTTTTAATTGAATAATAAGCATCATTACCGAATCGTGAACTATCAAATCGTACATACACAGATTTTCGTGATCTATATATCCTAGCAAACTATATAGGAGTGGCCTTCAAATGATGAACATATATAAATTTTAGGGTAAATATATACAAATACACATTTTTACAAAAGTGTGTACAACCTATAATCATATTTCAAATTTGATACCGTGTATATCCAATTGCCTTTTTTAATATATATCTACTGAGTCATGCGCGGTCTTCGGTGTGAAATTGACATAACACTGACTCCGAAACATAACAAACATGTGAATGAATAAATGATTGCGAAATTATTTTCTGTATTCGATATTATTATGTTAAATTACTTTATATATCACTGAATCATGTTTATTTCATATATCACTGAATCATGTTAAAAGTGTGAGAAAAAATTAATTAAATCACTGATTCATTTAAAAAAAACATAAATGAATCAAAAAATTAATTAACAAATAAAAATCAAAAATTCCGGTCGACAATTCCTTGTTTTCGGTCGATCGGAATCAAGGAATCATCGACCGCAGAGAGGATGAACGACCGAAATTTAATAAAAAATCAAATTTTGAATACTAATTGGTCGTAGGAGAGGATTTTAATACAATTTTAATTAATTCATATCTCGGTTAATCGGAAACATCAAATTGGTTTATGGAGAGGAATTATCGGTAGGAAACAAGTATATTTGAAATAAAATTAATACTAATTATTAATTCATTTCTCCGATCGACCGGAAACATCAAAGGGTCGTAGGAATCGCGATTTTCAATCGAAAAAAGGATATATCAAATTAATTTAATACTAATTAATTTAAATTAAATGTATGATATTTAAATTAATATTTACAGGTAATCTATGATGGAAATTTTGCAAAATGCTGAAATTATAACACAACTTATTAATTTTGAAATATTTAATATTGAAATTATCCTTTATATTTGATATTAATTATCTTGTACAAAATAATACTCTGAAAAGTAAAACCTTACACTAAAATTGCGAAAAATTAAAGAAGACAAATAAATGCAGAAAAATTGAAGAAGACAAATAAATGCAGAAAAGTAAACCAATAATTGAACCAATTCTCTCCTATTTATACAATCGATTGTAACAAATACAAATCCAACAAATTGCTCTTGCTTTTGCTCCTCCAATTTTCGTTCCTTCATTTCGATTTTATATTCAAAATTTTCAAATTTATTTCTTCAATCCAGAAGCCAGTAGCTATGTCTCAACAAGTAAGTTATTCGAATTTTTATTTATTTTCGACGTGTTTTGAATTTATTGTTGTTTATGATATTAATTTGTGTTTAGATTTATTATTGTTAATTTTGTTTAGATTTATTATTGTTTATTGGTATGGATAAATTATTTCGTTTAGATAATTAAATTAATTGGATAATTAATTTAGTGTTTTAATTTATTGCATAATTAGTATATATAATTTAGATAATTAAATTAATTGGATAATTTGTTTAGTGTTTTGAATTTATTGCATAATTAGTATATATAATTCGATATAATTCGTTTAGATAATTATTGTATAATTACCTATATATAATATATAATTGGATATAATTAGTTTAGATGAAATTAGATATTTATGGGTTTTATATGAAAAATAAATGAATTAAAGGAATCCTCTCTCCGGTCGATGAATTAAAGGAATTATATGAGAGGTCGATGAATTAAAGGAATTATATGAAAAATAGATAAATAAATGATTTTATGGGTTTTAAAAAAGCATAAATGAATTAAAAATTAAATTAAGTTAAAATCCTCTCCTCCGCCGACCAATTCCTTGATTCCGTAATTCATTCAAACATAATTAAATTAATTATTGATTCGGTCGACGGAAACATAAAATTGATCGACCGGAAACATAAATTATCAAATTAACAATGATTAGGTCGTAGAATCTTCGATTGTCGACGGAGAGGCTATTTTCGATAGGGAGAGCCTATTTTCGACGGAATCTTGAATTATCAAATGAATTTAATACTAATTATTAATTGATGTCTCCGGTCGATCGGAAACAAGGAAATATCGATAGGAGACATAAAACTTGAATTAATTTTAGATTAATGTATCGATCGGAAACAAGGAATTTAATACTAATTATTAATTAATTTTTTTAGAAATTAATTTTAAATGAAATCAATTAGGATAATTTTAGATTTATTAGGATAATCTTGAATTATTGTTGTTGTTTTAATTTTAAATGAAATCAATTAGGATAATCCACGAAATTAATTTTAAATGAAATCAATTAGGATAATCTTGAATTATTGTTGTTTATGATATTAGATTTCTTATTGTTAGTTTTATTTAGATTTATTATTGTTAAATTTGTTTAGATTAATTATTGTTAATTTTGTTTACATTAATTATTGTTAATTTTGTTTACATTTGTTTTGCTTATTTGTTTAGATAATTCGATTGTTTCTGCTATTTATAATTATTGCATAATTCATTTAGATAATTGGATATAATTATTGGATAATTCGTTTAGATAAGTGCCGACATAATTCGTTTATTAGATAAGTCCCCTTTTAATTAATTTATTGTAAGAGACTTTAATTATTTAATTAGATTTTGATTAGATTGCTATTTTTTCTTATTTGTATATTTGATTAGAATGTATATTTGTTTTGTACATTAGAAAAATCATATTAAGGCGTATATTTCATTAATGTAATCTTGTATTTGTTATAGATGTCGGGATGAAAGAACATTATTGTTAGATATGGAGGGCAGTGGGATCCTTCTTTATGTTACATTGGCGGGTATTAGTCAAATGACTTTGTTCGAATGGACAATGTAATTATCTCGGAGTTCATAGAGATGATTGATCAAATTATGTCGACAAATTCGTTGATTACAACCTACCAACTGCATTATCTATCGAGATCTCGGAGTGGTAGAATTATCAAATTACTTTTGAGTAATGATTATCAACATTTTCGATTGGCTCATGATGCCCAACCAGAGGTCTATGTGACTCACGATGCCGACACATCCCAATCGGAGCAAGAACTATATAGACCTTCGTTTGAGATACCATCCTCGTCAACATATGACTACACTTCCCAACACATATCGTTCGATGCGTCGTTGACACAACAATTTACATCATCTGATTGGTTTGATCTTGATACGTCTCAATATATGCGCAACACATGGATCCATCCAGAATTCTCTTTCCCAACATATGTTGCAACCACGACCGGTGATACACTTGTTGAGGACGGCGATGGCGACGACTACGTTGAAGAAGAAGATGAAAGCAGTCGGATGAAGAGGAAGAAGATCGCGATGCGCTTTGGTGAGCTATGGCTCATTTGTGAGTTTGACGCATGGATCCGTCGAGAGGGTGGATTGGAAGCTTCTATCTACGATTATGCGAGTAACATGCAAGAACACGTAGGAGGCTAGAGCGAAGAAGTTGAGAGATGAGCAAGCGGCTAGTCCTGTTATTCCTCATGATGATTCGATTAATCTCTTTGCTCGTCCTCTGGACTCGGTTCCGGACCCGATGGTGGCGAAGGTTCCATCTTTGCGACAATGGTGAACTTAAGATATCCGTGGGGCTATGGCATTTGGAGCGTCGAGTAGAATTTGTTATTCCTCGTTCCGATAATTCGAGGATTACATTCAAATGTCGATATCATAATCGGTGTCCTTTTCTACTACGTGCATCGTGCAAGGTGGATTTTGGTTTGTCCGCAAGTTTGATGCTATACATACTTGCGCACGAACTAGTGAATATCGGAGTAAGGAAGGTTAATGCCGTGTAATTGCAGCATACATATCACGAAAAATGTGAAGGCGGTGAAGTGCTAAAGCCGAGGTCCATTATGGGTGATTTGCGGCGAGTACGGTGTACACGTTACATAAAGTGTAGCAATGCGAGCCCGTAATAGGCGATCGAGATGATATCGGTGGACATGAAGAATCATTTCACTACTACCGAGTTATACGCATATGTTACGGATGAGCAATCCCGGTTCGATGGTGACTTGGATATTAGATCGGATGGTCGGTTCCGTCACCTCTTTGTCGCGCTCGGTTCATGCAGATTGGCGTACATTGTGCCTCCGAGGCCGTGATTGTAGTCGACGACGCACTTGAAGGGCCGCAATAAAGGCATATTATTCGTTGCCGTGACAAAGGACGACAACGAGCAAGTTTTCCATTAGCTTATGGAATTGGTCCGATCGAGAATGATGTCTCATGGACTTGGTTTCGTCTCGACTACAAGTCGCTTATGGATCAAATCCGGAGATGTTGATTGTTTGAGATGCCCATGTCATTATAATGAGCGCGGTCAGTGTGTCTACCCGATGCAACACACGGATTATGCTACTACCATCTGCTGAAAAAATCACCCGTTTGGGCAACCATCCGCAAAGTTATTTGAAAGCCGCTTATGCGTACAAGATGCACACTTTGAAAAGCGATGGCTATGTTAAAGTCTCGTGAAGGCCGATGGTAGTGGCGCATATACCAAGTTGGTGGAGGTTGGAGTGCAGTGGGCTGATCACGGTGCCCGTTAGGCACTACGGTTTATGACATCGAACATTGCGAATCATTCGATTCTCGAATATTGTGGGCTGAGCGATTGCCAATTTGCTCAATGATTGAGGTAATCCGTCACATTACTGAAAAATGGTTCGATGAGAGACATGAAGCGACAAAGAGGCAGCGGCTGAATTGACCCCCAAGCAACGCGTAAGATGATGGTATCAATGGAACTATCACGCAGATACGATGTAGTGCCCTCATCGGACTCCACTTTCAAAGTCAAGCACGGAAGCAAAACATTGAGTCGATCTCAATACGCAATCGTATGCGTGTTTGGAGTGGGACATAGATATGATACCGTGTTCTCATGTCATTGCTGACTATATGGTGCAATTTAAGTTTAATTATGTTAATTTTTTGATCAAATTGATTTCACTTACATATAATTGATTATATAAATTTTTAGTCATAAAGGTCACCATATATCTAACTATGTGGGGAGTACTACCATTCGCAAAGCTAGCGAAGCATACTCGTGTCGGATCAATCTGTTCGACCACGGTCTAGTTGGATTTGCTCTCCGAATGTTCTTTGGAATTACGTTATGCCTCCTAATAGAGTCCGTCGGTGGGGCGAAAGTGGATCGATATCGTCATCCAGCGAAGTGGGATCGAGTAGTAGAAGTGGTGCACTACGGACATGTAGCTTGTGTGGTAATGAATCTCATCGCGTCGGAAATGTCCTTACTTATCCGGATCGAGTGACATTGTAATGAAAGAAAACATTCATGTAAAGATATTATTAACATTATTATTATTTTAACTTAATCAAATTGAATTGAATTGAATTGAATTGAATTTGGAATTGGAATTGGAATTGGAATTGGAATTGGAATTGAAATTGAAGTTGAAGATCATATTAAAATTAATCCATTGTCGATAAGATAATGTAACTAAGAATCTATTACAAGAGATAAAATAAATAAAATCATTACATAGTACATGCTAATTTCTACCTCTTCCTCTTCCTCTTCCTCTTCCTCTTCCTCTCGAACTTATATGGATCACATATCTCATATATATTTCCACCTACTTTATGTCTATATGCTAAAACATTAGACGCACCCATTTGATGCTCGGTGAACCGAAATAAGGCGTTCCACGATCGTACGCAAATGGACCATCATCAAATCGTCTTCCTAGTCAAATACCTCGAAGAGGCGGCTCGTGTAATAATCGCATCATTATTCCATGGTGGTATCGGTGGGAGTTAGCCTCGAACCATCTAGTGAAGATCGAACTGCCGCAATAATCTAGTCGGGCACACGAAGTCCATCATCCTCGTATCCACTTGATCTGGTCCGTCCGTCAAATCGCGAGTCAAACGACGCAATGACCGAGTGCATATCCACGCGTACTATCGCGCGCCGCTCGATGGCGCAAAGGATGATGATCTATAAAATTAATATTTAGATAAAATAAACAAGGAAAATTTCAATTTTGCAATTTATTGTATTAAATAAGGTTACTGCGTGCACGTAACCATGATGTATAACCCGTCATGCCGAGGACAAGCTGCTATCCAATGCGGTGGTGGATTCCATGCCATAACAATGCTCTCGGGGTTATGATCACATTGTTCCTCACGCTGGTCTTGAATGTAGGACGAAAGCGTTGCGTGTACCTCGGACCATGAATTTTGCGAAACATCTATTCAACATTGAAAATTAAGTAATTAGAGATACTACATATATACTATATATTGATTGTATTAAACACTTACGAAAAACCGAGATCAATGATGATTGTGTTTTGATAATCCACCCCATCCAATACGTCGATCCGGCATCGAGTCTCATCCTCAAATACACCATGAATAGATCGACGACCGCAAAATTATTTTAGGGATACATATCAATATAAGTAGATGTACTTAAAAAGCGAAGCATATTGTATAAAAGCGTGCCGAACATCAAAAGGCCTCTCGGCATTTCGATATTCATGAAAATGCAACTGGACTTGTCGATCAAGACCGAACAACCACCATTACCTTTTGTGTTCAAGAAAGCGGTAATTTATCAATATATCATCGGATAATGGACGTGGCATCGGGCTATTCACGTATGGTGACCTCATTCTGGTAGAAGGTCTCGTGCCGTTCACCTCTCCGGATCCCGAACTACAAACATTTAATTTAGAAAATGAAAACATAACAAATATAATGAAATATTATAAAGCGCGAATATGAGACTTAATAGTTACTGTTGCTCCAGCTGCTGCTTTGGGCTCGAAAGTCGCCTCACGGCGTCCGGTGTCGGATCACTAAATAGGTCGATCCGTCATGGAATGATGAGATGTAGTTCGGGCTGGTACCATGGATCCAGTGAGTAGCGGGGAGGGGTATCATCAGGGCGATGTGTGGGATAACCTATGTTAAGCCCTCGCCCGAGGATCTATCTTGGATATTTAATTCACCATACATTGATTATATTCCTAGCATGCGTCTATATAATTAATTGCAACACGTAGGGGTTTTTCGTGTTTACCTTTGGATCGAAGAGGTCGATGGAGCGGCACGGCGGATCGAGCAGAACGGACTCGTGCTTTGACCTTACGGACTGTATCCGATTGCCCAATCTTCAACGCCGAGTGAGGGCGATCTATGGAGAATGCTTGGAAAATCACCCAATGCTCTCTCACAAGACTCACGAAAATTCTCTCTCAAACACTATGAGATGGCCGAAATTTTGTGTTGGATTAATGAGCATTAACCTAGACTTTATCTCATACCTTATATTTATAATGCACTACCTTAATCCCATATGGAAATTACCATAATCCTATATGGAAATTACTATAATCCTATATGGAAAATTACCATACTCCTAGGATTATTACCATACTCTTAGGATTATTACCATAATCTTATATGAAAAGGATCTATGCATATACCATAAATATAATTATATCCTTGTGGGATAAAGAGAATAAAATCTTGCCAATGGAGCATCATGGGCGCCGATTTTGCTCTACACTACGAACTGGATGTGCCGGCCGGGGATCAAATCTGAGGAATAAAGATGGGCCTCAAATAAATTAATTATCTTATGTTCAGCCGAACATAAATTAATTTATAAACATTCGATCATGCCACTAAAGAAAGAATGTTGACTTACCCTTTATTATCGAAGTTGAGTCGGGCTTGCACTTAGACATTAAGAATCCCGTATTTAAGATATCGAACGTCCATTAATCATTTATAGTAATCATTGCTTAAAACAATTAATAACTTCATTTCCTTAAGTAGTACCACTCAACCTTATTATTGTACTTGAGCTAACTCAACTGCGGGGTTTAGTACAATAAACCTTTGAGCTCCTTAAGGGGCGTCATCATCCTAAGCGGATACGGTGACTCGTCTGAGATAACTAGCGTGACATCAAGACGCCACCACCCAAGATGCGGAGAATCTTGGGTTAGAACATATAACCTCACCCATAACAAGTCAAAGTGATGGTCAAGAACTCATACTCACCTAATACCTTATCGAGTTTTAGATCATCGCAAGTCACCGAGATCTTGGTTCTTCACGACGGTCGATAGAAGAACACATCTCACTGTGATCCTTGATACGTCGAGGCGTACCGGCATAGACAAGCAACTAAGTCAAGTCACTTCTTATCTATCTGCGGCTAAACCGACAACTCGTCCTAAAGTTGTCTCGGTGTGAAACTTTTATATCTCATTAAGCTTGACCAATCATACGGACTTACGTGATCTTCTACACATTGTATGATATAACTTATATATGAGATAAGGGACACAGATATATGCGATTAAGTATTCAATCGGATAGGAGATTGTAATAGTGGTAACGAAACATTGTATACAAGCTCAACCAAAGCGCTTCAAGATACAAATCAACATGATGCGGTCTTTGCCTCGATCGGCTCAATATGTCCATTGTCTCGAGGATATCGGGTGGACGGTGATGTGGTCTCGATCTTCACCTCTCGTTGTCGTCGTCGGATGGCGTGGGACATGAGTGCATGTGTAGCCGTATCATCTCTATGTTTGCAACCACATCGAGTCTTCTAAGAGGTTTTGAACCACTTCTTTATCTTTGGAATAAATTTGTCTTGATAGACCTCTCGATCGTTGCTTCGCTCTGTCCTCACTCTCCGGACAGATTCCGGATAGATTCACGGATCAGCGACGATCGGCGGAACTAAGGCGCCTGGTGCTCGCCACCACCGCTTTCGATGAAGCGCCTCCCTGGTATGTCTTCCGTATCCGTCTCTCAGCGGATGGGCGGCTATCCACATATGGCTGCAACTCATCAACAACCGGAACCTCAACGACCCAACCGACGATGTCCTGCGGCCGGGTCTCGAAGGTGAAGGCTCGAGGCTGCTCGATGGAGACCACGGAAGATCGGGATCCTCAACAAGCGTGGAGCCTCGCCGGAACTCGGCGTCTACGTCGAGGCTCATCCACCGGATGAGACACACCACGACGAAGGGGGGCGTCGTCCCTCCTCAAAGGATTTGACGGTATAACAAAATTCACACAGTGGAGAGGGTGTGAGGCAGACACCCGATGGCGGTGCTAACCTCGAATGAGTCGGGCTCGATCGATGTGAGATGATAATCGACCTAAAATAAATTGAAAGATGTTATTTAATATTCTAATAAATACAATACCTCATACATGATTTAAAATTATAATAAAATTGAAGACATCTTGCTCAAAAGAGGCGTAAAAGCTGCCGGTGAGAGCCTACTCTTGAACTTCCACCTCAACACTCTCGGATCTGTTGTGGGATTGATGTCGTCCCGGCTATACTTCCCAAGCGGGTATGATCTCGGTGACCAAGCATATAGTGCCCAGATCGGTCCGTAAAAGTGGTATTGAGCATTAGGTTGACAACTGCGTCGTATAATATCTCAATATCTCGTAATCGTAGGCCCCACGGAAATCGGCAAAACGCCTCGGATAGTCGACCAATGCCCAAACCCAATCAGCTATTATCTTCCCGTATCGTACCCAAATACGAATCCATAGATGATAATAACGTAGGCCACACGTAAATAGTGACGAAGATCTACATCATCACTAAAATCACTACTACAAAATCTATCTAATAGATTACGTAATGTAATCTGTGTGCCCCCGCAAAAAAGGCTATAGACCTCAACGTCGCTCAAGTCATAGTCTTGTGTGGGATCAAATGATGATGACCCAAATTGCGGGCGGTGACTAGAGCATAATCTCTAATGGAAAACATATATATCTTCCATTGATGAAAAATACATCTTGGTTGCGTAGGTTCTATCGGACGGAGACTATATGGTGCAAAGATAAACTAGATTTAGGCCGGAATCAATCAATCGGATGATCAAAGCAACCCCTAAACATATCTACCAACTGTTCGCCTCCTTATCTAGCAAGACATTCTTAATATACTTAAAATAATCGGTCCTAAAATAAGTCTTTACATCCGCCACAACATTTATTGTAGTAGGTCTAAAAAAGCAGGATCGATCTACAATTATATCAATACCACATATTACACAACATACAACAATTCAATGCTAATCCAAAGTTGAAATTTCAAATGATTTTACATATTCAATCACATTATTCAAGCCAAAACAAATATCTCATTCAATCGAAAACACATGCCATAAACACTATTTATTCAATCACATTATTCAAGCCATATCGGTATTAACTACTCATATTCAATCGTTGAAATATTATTCAAGCCAAAACAAATATCTCATTCAATCGAAACATCTGAGCCATAAACACTATTTATTCAATCACATTATTCAAGCCATATCGGTATTAACTACTCATATTCAATCGTTCGAAATATTAACTACTCATATTCAATCACATTTAGCAACATTTATCCAAAATATACATCATTTATCCAAAATATATATACTATAAAGTGGAAAAATATCTCAATTACAAAATATACATACGGTAAACATATTAAAATTGCATAGCTATAGTGTTTCAAAATAATATACACGAAAACATCTTGGTAAGTCCGACATATTGTCACTCGTTCCTTCGAAAATAATTGTAAAATATGGTTCTGCATTATTACAATATTCAATTAATAACTAATTATTAAAAATTAAATTAAAATTAAATTGATATCGTAAATTGGAAAATCAATGTTTCGGTCGTCGGAGAGAAGCTTCCTCGATCGAAAACTTGATTGGTCGACGGAAACAACAAATTAATTCAAGAAATTGAATTAATTTGTTGTTTCGATCGAGATTGTTGTTTCGGTCGAAATTTGTTGTTTCGGTCGAGGAAGTTTCCGATCGATCGGAAACAACAAATTTGGACCGAAAACAACAAATCCCAATCGAAACTTCAATTTTGCGTAAAACAACAATAAACATTTATCCCGAAATTGAAATTGAAACATTCCACATATCGTGCAACTTTTATTTTATTTAAACATTCCACATATTTTACATAAATTCCTCAATAAATAAAGGCGTCGACATGTGAACAAAATAAGGTTAATATGAGTTGTATATATTTAAGTCTATGAACAAAATAAGGTTTATCTTGATTTTCAAAACTTGTATATATTTACACACTTTTGATTTTTTTGGATTTTAGTTACAATTATTTCACATAAAGTATAAAATTTTGAAATGATTAATATAATCTTACAAAAATAATGCAACTATTCAAAATCATCGTAACATATCAAAATTGCATAACTATATTTATTCAAAATAATATGCCCGAAAACATACCGTAAGTAACAAATATTCTCACTCCTTCATTCAAATAAGCAAAATATGGTTTGGCCCTAATTATTAGAAAATTCGGTTAATACATAATTATTAGAAAATTTAAATAAAACATAAAATTTACATGTGTATAAGCGGAAAAGAAGTACTGTCTCTCTCCGGTCGACAAAGCGTTGTCTCCGGTCGAGAAAACTTGTCTCCGGTAGGGCTTACGTTTTGAGTTTATATACATGTATCTCTTGTTCCGGTCGACTAAGCTTCTCTTGGTCGAGCAAAGTCTTCTCTCGGTCGGCGGAAGAAGGCTTCCTCCTCGTAGGAGAAGCTTAGTCGACCGTAAACATCAACAACATTGTATATATTGAAAATTACCTCCGGGTAGTGAAGCTCGACTATTAATTCCGGGAATGAGAATGAAATTCAGCTCAATCTCTCTTCTCTTTCGAAATTTTTGAAATTGAAAATTGGGAGCCAAAGTGAGAGAGAATATGAGTTGTATAAGCTTTACCAAACTCGGTCAACCTCATTAATGTGCACAGACTTTAATTTGCAAATTTACAGACTGTAATTTGTTAAAGATTGCAGATTGCAGACGTCAGTCACCGCTTTTTACAGAATAATATATTACTTTAATGAATTGGGTATAGATTGTAGTAAATTTTCAAAATGGATACTAGTTGTATATAATTTTACAAATAATGGTATATAAGTTTCCCCCCTAAATTTTAAACCTCTTTTCCGATAAATGATTAGTTGGCCCTTCATTAGATTTAAAAATTGCGAAACAGAGAATGTCACTTAATTCAGTGCCCGTAGAATATGTAAGTGTCAGAACCATGTTACATCAATTATGATTATATTAGTGGGAGCTAATATTTTATATAGACTAGTGTAAACCTTATCAATACCTTTTTTTGGAACTTTTGAACTATTTGAAAAACTTATATTAGTACAATTCTTAAAATTTCCAATTTTTGATTTCTTAAACATGTGATATACCTTTTGAGTTCTTAAAATGATAAATAAGAATTAAAAAATAGGAATAATAACATTGGAATTTAGTTGAGCAGGTGGAGTAATAGAAGGAAAATAAATTAAAGTGATATGTATAAATAAATCATTGAAATGAACAAAAATAGAAGGAAAAGAAGACAGTTGCTAAATGATAAAGATAAAAAGTTAAGACAAAAACTTGGGTGAGCTCCGCCTCACCGTGAGCTCACCCTTGTTTTTTTGTTAAAATAATTATATATTTATTATAGTGAGTAATGATAATTAGATTTTGTAAATTTATAATTAAATTTATTAATTTTTAATTATACTTTTTAATTCAAAATTAGAATTTATTAATTCATAATATGGTTTATTAATTCATAATTATGGTTTATTATTTCCGATTAGGATTTATTAATTCAAAATTAAAATTTATTATTCAAAATTAGGATTTATTAATTCCAAATATTATTTATTAATTCAAAATTAGAGTTTATTAATTCACGATTAGAGTTTATTAATTCACGATTATTATTTATTAATTTACAATTAAAATTTATTAAGCTAATTTTTTTTAATTAGAATTAATATTAATTAGAATTAATTTAATTAAAATTAATTAATTGATTAATTAGGGGTGAATCTCACTACACACAGGAGACCACCCCAAAAGTTAATGGGCCTGAAGATTTGGAAGCAACGCAACGAAACCGATTTTAAATTCATCCTATGATTAGTAACACAACGCAGCGCAAGGCAACATAACGTATGTATTAAAATTAATCTCTAATTAATTTTATTTGTTACGAGAATATAATAAATATAGTATATTATTATGAATAAACTGATTATTTTAAAAACCGTAACATTTCAGAATATTTTCGACAAATAAAATTCGGTAGTGAATGAACCTAAGTACAACTCGTTTGGATCAAGCTTTATAGGTTCCCTTGTCATAAAAAATAAAAATAAAAATAAAAAATCCTACTTATTCGATTCCCTTGTTCTGTTACACGTGTCCTCTATTTATATCTAAATAAAAATTATGATTATAGAAAGAAATCTGTAGAATTTAGTTGCTATCTAAAGTAAAATGTTTATATTGGTAATAATGGAGGGATTAATTGGTTTAGGGCAGGTGATAGTCAACTGTTGGCAGAGGTGGGGGCCACACTACCAGATTTAACGTCTGATGTGATGCCAATTTCTTCTCCTATATTAATTCCCCATCTCCTTCCACTAATAAGTCTTCACTGCCACAAATTTTTCCTCCTCCTTTTGCCTTTTACTCCCAAGTAATCTTTTTTTTCTTTATTGATTTGATTTTGGTATTTTCCTAATTTTTAATAACTTGGTTACTAATATATTAGACCGAAAATCTAATATAACTCATATGTTAAATTTTGCTATATTTTTTATCCAATATATTAAGTTGCTATCATTTTTAACTATTTATACAATTTTATCCTCTCAGCGGCCAACCCTCTCCAACGGCCAACCTCCCTCCCTCTCCCTTTACCCTGTGGCCAACCATCTTTCCCTCCCCTCTGCTGACGGCCAACATCCCTCCCTCCCCCTTTTGCCGCGGCCACCCTCCCTTCCCCTTGGTTTCCCGGCGGCCAACGTCCCCCCATTTCATTCGACTGTTTTTTTTACAAATAAAGGATGTTTTTTTTAATTTTACTTTAAATTGGGTAAAAATGGTAGCAACTTAAAATATGAGTTAATTAAGTAGCAATGTTAACATTTGAGACAATTCTCCCATTACCACAATATATTATGGGTTTTAATGATTTCTTGGGATTCAACTGTCCATTTACTGTTGCTTTGATTTGGGAGTTTCCTAGTCGTCGTTCTTTGCTCAATCACTACTTTTTGTAGTTTGCATATTTTTGACATACCAGCGTGCAAATATAGCGTATTATATGTGGTGACGGAAAATCATATTTAGGAATAAAAGAAAATGAATTTGGAGACATACAATACTAGATAGTTACAATATTCATCTGATGATTTATTTACTTTATTTTTAATGACAAAAATTCTTAGATTTATAAGTGAAGACACTAAATATTGTTTTATAGGTCTGTTTACTCGAATCCAATGTAAATTTAAATGATTTTATCGACAAAAAATGCGGAGGTCAGGTTTCTTCTCAACCAACAGAGCAGATGCTTTTAAAACCAAAGAATTTCAATTAATTTTCATATATCTATTAATTAGAAATTTAGAATAGATATGTTTTTGATGTAAAATAGTTTTATACATAGTAATTTCAATTCTTAGAATAAATAAGGATATATCATTGAATAACATTATACAATATATGATTAATGAATATAAGAAAGAATGAAGATAACAATGGAAGTACAAAATTAATGCATAGGAACACGGCATTTGGATTTTGGTAAACCCGCTATAGAAGATTACACTTGAAAACAATTATAGACCATAAAAAGTATTGGGTTAATATTTCAATATGGTATGATTTTTATCCATATAAAAATTCTATGGTCTAATATTCTAAAAGATTTGAATATTGTTCGAAAATTACTCTATTATTGCAAATATAACATGGTTATCTAATGACGTTGAAGGAAATATGACGTGAACTAACGATTGATGATGTAATCATTTTGTCTTACATGGTTGTTAGTCTACGCCACGTTTCTTTGAACAGCTTTAAATAACCAAGGCCTAAAATACTCACATGGACATAAATCATACCACATTTAAATATAGGACAAATTATTTTTATCCTTCAGTGTATGTATGTGTGTGTATAGTACTAATAGCAAGGATAGAATAAAGCAACACATGTCTTGTAAATGCAAACCTACATAAATTAGACCATTATAAATATATATAATAATTTAAGTCTCATATTTTGACCTAATTTATAATAATTTCGACCTAACTTAAATCTTAATGATAACCCAAATTTTAAATCTTTTCTAATTAAAACATGTCCAATTTTTTTAGCAGCCCAAACTTTCAACTTTCCGTCACTCAAGTTCTTGATTCGAGAGATCAAAAGCTGGGCATTAACGTGCTCGAATAACGAAACATTTGGGCACATAAATCGCTGTCCAAGTCTTGTAGACGACGATGAGTTTCGATCCTCAGTCTAACGAAAATTGCATGATATTATTCATATAAATTTGTTGTTTGATATCAACATATTGATCTTCGACCCATATGTCACAGTAGTAAAATGATGATGTTGTAGCGGTACAAATTAGACAATTTTTGATGAAAATTTCGGGGATATTATATTGTAGAAAATTACAAAAATGAAGTTTGATTTACAATATTTGAATATCTATATGTATAGATATTTTACACCTAATATTTATTATTAATTTGATCGATTTCAATTAATTATCGATATAAAACAATGACTAGAAGTAGGAGAGTATCATTGTATAATGAATATGAATAAGATTGGAATGCCGGTAACATTTAAAAAATGTAGGTGCTTTCACAGCCCAGCCTTTTATATATTCCGTGTGTTTGCAAGGGAGGATAGTATGCTTTTAGCCTTTAAAACTTATTCTTTTGTGTTTTTCCCAATGGAAAAAAAGAATTGAGGGAAGAAAAGGAATTAAAAAAAGTGTGGCATGTGACTTTTTTAGGGCTCCAAAAATCTTACAAAACCTACACAACAAAACACACACACACAACTCTCTCTCTCTCTCTCTCTCTCTAACACGCACAGACTTTGTATTATTCTCTCTCCAATAATCACAAACCATAATCGGTAGACAGGCACCCACCTCTCATTCTATCACTTTCTGTGTGGAGAAAAAAGCAAAAAAGAAGAAGAAGATGTTCTTGATCTTCATCAAGACCAAGTATCTGTTTCTGCACGAACAATAACTCCTCAACAACAACACTACTCTCTTTAGTGCGCGTTGTGTGTTTTTGTGGCTGTGGGGTCTCCTCCTCTATTTCTTGATGAAGGGTTTCGTTTATTGCTATTTGCTGCTGAATTGTGCTCTTTTGCGTACCTCCACTCCGAAATTGTCTCTGTGTCACTTTCGCTCTCTTCTGGTCTGCCATTAGTACTGGTATGGGAAGCTCACAAGTCTCTCTCTCAGGAAACTTTATTCATCAAAAAAAGCCAAAGTGACAGCAGCAGTAAGTAGCAGTCGCATATATATGGAGTAGAAGCTCACCGCAAAGGAGAGAAGAAATAGAGAAATTAAACCCCATCACCACTTCTCTCTCTCTCTTTATTTCTCTGTCTCATAATCTTCCTCTGCTCTAAAGAATATCAGAGACCCCACTCCCCTTTTCACACAGTAACGACGCCCTCATAGATTCTTCAAGATTTGGAAACACAAATCAATAAGCCAACAAAGAAAAATCCAATCTCGGCCTTAGCTTGATTGGCACGTACACCAATTTTGTATCTGTCTATATATATATATATACAGTGGTTGTAATCGGAGGGAAGATTTCAGCAGTTGTGGCTACCACTCGGCGGCTACCTTCTGATTCCAGCGGCGCCTTCGCCGAGTGGGTGGCTTCCTCCTCCGCCGGCGACCTCTCTTTGGGATTCAATGCCGGTCCCGCCGCCACCAACGCCGCCGCCCGCCACATCAACTGCGGCCTACCCCCGGAATTCTTCTTCGTTGCTCCCGCCTCCTCTTTCCAGCATCACCACCATCAAGCCGATGCCGCCACCGCCGCCACCACCACCATTAACTTCGACCCTCACTCCCTTAACGCCTCCAACGCCATCGGCGTGATCCCCCTCCTCACCGCCTCTCCTTGCCTCGCGCAGCCGAGCATCGCCGCGGCCGATGAAGACGTCTTAAACAACCCGCGCAGCCGCGCCAGCAGCGGCATGCAGCTCTGGCAGCATCAGCAGGAGCAGTATTCCTCGCCCTATTTTAAAAAATCCTTGAATAACGTCGATCACGCCAGTCTCGTCGGCGGAAGCAGCGGCGGCGGCGCCTCCTCATCCATCGGCACCACCACGTGCCAAGACTGCGGCAACCAAGCCAAGAAAGACTGCCCCCATCATCGGTGCCGGACTTGCTGCAAGAGTAGAGGCTACGATTGTTCAACACACGTCAAAAGCACTTGGGTTCCCGCCGCGCGTCGCCGCGAGCGGCAGCTGATGGGCGGAAACGCCGCAACCGCGGGCTCCTCACAGTCCAATTCCGGTACCAAGAAACCCCGCCTCGGCGGCGCGTCGCAAACCACCACTGCATCTCACACTTCCACCTCCAACACCACCCCCCAAGAAGCTTCGACACCACCTCTAGCCATTTAGGTAACAATCTTCTTCACTCGTAAAAATTCAATTTTTATTGGACTTATTTATTTATTTATTTATATATCTGAATATTTTGAATAGATGCCAGCATAAAAGAATCGTTACCGGGACAAGTGCGTGCGCCTGCGGTGTTCAAATGTGTGAGAGTAACCGCGGTTGATGATGGTGAAGATGAGTTTGCATATCAAGCGGTAGTAAGAATAGGTGGTCATGTTTTCAAAGGCTTTCTTTACGATCAAGGGTTTGAAGGGAGGGAGGGATTTCCAGATATATCGGAATTGCATTTGGGCGGCGTCGGAGGCGGTGGGGTGAGAAACGGGTCTCACCACCCCTCCCTCGACCCGTCTGATATATACGCCGGAGGGTTGCTTGGAGCCTCGGCTTATGGAAACCAAATAAATTGATTCAAAGCATTGAAGCAATCTATTTTCTTCTAGTTGGTAATTGTATCTTTTATAATTATTCATCTTTCTACATTTTGGGTAATTTATTAACGTTTCTGTTTTGTGGTAAGCTATGGTTTCAGCTCGTGGCTCTAGGCGGCCTAATCAAGAAGAGTCTCATCATTTGCCCAAAAAAGATAACTTCCTTTTACTATCTCACAGTAATTTCCTTAATGCTGTCGATATATATGTCATGTCGGAGTGTTTGTAAAATTGGGAGTAAATGTGCACAATAAGGGTTCCAATTTATGACTTCAAATGTATGATACAAAGTTAGTTTTGGTATGGTGTTAGCTGATGGATAGGGGTCTTGTTCCATTCCATTTTCCCTCAGTCTGATTCAATTTTTAATGATCTTGAACTATGCCCTTGATTGATGATGTTTGCATCCGGTTTTCGTCATATCTAGGGATTCAAATTTATACGTCTAAAGCATTTTATTATCTTATGTGGCTTCACTTGGTTAATTAGTCTGCCTACAATGATCTTACTCCATATTGGGACTTCAAATAGGTAACAGTTTTTGTGCTGCTACTTTATAGTTGAGTTGTTGCAAGGTCGCCATCATTCGTAAAAATGGAACTTACTTTCGGCTCTTGGTTCATCATTACATTGTAATTACATTTGTGCTTCACTTATTGTGTTGCTTTTATTTTAAAGCATCATTCCTTGCATGGAATCAATTATCATATTTGGAAATTATTGCTTGTTCCAAATCTGTTAGTTCTTAACCAACTGAGTTACGCCGTTGGGGCTTTGGAAATTATTGCTGAGTTTCTATCTGCTAGTTATTGACTTGTGTAGCATGATCAATGGCTCTTGGAAAATTAGCTGAGATCTACTTCTCATTCTTGTAGGGTTATCTGATTCTTTTTAGAAAATTCATCTTTTAGAAATTGGTCGGGAGTGGCATGTTAAAGTCGTGCATGATAGAAAATTTTACATATAGTTAGTTTTAAAAATGTTGGGGCGTGAGTCTTGCATGATATTTTTTTCCATTAATTCATGCCAGATAGGACAAATTACCTATGTGTATTAATTATTGGTTATTTAACATATATGTAAAGGAAGAAGATTGTGTGCGAGAATAATGCAGCCGTACGTGCTTGCTCCTGTTAATTCATCAATGATTTTAATATTTCCAACTGCTGCTTCTGCTGCTGCTTCTGTTTAGTTTTCTTTCGGCTGCAATTGACTTTCCGCCGTTTGTCTCATCATGTGCTGTCTTCTTTCCTTTGTCTAAAAAATTGTACTAATTTAAGGCTTTGGTCTCTATAATAATGCATGTGCCATTCCCATCTTGATTAATTTGAGATCACAAATTGGAAGGCACCTACTTTAATGTTTTATAAAGACAGACATGCTTCTATGATGTGTGTTTTCCAAAGTATAAAAGGATCTCCTCATCGAATGTTTGAACTCTATGTATGGTGTGCGTGTTATCTTCAAGATTTCGTATTTATCTTTCCTTGTACCATTTTTGAGCTTTAATTAGGTTCGATGGTTAGATTTTGTTTGCTTCATTTCAGCAGCTAATTGCATGTACAAGCTACGCAGTATTTATGTGTGGGAACTGCAAGTTTTGTGTATTAAATGAATGTGTTGGTTGGCGATGCCTTTCACTGAAATAAATTATTAACTATGAAATTGCCTTTGTATAATTGTCACCATTTGGAATGCTTATTGATTTGGTGTTAGGTCTTTTTATATATGCGAGCTTAACTAAAGTTAGGGCTGGCTCTTTAAATGATAGGAGAGGTGGACTGCATATTAATGTTGATGAATAATTTCGCTTCTTATTCTGTTATTTTGCATGTTTTGAGTTCTGTGCTAATTAATAATACTTCCAAACTTCTCATAATAATAAATTATAATAGTTTATTGTAACAAAAATAATTTGTTACGAGTCTTTATTCAGACTCAACTTCTTATTCAGTATCATATTTGTATTTGTTTTTATAGTGTTTCGAAAAATCTTGATTTGTCAAGACTCCTTTGTCTATTATTTGGTTTTGGTATGTTTGCAAAGTTATAGTATCCACTTTTCTAAGATTATGCCTCTGAAGCTTTCTTTTTATTTCATATATTCCTATTTGATATTATTTGAACTCGATAATCATTTTGTATAATTGAAGAAAATAAAATAATTTAGGTTTTTGCAAAGGTATATTGGAAAGTGTTTATGAATTTGCCCAATGAATTTAAGTTTCTTATGCCATGATTTTACTTTTGCTTGTCTGGTCCTCGCAACATATGAGGTTGGATTCAAGGTTTCAATAATGCGAAAGTTATTTTGATGTACAATGGTATTAATAGAAAATTATACAGCTTTTATTAGCTTCAGTAATTTTCCAACTTTCCTCGAAGAAGAAAAAACAATAAAATTCCAACTGTGTTTGATACAAATTGGATAGCCGCATAAATTAATTTCTCCTTGTTGCCGAGAACACGTAACTGTAATTTAATGGAGAATTAATGGAAAGTACTGTTTACTATTAAATGTTTTTCATTAATGTTCAGGTTAGATGGAAAATCAAAACTATGAGATGTGGTTCAAAAATTCAAATGGATTCTGTTAACTCATTTTTATTAATTCTCCAGTTGTAAATTTTATCGAGTTACTTTGGATTATTTTATTTGTTGGGTTTATAGTTACCGAACAAGATGAAGATTCCTTTAATTTCGAATAATGACATCTTAATTTCAAAATATGTCATCTGTTATTTATGAGCTCAAAGCTTACTCAACTAACAAAATATATGCTCATAGCGTAATAATTAAAATGGGATAGTTTTTTTATATCATACATTGATAATCTCTTTATTAAAATTATTCACCAAGCTAGTCTCAAAAAAGAATAGTGCTTGATGGCTTATACGGAAACTGTGGGTTGAACTTGAACCTACAAAAGTAACTAAACCATCCCTGTATCCTAATTTAGATTAAATTCTTTTGTTAGTACGTCTGACGTGTCAAAATCTATGTGACGGTTCAAATCTGAGTTTACAGTAGTTTTTTTTTTTTTTTTTTTTTTTGATCATGGGAACCCGTAGCTTACCTTAGGTGTCTTGTTGTAACCCCCCATCTGCCCCTGCAATAGCTTGCAAACCATACAGACAGTAAACCACACTTGAAAACCAAGGTGTGCGCTCAACATAGGGCGTTTGGTGGGGTTCAACTTGTGACCTCTCTGCCATGCGAACCTGTAGTTGTGAGTTTACAGTAGTTGTATTATATATATGTATGCATAGTAGTAAATTAATAAAATAAAAGTGTTATGAGTAAATTTTAGTGTCAATGTAGAGAAGATACAAACGCTGTCGGTGACTCAATTTGATAGTAAAACTGATAGTAACGACATTGAAGTAAATTACCATCATTTTATTTCACTGTTAAAATCAAGATGATAAATCACTTTCCATCACCTTAAGTACAATTGAACTGTTTATACTCATCATTTCATGCTAAATATATAAAAAGTTATATATAATTTGTCGAATAATTTAAAAATAAATGATATATACAAAGACATGGTGAAAAATCATAGATAAAATTGATATATAATAGTATTAATTGAAAATTATACTCCCTTCATCCAGGAAAAATATCGTATGTTTGATCGTCACACGTTTTAAGAAAATAGTTGATAGATGCTTTTTGAGTTGATAAAGTAGAAACTTTAATGGTAAAATAGAAGGAGATAAAATAATAATACTAAAATGAAAAGTGAGATAATTTTTGTGGACGCTCAAAATTGTGGGATACTTTTCGTGGACGGAGGGATGAGCTTTTATTAGCTGATAAAAGTGATTTTCCAACTTTCCTCCAAGAAAGAAAAAACAATAAAATTCCAGCTATGGCGTTAATGTTTGATACAAATCAAGCGGCGTGAGTTAATTTATCCTTGTTGCCCAAAACACGTACAACCTTAATTTAAGGGAGAATTAATTGAATGTACGTTTAGTAAATGTTTTACATTAATGTTCAGGTTATATGTAAAATCAAAACTATGAGAGGTTTGGGTTATAGTTTGAGCAATTCCTTAGATAATAATTATAGAGTGATGCTATTCGGCCATAATGTGGCCGACCATAATCAACTTTATTAAATGAAAAAACTATTTATTTAATTTTTGATCTATTAAAAAATTGGTTTTACATTAAAACCATCTTATGGAATTACAATTTTGCACCTATTGAATGAAAATTTTAAATTTTAATTTAAATTTAATAATTTAATATTTTTCAGAATAAGTGGGAAAATGATGTGTGGTCAGCCATAATGTGGCCGCAAAGATTTATTGATAATTATAAACCAAATTCAAACACTAATTGAAATAGATTAGACATGCTTGGAAAAAAACTCGGAGTAATTTACGATACTTTATCCTTGTATAAGGTAGTCATTTGGGTGTCCATGAATACATTATACTTGCATAAGTTATGTAATTGTATGGATAAGCTATCTGTCGATTATGCGAGACCTCATCTGAGTAACTTGAGTTATTAATTGTAACTGCTTAAATAAGGGGATCAAGAGTGATTATTAGTTATTAATTCTCATTTGATCTACACTCTATTACAATAATTAAAATGCTATACTTTTTTATCCTAAAAAAGTCTCATTACATAAATGAAACACACCAATCAGTCATGTTGTTTACTCGTTCTACTAATCCTAAAGGTGAAAAAGAATGAATTTATGAGCAATTCAATCTTGTTGATGCTTTTACGAGGAACAACTTTAGTATTTTGAATTTACTTTAGATTTTATATATTATTTAAAATTTAAAAGCACTTATAATAAACAAAATATATTATTCACCAAGTCTCAGAAAAGAATTAGTGATTGATTGCTTATATAGAATTTAATATGGGCTTATTTAGGCTTTTGAACCTAGAAACCATCCCTGGATCCAAATTAAGATTAAATTATTTTATTGGGACTTCTTAGTCTCTTATCCAAGTATTTATTACAACAGTACTCAACGGGCTAATTAGTCCATGAACTCAATTTACCCAACAACAATACATTAATAAAAAATGTTTTTACCCACTTTCATTTTTCTTTCCACTCCAGTCCTATATATAAATAAGACTTACATATGTGTGTGTGTTGGACTAGTGATAGAGCGGTTAATGTCCGATACCAAAATTTTGGGATTTGAGTCCATCGAGACCTTTAAATTTCTAAATTAATTTACATAAAAAATAGGACATACATATCATTGAAGCAGCTTCGATATCCTTCCCTATATAACTTGATTTATTTTTGAACTCGCATCCCTTAAAGAATAAAGGCCCAAACTGGACCACCTTTGAAGATTCTCTTTCAGATCAAGCAAGCCAAGTAACTTATTTATGCAATAATGCATATGAAGAAATTGTTAAATGTTTATTATGATTTTATATCATAGTAAGTATTCAATTTATTTTATTATTTTAAAAAGAAATTGTCAAGCGAATCACAAAGCGCAAATGTGATTCAAACTCTGATGTATCAAAATAAGTCAGAATGTATGGAACTGCCAAAAAAATAAAGTTACAAAATTTATGAAATTTCTAGCAACTTTTAGGAGTAAAAGTTCGAAAAATTACCCTCACGACATACGTGCGACGGCCACATTGGCACAAGCATGCTATTTTATACTCAGAACATCAAATTTAGCATTAATGAATGAAAGAAAGAATCTTATATAAACATATATGACGGGCCAAAATTTGTTAGGCAATTCAATTTAAAGAAAATCTTATATAAACATGTCTGACGGATCAAAATTTGTTAGGTAAGTCAAATTTCGAATTCTAACATAACCAACCACTGGTATAAAATAAACTTGTTACTTCATGGTTGTTTGAACATTTCTATCATTTCCATCAATTTTTTCTAATGTTGATGCGAACAGGGGCGGATCTTGAGGGTGCTGGGGGGAGCTTCATCACCCCCGAACTATTTTTGTAAAGAACTAATGATTAAGAGAGTGTTCGGCTGAGCTGAGCTTATAAGCAACAAAAAATATTCCAACAATTTATAAGTTTTTTACAAAATAAGTTTCTCAGCTTCAATTTTTTTTTTGGGGGGTCAATTGATATAGAAATATTTAAAGACTACGTCATGGTGGACTCGAACATGATATTTACCTCTTCACCAACTGGTCGACTCAACAGCCATTCAGACACCTCCACGTTGATTGAAAGCAAACTAAATTTCCGCTCTTAATGGAAAGATAAATTAGGAATTGTAACAAATTAAAACAAAATCTTCCATATTGTTTTAATTTTACTGATTTGGTGAAAAGGTAAATAATTTATTTTGTTAGCATTAGAATTTGCAATTGAAGCATTTATACCAAGATAGGGTAGCACGGACTCAAATGATCTAGAACCTCCATTTGTTTGTTTGAATTGAACAACCTTGTATTTTTAAATATACACCAAAGATGCAATAAAAAATATATGTTATCTGAATACAAATGTAGTTTTCTTAGTTACGGTTCTATTTACTATTCTTGTTGCATTTTTTTTTATATATCGACTCAAACCATGGCTCTTATGGTTGACCTTATCTTATCAGTAATTACAAGGATTGGGTTAATCGAATATGAGGTCTGACAACAAAATATTGAATAATATCTTATATAGTTTTATTTGTTTTAACTTGTAAAATATGTAGTAAATGCAAGTCATGTAATTTTTGAAGCTAATAAGTAACATTATATGAACATTTATTTATGCTCTATTTATAATATTATAATTTGACACTAAACCTATTTATACTAGCGCGTTGTCGATTGATCGTCAATCATCGATTTTACGTGCGACTGTGATTAGTTTTCTAGATTATTTATTCTAAACTATTCTTTCAACTATCCAATTATGAACTTTTCTTTTAATTTTTGGTTTTCCATTCTCCTGTTTTAGTCTTTTGTGTTTCTAATTACAAAACATTGCTTTGAATCTACAATTTTCTAAAATATGCACAACTTTTTTATCCACTAGTTAATAACACTGAGCACATTTGTAACATATTAAAGTGAAAAGGTAAAATAGAAGTTTAAAACAATGAAGAGAGAAAGTAATATATGCACAAAATAATAAAAATGATACTAATTTTTAATATTAAAATGAGTAGTATTTACCATTTACCTACATAAAAAATCTTCATAGGATAGTCTACAAATAACACACACATGTATATATGCAAGGAAAAGTTCAAATGGAAACATATTTTTGTAAAGTCGGTGTATCCTTTGCACTAAACGTATAAGGTTAATGTACTACTAAAATCTGGTAAAACCAATATTGTTTATCAAATGTTATTATAGTATGGTAATTTTATACATTCAGTGTATAAATAGATTTTCGATATATATATATATATATATATATATATATATATATATATATATAGAGAGAGAGAGAGAGAGAGTTTGGTTCAAATAAGAACCATTCTTATCCTAAAACTAAGAACCAAATGAATTTGTAATGAAAGTTGATGAATCCGTTGAGAAAGTTAATGAATTCAAAATTTTAGAATTTTTCACCCGGTTCGAATCCCATGAGGTATATATAATAATTAACGTGAGAACCATTTTATTGGATTCAAAAATGATGAATTCGGTGAAAGTTGATCATTGGAAAGTTATTGAATCCAAAACTTAATGAATTCAACAATTGATTTTTGGTTCGAATCCCATGAGGCGAAAATTCTATTTTTGGATTGAACTTTAAAAATGGATTCATCAACTTTCGTGAATTCATCGTTCACGCTCACTATAAAATGGTTCTAATGTTAACTCTCCCCTATATATATATATATATATATGATTTAATAACTTCGCACATTTTTACCCAAACCATAGCCAAAGGTGATTAATTCATTTAGGTGTATGGTACATTTGACGTTGATGCACTCACTCTTCTAGTAATAAGTGTGAAACAGTAAAGTTGGTTGAACCGTTGTCTCTTAGTAATCTATATATTGTAGTCTTTTACAAATTTTCGACCTTTAGACCACGGTTATGTTAATCGCAATTAGGGGTGAGCATTCAGGCGGTTCGGTTCAAAATCGAACCGAACCTGAAAAAATCAAAAATCGATTTTTTTAAATCTAAACCAAATCGAACCGTTTTATATATCCAAACTGAACCGAAACCGAACCGAACCAAAATATTCGGTTCGGATATAACCAATTTAAATTATAATTAATATACATATTATAATATTACATATATATATATATTATATAATATTATATATATATATATTATATAATATTTATATATAATATTAACCAATTTAAATATTAATAATAATAATATATATATATATATATATATATATATATATATATATATATATGATATAATTTTTTTCAGCGGTTCGGTTTGAAAACCAAATTTTTTTCCCCAAACCGAAACAGAACCGAATTAATTTCGGTTTCAAAATTTTAAACCGAATCGAGCCGTTTTACTGTACAAACCGAACCAAACCGCTAATTTCAGTTCGGTTCGGTTTTTCGGGTTTGGTTTGGTTTTGCTCACCCCGAACCGCAACAAACAGATTAGTTAGTGGCTGCGATTTTATGTTAACCGTATACCTTTAACCAAAAACCAAATTAACCACGAGATTTTGCAAAATTTGTTCGAGTAAATATATTATCTTTCAGACTGAACTGCAAAATTTGTCGTAGTAAACATACTATTTGATAGGAACAAAGTATTACTCTTAAGGGGCTCCAATATGAAAGGCCCATGACTCCAGAGCCCAACGCAATCTTGTACTTAGCAGAAGCTATATCGTCAGAGTTGGGGTCTAACATAGCCCTTATAAACCTCTGAGTTAGAGCTCTGTAGTAACGCCCATGTTGCCCACTATTCGGAAATTTCGAAGCATTATTTGCACACGACGCCATTACTCTTGTATTTTCTCTACTTATATCTCTATAAATACCACCACTACTACAAATATTAGTATAGACTACGCGTTTTATGTGTAGTGTATGTGCGTTTCGTAGTGTAGAGAAAAGTGGTGTAGAGAAAAATAGGCACGCATACACTACGCTTTTTATGCGTAGTCTATACCCACTATAGACCACGTTTTCGAACATAGACTACGCCACGCGTAGTCTATACCGGCTGCACTACACAAAATTTCGCACATACACTACGCTTTTTATGCGTAGTCTATACCCACCATAGACTACGCCGCACATAGACCACGCCACGCGTAGTCTATACCCACTGCACTACACAAAATTTCGCACACACTACGCTTTTTGCGTAGTATACCCACCATAGACCACGCCGCACATAGACTACGCCACGCGTAGTCTATACCCATGCATCACACAAAATTTCGCACATACACCACGCTTTTATGCGTAGTCTATATGTATTAACTACGGTTTTGAGTTTATTTACTACGGTTTTAATGCCAAATTTACTACGCTTTTCTATTACAACCCGTAGTCAATTTAATAACAACTACGGTTTTCAATTTCAACAAGTAGTTAATTTCTTTATTTAAACATATACAATTAATAACGCACAAGCAAATGAGATTAAAATATACTTTCGACTACGTTCAAAATCACTATTCAAAAATATACAATCTGTTTTCATTACAGCTACAAAATCACTATACAAAAATATACAATCTGTTTTCATTACAGCTACAAAATCACTATACAAAAATATACAATCTGTTTTCATTACAGCTACAAAATCACTATACAAAAATACTATGCACATCACATAACAAAACAATAAGACCGTATCCCCCATATCACAGTACAAAATAATTCAAAAGATCAATAACTTACAACTAAAACATCACAAGACTATATGTGAAGAAGCATAAAATTTGTCCATTCAACGCGAACTTCATCAATGTCCTCTTGAGAGTAAGACCGATTTTGAAACTATTAATAATTCAAAAATAGAATATTAGCACTCTTGTATGAAAAAAATGATTATATTAAAGAAATGAAATGTTTATCTTACATGTGAACGTAAAGAAATGGAACCACTCTTCATAACTTCTTCAATTATATCTTTCATGAAGCGTAGTACAAAGAACCCACATTGCTTGGAATCGGGTTGTCTTGGACACTTTTTAAAATATCAAATATTAGCAACATGTAGATGTATATGAAATCCAACATAAAACAAATGTGATTTGATAAATGAGAATTTACAATTACCTTTTTGGAATTTAGTATTCAAACTATGTACATATGTATGGAATCAGCCCACACACAGAATATTGCAACACAAACTCTCAAAGAAACATGTCTATGGTTCAATACCCGCTGTCCCAACCCCACTTAAAAAATACTATGTGAGGATGAGGTTTGGTGGGCCCCAAAGATATTTTCTAATTAGTGAGGGTTGGGGGGAGCTTGTATTTTGTAGGGTCAAGGGTTCGGGGTAAGGTGTCAAAATGACTTCCATTAATTGCCAAAATACAAAAAAATAGTACACCATAAAACAAATTAAATTTAAACATCACACTAATTGAAAATAAAGAACAAGAATGAACTGATAATGATTATTATTTTACTTTATCTAAAACGGTGTTTGTGCCACTTTTCTAGAGCTCTAGGTAATGAAGTCCCAGTATAAGTAAACATCAAAATCTTACCTGAGCTCTAGCTATATGGAAAACATTCACAAGGATAACAAACCTAAAGCACTCACAACTGACAATACAACATAGATAAATTTTATGTTATAATAATAGCAAGATTATTACAGTATATCATCATCATAATAGCAAGAAAATTTTATAATGCATGTATTATAAAAAAGCATGGAACATTCAAGCATACAATTGAACACCTTTGCGAGAGAACCGCCATTCATTAGTGAAATTTCATTACATTTGCAGCTAACCTAAGCGGTGTTTCTAAGATAAGGTTAGCTTTTTCTTTCACGGAGGTTATAAAAGTGATGACGAAAATACCGCTAAGTTCCCATGTTCGCTTTTCCATCCATTATAGAAATCCGCACAAGTAGATACAAGGAAATGGTGGTTATTCAATTTGGCCAAGTATAAAGTGCAACATAAGTCAAATACAGATGGTTGAAACTCGCACGTGAGGGAGCAACCAAACATAGATGACTTGATGTGTGCCAGCATGTCATCCGGACCTGCGACATCACACAAGGTTAACTACCTATCAGTTGTTATCAGAATCAAGATTCTAGTTTTTAGGTTCTTCATGCTTATGCTTAACATCTAACTCTATGATTTTCGTGTTGGTCTAATACTACATTTCAAATCATTACGAAATAAAAAGTAGCTCAGATTTATGACTTATTTTACTGTGTTCCTGTAATACCCCGTATTTCTGTAACAAAGATTAGCTCATGGTTAAGAGCTTAATAAGAAGGGCATTGCATCCTTAAGAAAGAGTTGGTTAAGTTAGAAGCTTTGACGTTAAGCTTCGAATTGAGAAGATAGAATTTCGGCAGAATCGAGATAGAATCTGAGATAAGATCCTTAGATCTTATTTAGAATAAGAAGACCTAGATTTAAATAGTCTTAGGATGATAGATACATGCTCAAATAGGTATTGATTTCATAAAATTGAGAATTTCAAAATTTACGCTTTTATGACATCGGTTTGCCGATCAAGCTCGGATGAAGAGAAAAATATTTAAAATGGTTTTTAAGGTCAAAAATATGTTTAATAAGTATATTTTGATGTTTATGAGAAATTATTGAAGTTAAAAGTAAAGATTCAAAAGAGGTCGTTTTATCGGATAATTAGCGTCGATTTTTGCGATCGAAACGTCAGACGTTATTCTACAATATTTATAATTATTTTCTACAACAAAAGTGATTTTTATTTACTAAAGAAAATGAGAAAAGAAAGGAAAATAAAATGTTTCTAGAATAGAGTGAATAATCACCCTATTAAAAGAAAATGAAAAATAAATTAAATTATTACATATAACATACTTTAGACTTTTCAAACCTATTTTCTTCTCCATTTCTCTCCCAACCAACGAAACACACACAAGAACACACATTTTCACCTACAAATTTCGAGCTCTAGGGCTCCAAAATTGGAAGATCCGATAGATTGAATTTTCGATCGGTCTTAGAATAGAGGTATAATCTCGTACCGAGAACACATCTACGGTTTGAAATTTTTAAAAAACATGCCTCTATGTTCTATGCATATTTTCGGTCATATGCTGAAAATTGAATGATTATATTTTGTTTAATTATTTCATGTTATTATGATAGATTAGACGTCTACGTATTGTTTAACGTTGTTTAATGTTGAAATTGTAAAGCATATGTTATTTAATTTGGATTTATGAAAATTTCGAAAAAGGGCAGCCCTTGATTTGGAATTTATGATATTGTTATGATTGAATTTTCTTCGTATATATATATTTGGATTGATATAAACGTGTTTGGAACAAGAAAAACGTTTGAAATCGAAAGTATGCGAAAAATCCCAAAGTGACCGAAAACCCTAGCCCTTATATTGTTGGATTTTTGATTTTATTTGATCATTTTGACTTCATATTTGGATTCTATGATATGAATAAATCCTAAAATGATTTATTCGGATTTTCCACGACGTATTCAAAACGGTAAAAGTTTAGTTTGTCGGGGAAAATTGTTTTCAAAGCCAAAGCTTTGAACTTTGTATTTTGTTGATAAAATGATGATATTTAATGATATTTGAGCATGTATATAGGTTCGTTGGTGTTAGATGACGTCTTACGTGAACTTTCGACGTTAGACTTAAAGTGACGTCTTAAGGGGATTTTTCGGTTAGTGATAAAGATTGGATGATTGAAGTTTGTTATTAAGTTTTCTATACTCATTGATGCATATGGTGATGAATTGGTGGAGTTTGGGCTATGTTTGGATGATTTGGTATTGTTTTGGCGATGCGTTTTATAGACGTTATGCTGCCGAAATTTCGTTAGAATTCATTTTTTTTTGGATAAGATTAGACTGTTTATGAGCGTTGATGAGTTTTATATGCCTAAGATGTTAGAGGATGCAATGACCCAAGTGTTGATAGACCATGATGTTTTGATATCGAGAAGATATAGTTGTGCCGACAACTAAGATGAGTAACGTTCTTATTTGGTTCTTGATAGGCTTTTATGCTGTTTAAAATGGATAAATCCAGGTGGGTATAATTAATTTTTATAATAATATGCTTATGCTTTTAAATGCTTTCAAATGATATGATATGTTATGCATAAAAGATGACATGAGATTTTATGATATGCGTTATGCATTTCTTTGAAAAAGATGATTGACTTGCCAAAGTTTTGAGTACGAGCATAAGCATAATGCACTACCTATCCACGAGAAAGAAAAGAAAGAAATTACCGACGTCGGGTATGACCGAAGTTGAGATCCTTCGGGACCAACTCGGGTATGTGATATTAAGGTGTTGAGGAGGAGGCTTACTCCTCGAATCAACACAAAGAAAAATACGTGGATATGGGAAGGAAAAGAAAGATGCATGCATATGCATATGATATGATGATATAATATAATGAGCATGCATGAACAGATTTTGAGAAGCTTTATGCGTGTAATTTCAATAAAACCCCGCATAAGTTTATTTTATGGCTAGTCAAATTATAGCCCTAAGGGCAATGTTTTATGTTTTTGGCGTATACCCACTGAGTGCATTTTTGTACTCACGCCCTGCATATATTTCTAAATATGCAGGTTGAGCTCGAGAGAATCTTTGGAATCGAATGTTGTGTGAAGGAGCTTCTAAGTAAATTCATTTATGATGATATTGATAATTCGTTAACATTATTCATTTGATGTTCATATGTTTTGATGCCCAGAGAATTATGTCTTCATACATAATTCTCAACCACACTTTCCGTTGCCGAACTTTGGCCTTTACTGGTTTATATGTTCTTCTATGAAGAAGTGATTATATTCTATGTTTTATTATGATTCAAGATGTTGATAAATTCTTAAAGTTGTCGAAGTATGCTCAAATATGTACCTTCTTGATATTGGTTAGTCCTTGGTAATTATTGTCCTCAGCCGTTGACATTCTCATTAGATTCTTTCTTGTAGTTTAAGGATCAAAATTTAACCTTTGTCAAGCTACATTTCACTTCTTGAACCATAAATGTTCGATTCGTAACAACTTTCCGAAGGGAAGAAGTCATCTTCATTGCGGACTTATGTCAGTCAACAACAAAACAAGACCAGTTTGCACCATAAGTAACAAGTAGTTAACAGACTATGTCAAATCCTCTACCCACCCTCCCCCCCAGATTTGGCCGTTTAGCAGGGAAGAATTGCAAGAGAGCATGCACCACAGGGACCAGATGACTAGATCTACCAGACATTCCAGCTTCACTGCCTACTCACTCACATTCAATCCTCAATATTATCACCATATAGATGACATAATCCCATGATATGGGATTAGAGAGAAATCAAGGAGAATTCTTAAAAGTATTGCTCAACCTAAAAACTAGGGAACTTAAAGAAAATATGGGCCTTATTAAGTGAAACCTTTGTGGATAACTTTTATTTCTCAAGAAGCATACCACATCAATTAACATTTGTGAAGTTGCAAAACAATTTATCATTTGAAGCACCTAATAGCAAGAATTGAAATATTCCGAAATTCCCCAATATTTCTATTTTTTGGTCACCCATACATTTAGCAAAATTTTGTTACAAATAAGATACCCATATTTTCATCCTTACCTAGAGGAGCTAGACCAGAAAATCAACTTTACAGGTCAAATACACTAGAGGAGCAGCAGATCCTACAATCTGTCTCTATGAAGGCTATATAACATAGAGATCACTTAATCTCCTTCAACAATTGCGGCAATTTGTTACTGCCAAACAAGTGGGTAAATCAAGGTTGAAAGAAAGGTATGAATGACCATTAATATGGTCTTTACTTCCCACAACTAATTTAAAAGCCTTATGTTTTGTCAAACATGTACCAGACCCTCCAATCCCATGGTCGCAAAGACCGAACATGCTTTTCTTTTCATTCATCTGAATTCCACAGAGATATCTGAAGGTTGTCACTCACACTAAAGGCTTTGCAATATAGTTCTCTGTGTGGAAACCAAAGATATGATATGTAATGGTTCCATATAGCTGAGAGAACTAAAATAAAGTTATCCAATCTGATGAGTCCTTACAAAGAACATAATGAGATGGAAAGCCTCAAGCAAATATACTTTAACATGTATTTCAGATGCATGATAAACAGATACAAACAGATTGAGCGGGACCAAGGATGTGACGAATAATATTATGTTACTTAACCATGTCACTATGGAAATTCGGAAGCCACATAAGCCACATAATCTAATGAGAACATCTTGAGATCCTTTAATATGCTTACTTGTGAATCAATTAGGCTGAAGAAACATGTATATCATAAATAGAATAAAGTTGGTCATCTTTCAGACATTTTATCAAACAGGTTGGCGCTACTTGTTAAGTCTTGAATGATCTTTTAGTTTTTTGTTCTTCCTCTTTTTTTGTTGAAATATATCAGCCGTACGAGAATCTCCACCTAGAAAAAGACACATTACGGATGAGTATAACGTTTTTCAAAATTTATGTGGAATTTGTTAAGAAAAGATGTTTCTCAAGAAGTTAGCATAAATGATAAAACTATAGAATCATACCTCCGTAAGTATCCAAAGAGGATAGTGATTTTCTTCCACATACCCACCATCTCTCTCATGGTCGGCACCGCAAAACAAGGCTTATTTGTGGTTTCAATCATTATTTCGACTAAATTCAATTACTTCTACTTAAACCGAAAACAAATACAAAATCACCGAACTCGATCGCTTTACGCGTGAAGAAGATAGAGCAAACCCAAGAAAACAACTTGTAGAGAAACGTATGCATATCATTGGTATATTAGAGGTTAAAAAGGATAATTATAAAATAATATATCACATAAAATGCGAAGAAACTAAGAGTAGTAGCGATGTGGCTTCTAACCTTAAATGAAGTAGTTGCGAATGATACAAACAAGAAGTAGATGCAAAATTCGGAAGAAGGTAAAGAATATAGATAAAGCAACAAAAGTGGCAAGCTCGAGAACCGAGTCAACAACAAAATAATTCAAAGATACGAGAACTATGGAAATTTTACATCTTATTCACGATCCTCATGCGAGTCCCGCCGCATTGGTTCCTCCAATCGCCTCCTTCCATACCGCCGGCGGCATCGCTTCGACGCCGATGACCGACACGGCATCCGAACTCGCTTTGCTGCATCCGCCAATTGTTGCTATCCATCTCCACCGCTTAAAACAACCACAAATTATCGGACTAATTCAAACACCGCCACTATCTCGTCTCTCCAAACAAAAGAAAAGACGATTCTTATTAAATTGAGATTTTGACGCAATTTGGACCTTGGAGGATTTAGCGAGGAGCGAGAGAGATCGCCGATGAAATTGCAAGAAATCTTGTTGTGGAGAAATACAATAAATTGGAAATGAAATCAAAAATTGATGATTTATAGAGAAAGTGGCGTGGGAGGTGAGTGGGTTTGGGGTAGGGTATCTATCGACCAACGAACACCGGGGAAGAAGAAGAAGTATGTATGTTGGAACAATTGTAACTCAAGACACTTTTTATCGCTTTTTAAATCAAAAGGAATTTCCTAATTGAAAAATCTTGTAATTTAGTGTTTTTTTTTAATTTATGACATCGACTACGCTTTTTATTAAAACACGCACATAGACTACGCTTTTTGCGTAGTCTATACCATAGATATAGACTACGCTTTTGTTAGCGTAGTCTATATTCAAAAATTCGCACATAGACTACGCTTTTGATAAAAAAAGCGTAGTCTATACCTATAGACTACGCTTTTTACGAAAAAGCGTAGTCTATAAGGTGTAGAGAAAAGTGATATTTGTAGTAGTGCACCCTCCATTTAAGATATCAGGTATCTGTTAATTCATATTTGCACACTTTCATAAAGCAATATCTTTGCTCTCTCACGAATCTCTCCCATTCAAAAATCACTTTCTATACGTTCTAACTTGAGCGTCGGAGTTTCTTCCCGGAGAACTTCCTCCAGACTTGTTTAGCAGGCCTAATCCATTACTATTCCGACGAGCTATCTTGAAGATTGTCCGATCACCATCGATCTTAGTTTTAGCAAACTAATAATTGTTGAGCTTAACCTGACTCTATCACTATCTTTCCATGAGATTGAACCGAATCCCTTCTTTATATTATCTTAAATTAAAATTTACGTGTACTAAATTACTTGAAATTCACAAAATCTGTATTAGACTCTCCAAGATTTATGACTGATATTCCTCATTAGATTTTACCCATGGCTCGTTTCACTATGCATGTATTTCACGCACTAAGTATGTACCTGAAACTTATTTTGGACTTGGATCCAATGCGAAACTTTCTACAAGAGCCATCCGATTGTGTCACAATATATTTTCTTATGAAAATTAGCTACCAAATAACCTTTGTTCAGATATGCAGTAAAACCAACGTCCATTCTCATCTCACGAAAGACCATTAAATCAATACTTCTGCTAATTTCAAGTATATTGTATAAAGATGTCAATAGTGCCAATCCATTTGTCAGAACAATTATATCATATGCACAATTATCACTAACGTCAGAATTCAGAACCCCACCCCCTCTAAAAACAAATATATAAAGATTGTACATATGTAAACAAGATTCAAGTGCTTTAATCAGTAGTTTCATCTAATCAAACCCTGATTAATTTCTTCCTTTTGATTCTTTTCCTAAAATACAAAAAAAAATAAAAAATGAGGTTAGGTTTGTAGCTCCTTTTGCTTCCACACCAACCCTATGAATCTAGAGGGAGAAAACCTGATCTTATACTCCGAAATGGTCTCAAGTTTCGGCGACCAAACCTGATCCCTGGGCCCCACCAGCTGACTGTAATGCTTCTGCAACTCCGGCGTGCTGCACAAGAAGCTACTAGGGCTGCCGCCGGAAGACTCCCCGGCGCCTTCGCCTTCAGCCGCGTTACTCTCCCCGGCGATCAATCTGGCGATGAACTCCGGCATAACCTTGATCAAAACCCTACCGTTGGAGCCCTTGAGGTACTCGAACGGGCAGTCCTTGAACCTGACCGGGGTGCCCGGGCGCTTGGCGGCGAGGGCGGCCAGGGATGAGGTGGAGAGGAAGTTGCGGGTGATGCAGTCGAGCGGGAGGAGGAAGTAGGTCTGGCCGGGGACGAGCTCGTCGTCGATGGCGAGGGAGGGGATGGGGTGGCCGATGAAGAACGAGGCTGCATGGCAGACCGTATGGTCCGGGAATTCGAACATTATCTCGCCGGCGAGATGCTTGCGGCCGGTGAGGATCCTCGTGCCGCCACCATGGAGTATGAGTTTGACGGCGGCGGATGGCGGGCAGAAGCAGGCGTTGCCCATTCAATTTGTGATTTAGGTAAGATTAATTGAAGGTATTGATGGATGTTGGGTTAATTAGAAAATGTATATATATATATATATGTACTGAGATGTGAATTGCATGGAGGAAGAGGGTATTGACTTTGAGCAAGTCCGCCATTTATATCAATATATATATACGTGATCTTGTTGAGAGGGCCGGGGTCGGTGGTCAGGAAAGTCGGCTGCGTTTGTGTGATTGAAGAGGATGAATGTATACTGCACGACTTTGCTATTTGATCCTACCCTACCTGTTAATTAGATCTTGTAATTACTACAATGTACAGTCTTTCTTGTATTTAAACGTGCCTATAGCTAGCTAGGTCCACATTTTGGTACTTGTCAACCAACCGGAACTTAAAATAGTTAATTTACATTAATTCAGTACTTCTGTACTTGCACTTTTACAGAGATGGTAGAATTAGAAATAATTTGCAAGAATTTCGAATCAAGTATATTGTAATTTGAGGTCAAATTTCAAATATTTTACGTTTATGAAAGAGAAAATTACACTTTAATATCTAAAGTATTGATCTTATCACAAGTACTCTAAAGAAATAAAATAACAAACTATCAAACTTTTAACAATTACATCATGGGATTCGATTTTCGACGACGAAAACCCTATTTGGTACGCCCAATGGTGATCAACTGGATTTAAACAAAAGAAATTCTAAATGAATTAGTATCAAAATGACGATGTTTTGATGCCAAAGTTGAGTTGGCATCAATCTCTTGATGACGATCTTGATGCTAATTAGTAATTTTTAATTTCTTTTGTTAAAATTCAACTCTTTCGACGTGTCACATAGGGTTTGCTATCCTTATTTTATGTTATTCTCAATTTCATATATGATTTCGAATATATTAATATGACACAATAATAGCTTGTGTTTTCAAATTTAATCCAATAAATAATTATTTACAAAATGTGCTCAATGTATTGTTTTATTTTTCAAATCCAGCTGGGTACCAAATTGTTAATCCAGGATAGATTTCAAAAAATAAATAAAAAATCGATTCATTGAGTATGTTTTTTGTTAATCCAGGATAGTTTTATTTTTCAAATCCAGCTGGGTACCAAATTGTTAATCCAGGATAGATTTCAAAAAATAAATAAAAAATCGATTCATTGAGTATGTTTTTTGTTAATACTCATTTATTTAGATTTGAAAACAAAGACTATTATTGGCTTAAATTAATGTATTTTTCCTAGAGAAAAATGTAAAGTATCTCCTAAACTATTGATCATTCTATATACCATCAACTATTGATAATTATAATAAATTGCATGGACTATCTGAAAACTAACAAAATACCTCATTGTTCGATTATGGCAACTAATTGCTGACATGTCTCATTAGCCTCCGGCATGGAATTTTAATTCTATTTTTTTTTAAAAAGACATAGTATACTTATTAAAATTAAAATATAGGTGTCGCCGTGTCGGGCCTTTAGGTAGATTGGAATAACTCGCCCAATAACGGCGTAACCATATTAATTTTAAGATAGTTTGTGTATTTTATTGTAATCATGCATCTTCCATTACATTTTTGTTAGTTGTTTCATATAGTTCGTGTATTTTATATAATTAATAATATGCCAATATATTTATTTAAAATGACCAAAAATTTAGGATATAAACCGTAATCTTCCTGATTGTTATGGTATCATGGATCAATTTTTAAGACAAAATCTTTTGTGACCATACTAATTAGGAAAATTCTAATTGAGTGTGCTCCCCACATTTCCTAATTAAGTGTGGTTCAATTTTTTAATTGAATGTGGTCCTACATGTATTTAATTTACATATGAGAATGTTTTCACACGAGACTACCTCTTTCTACATTACAAAAGATTGATCTTCTTTGTCCAATTTACGATAGTAATCTCATATCTGATTCTTTTGTTTTGGAAGATCAATAAACAAAGATAATATTGCGTGATTGAACGGGTCTAATATTAATTTTCAAGCTTCTAAGGTGAATATCAAGATGTATTTCTAAGGTGAATATCAAGATAGTTGAATTATTAGGATGTCCAGTATGAATACGTTGCGTGCTAGTCCTGTCAAATGTTCAATGCTTCTTACTTCTTATTATTTTATGCATGTTTGGTAATCAATGATTGGAAATTTGATAAAAAGGACGAATTGGCAGTATTATTTTATTACAGTCTTTTTATAAGAATTTCCTATCAATTTTCCTTCTATTTGGACTTATTTAAGTCTATACATCAACACATATGCAGGCTACCGTTACGGACCTCTAAGAATTTCTCTTATAGGGGAGCAAAATATAATTTTAAACTTAATAAGAATATATAATTTAAAAAATTAACAATAAGTTTAATAATTAATATTATTTGAATTATATAAAACATTAAAATAATTGATGAAACCTCGACATCATAATATGCTTTTTATAAGATAAACAATTAAACATAATTAAATAATAATAAAATATCTAGTTTGGGCTAGCATCTATACACAAAACTTCAAAATTTAACAATCAAGTCTCAAAATATCATTTATTCAAAAAAAACAAACAAACTAAATCTCTCAAAGTATCCTACTAACTTTTGTGTAAATAATAGTAATCGTTCATCGATCCCTTAAAAAAAATAAATAGCAACACATAATATATTTGAAATTTATAATTTTTAAGTTTCAACAATTATGATAAAGAGATTCTTTAAGTTAAGAATTGTTCCTTAAAACTTATTGTTTTGTTATGTGTTTTCACCCCTCTCCTCTTCAACATAACAAAATCTTCCTTATAAATATCATATTTATGAAATACAAATTATATTTGTATACATTAAAGGTTTTTCTTGGCTCCATTCCTAAGTACAATTATACTACAAATTAACCCCCTCTTAAAGTATAAAATATATATAGATTATTATAAAATGATGAATTTGTTGATAAAAAGCTGAAAATTATAATGAAGAAATGTGACAATATCAAATATGTCCGCATTGCGGACGATCTCACAATAGTCCATCTTTTTTATATATCACTAAGTTATCGTAGCACACAAGACTACAAGAGTCTTTTTTCAACAAGGTTAAAACTTAATCTGAAAAAAGTTTATAAAAGTCATTATCAACAAACTTAAAAAGACAATTAAGGATTTTTTTCATGGCAATAAATATAGCTAAAATTATTTTCTCATGTTAGTTTCAAATATTTAATAGGAGTGTCAGAATCCATACACGATCCTCTTAGCACCGGAGAAGATTCAGTAAAGCCCAAAAATTGTGTTTGAGTGCAATCAATCCTTGTCAAATTGAGTGCATGTCGCAAATGCATTTATGGACATGTCTACGGGCGAGCAAAAAAAATCCAAAAATCGAATATCCGATCCGAACCAAATTGAAATTTAAAATTCGGTTCAGTTTTTCGGATTTTCGGATCGGATTGGATTGGATTGAATTTTTTAAATCCGAAAAAATCTGAAATTCCGAATTATATATAATTTATATATAAAATAATATTTTATTTAAATATTTTTAAATAAAATATAAATATATATAAGAATTAACAAAAAATGGTTTCGGATTTTCGATTTTTTCATAATTTTGGATTTCCGGTTCGATTAGGATTTTTTTATAAAAAAAATCGGATTTTGGGATTTTCGGATTTCGGATTTCGATTCGGATCGGATTTTTTATCTTTCAAAATTCAGATTTTCGGATCGGTTCGGACAGAAAATCCGAATCGAACCGAACGCTCACCCCTAGACATGTCCATAAATGCATTTGAATCCTTAATTGTTCATGACCATAAATGCATTTGAATCCTTAATTGTTTTTTAAGTTTGTTGATAATTGTTTTTTAAGTTTGTTGATAATGACTTATTAACTTGTCTTAACCTTGTTTTCTAAAGAGTCTCACCTGCTACGATAACTCAGTGATATGAAAAAGAGCGTTGATATAAAAGAGAGGTTGACTTGACTACTGTGAGGATATACGCGGTGCAGACATATTTGATATTTATTTATTTTTTAGTATAATTATGATATTATTTAAGATAATTATTTTTAGGGTATTCTTTAATTAGGACATTTGTTATTTTTTAGTTGGTGGGTAAGAGAGTAAACATAATTTTTCTTTATTATAATTGTCAATTTTCTTAATCTTAATGATATTAATGTCACTTCAATATGTCTGCACTGTACGTCTTCACAAGAATCTTTGCGTATTAAAAAAAAAGTTGAAATTAAATTAGACTAAATTCAATAGTTAGCGAAAGTATTTCTTCAGGACGCCCAACAAATATTAATTTGTTTATTACCTAATCAAGGGGATACAATCATACAATCGATTCATTAATCTTTAATAGCTTTTGATGAAGCTGTCGAACAACCGATCACCCTTATCGATGGGATGCAGGGCGCAATTCATTTTTTTATTAAATTAAAGTTTAAAAGAGGATTAAACTCTACCCTTCGAAAGTGTCTAAAAAGATTTTATGTTTTACAAATAATTCATTATATTCAAAATGGTCACTTTACAAAATTAACACAATATGGTATAAATCCTCTTAAGAATACTTTATATATGAATAAACTTTATAAAATAATAGAAAATTATGGCCCCATTAGCGACAAATTGTTTTTAGAAATAAACTTCACATTGTAATAAATCATATTTCTTTTTTTGTCTCGTCTTAAGTATTTATGCCTTCATGAAATAATGACATTATTTAAATACATATTTATATATATATGTAAAAAAAGTGTAATAATTTTATGAAAATATACATGTATATATTTAGACTAACATATAGCATTAACTATTTTTTTAGTTATAAGGTAATTGGTACCTATACAGATAAGTATTCCATATACTATCCAAGTGCATGTATGTAGTTAGATTTATAGTAATAGTTACATGAATTTATTAATGAAATTATGTATTGTATCGATTTATCTACGAAAAAATATTTTCTAAATTCAGTTCTATTTAATTAAGAATAATTTATATATAGTAATTTTATCTTCAATTCTAACAACGCGATCATATGGAGTTTTTACTGTAAATCGTTATCTTAACTCAACCATCAACTGAGAGAGTCAAAATTGGGTTGAAACGCCCAATGAGGTCTCGAAAACGAAGCACAACGGTTGACCTTCGCCACTTCACTGTTGGTTTAAAGTCCCAAACTTTGTTCATAGAAAAGAAAACAATCATTTCATATCATATATCATCTGAAAAACGTGACGAATAGTCATAATATCATTTCAAACTTTGAACAATCAAGCAAAAGTAAACGCAATTGCACAATATTTTTTTAAATATGTGAGCAGCAACTGATTAGCTCTCTGTGTTTACATTCAGATTTAACAACTCCAAACGTTTATTATTTTCATGACCAAAAACAAATCCTTAGCTGCATCTAAGGATGTCAATGGGTGGGTTTTATCCGAATCGATCCAAATCGCTCAAAACCCATTAAATTTTAAAGTTATTACGGTTCGGTTCGGCTCAGATCCGCTTTAGACCGGACCGTTTAGATCCATAGTTTGATGGTCCGGTCCGGTCTAGATCTGGTTCTGATTCCAGAACCAGAACCAATACGTATTTATTGGTTTTGGACAGAGTAAAACCCGTCTTTTGATAAGCCTAAGTTTAAATAGGCTTGTTAATGAGCTAGTTTTATCCATATCGATTCAAAATCACTCATAACACATTAAATTATAATGCAATGATTTCGGTTCTAGTTCTTGTTTGATTCTGGTCCGGTTTTGGTTCCAGACCCGCTCAGACCCGGACTGCTTAAGACCCATAATTAATGGTCCGAATCCGGTCCGAATCCAGTGTCTAATGGGTCAGATCCAAAACCAGAACCATTACTTATTTATTGGTTCTGGTCCGGGTAAAATCCATCCATTGACATCCCTAGCTGCATCTCTGCCATTTGTTGGATATTGAACAGTTCTTTCTTTATCTATAAAATCATCTCTAACAAGTGCTCTATAATAGACTAAAACTTTATTGTAGAGTGTCTTGAATCTCTAATAATGTGTTTCACTTTACTCTATATTAAGGAAATGAATAGTATCAATTTATATTTAAAAATTGTTCATCCCTCTAACTTTTATCCACTCAATAATATAAGGTATAAAAATAAAATATTTCATTGTAGAGTTAAATACATAGTTGACTGTTGAAAACGAATATAAAATTACTCTATATTTTATTCTATAATAATGTTGTTGCAAAGTGAGCTATTGGAAATGCTCTAAAGCTTTATAAACATTCATATATGTTTGAGTGGATTTTGTTGTTGTTTGAATTTCTATTTTGACTTGAGATTTTTTGTTTTTTATTTTTTTTTATCGTGGAAGAACATATATGTTCTAACGGTAACGGTAGATTAACGCAGATATTTCTATAAATGTCATCTTTCATATTTTTCTAAAATTTAATATTCGTGATACTTCATAACAGTCAATGTAAGAAGTGGGTAGCTTTCCCTTATCGCAAAGGGTTTATATAAAACTTCATAAACATTCTGGCCCAACAGGCTAATCTGAATCCGAGTGGGTTAGAATTAGGGCCGAAATATTTTTAGCAGAAAATATAAAAAAAAAAGTCTGAAAACAGGTTCGATTGACATGATCATATTGGAATTCTATGCACGAAATCTTGAATCCGGATAAATCTAACTCAAATCATGTCTTGAATTACAATAAAAGTTAAAAGTTCATCACCTGTGTTTCTAAAATTAAGAAACTATATATGTAACCAATTATAACACGAAAAGGGGATTAAGAACATAAATTTCTTCCTAAAAAAACAAAAAAACATATTTCGTAAAATTAGAAAACTGTACAACCAATTAAATTGTTCATAACTGATGACTTCTTCAGTAGAAAAAGAAAAGCATATTCAGCATAATATGTATAGTGATGACGGTTAACTACAAAAAAGAAAAAGAAAAAGTAAATTATCGATGGAAAATACCATCAGTAATTACAAAAAAAATCGTCGGTAAAAATCGTTTGACGAGGGTTTTGTTTCCATCGACAAAAAACATATTTCCTGGCTTGAAATCGCCCCAGACGTAGTCGCAAGACGAACTGGGTTAACAATTCTCGTGTTCTTTATTTTCTGTCGTGATTGTTGTGTGTTTTTTTTGCAACAGTTTGGACATTCCCACGGTCAGAAACTTAAATCAGACACATATTATCAATTGAATTTGCATCTTTGCAACAGTTTTACGTCTCTCAATTAAGTCAACCAACAAACTTAATTAATAGCTTCATCTTTGCTGCGTTAATCCATCCACTCAAGATCCTATATAATTATTTGTTCTGCATACGTACATACATTGAATACAATTTGGATTATTGATTACTGCAGTCCAATAGTAATATATTATCAATTAGGTAAAGAAATCAAGAAAATAGCTATTTTTTACTTCAATCGCCGTTGATAAGATCAAAATGGCCAAAAGTATTACTTCTCCTTCGATCAATATAATAATCAGATTGAGCTGAATTAGAGGGTGTTTGGCTGAGCTTATAAGCTCTTTAAAACGCTTATAAGCTGTTTAGGAGCTTAGAAGCTGTTCCAAAGTGTTTGGCAAAATAAGTTCTTAAACTGCTTATAAGCTGTGAAAATAAGTTCCAACAACTTATAAGCTCCCCTAAAAATAAGTTGGTCAACCTTAACTTATTTTTTCATAAACTTATAAGCAATCATGAATTTACCAAAATAACCTTATTATAGTTCGTTATTTCGTACACATACACTATCAACTTTATCTCTCGTCAATTTTATCTCTCTAACTATGATTTTCTCTCTCTAACTCACGATTCTTTATCTAACTTATCCAAGCACGTTAACAACTTATAAGCACTTGAGACATTAACTTTTATAAGCTCTTGAAACATCTTATAAGCTCTCTAAAATAAGCTTAGCCAAACACCCCCTTAGTCTAGTCTAGGGGATAAATTAAGTTGCAATTTTTTTTCCCATTCAAGCAACATGAGATTAAGGTGTGCTAATTGTGAGAGTATATCTATCTAATAGGACTAAATTAACGCCATGTTTAAATAAGTTCGAAATTGGAGTCTATTTGAAAGAAGAGCCATGGTCGGTCTTATCAAGTTATTGTATTATTATGTTCAAGATAAATTTTTATCGGATTTTATTCTTTAACTTATACCCCTAAATCTTTTATTTTTGTGCTAGTCTGTTGGCCGATCAGTTCATATAGTAAACTTAATATATATTAATTGCCTTGGTGACACAATAAACTTCTAATTTGAACACATTAACATTAATCATGATCTACATCACCAACCATTAATTTAATAATGTATTGAAATACCAATTCCTTAAACCAAAACTACGTCAAATATAAAAATTTAATCAAAATAGAAAGATAAATAGTAAATAATAGACGAGCATTAGACACAATTTTTTGTATGTACGAAAAAAATTAACATTTAGCCAGCTTTATTTGACCAAAAAAATAAATAAAGGGCAACATGTATATTCATGATTCACTGACTATACACATGTCAAAGGATAAGGAACATCTAGTTTTGACCATAGTTTCTTCTTCAAACTACTTCAAATTAAACTATACCAACAATGATAAATTTCAGTAGTATTTGAAATATTAGAATCTTCTTCTATCAACTTAGTAATATTTGAAGCTCCAATTTCAACTTCACTATCGATTTCATCTTCAAAGGAAAGTTAAACACACAATTGAAGATGTCAATCGGAGCAACTCACTCGCTTTGTCGAACTATCCGATGCAAACCAAATCGAGCTAAATTTTTCTGATTGGAACTTTCCAACCACAATCGTAATCTTGAATTGGTTTATTAAGGTCACCTGGCGAGATTTGTTGGATTGGCATTCATGCCACCGACGCTTGTACCTAGATATTTTTAAGTTGATTTTTTTGGACACTAAATATTAATTTAATTTTGTCTGAGCCTAGCTTCTTGTCAACCTTAATCAACAAATTGATGTGTCAAAGAAGTTGGCTCAGATCAATTTGCAATGGAGTAATGTAAATAATCATTTCAACCATTTTGCAAAGCTAATGCGGCAAATGGTCATAAATAGTGTCTATGTGGCCCCGAGAGACAACAAAAATTAAGTTATGCCAAACAAATAAGTATTTCGTACGATAATTTAATAAATATATTTCAACTTCCATAATCCTCAACGACTCTCGCTGATATCGACAGAAGTATTTCAACCTTGTCCAACCAATCATTCTGATATTAATTGTAATTAAAAACAATTTCTTAATGTGTTTTAGTTGTAAAATGATAAAAGTCACATATTAGCTCCAACATTGTATGAAATAATGAACCCGGACTTACTTATATTGCATTCCTCGAAAACTTATTTTTCTCATTTATTTCATTTTTATTTTCTTGGTGAAAATCCATAAGTATTTTTGCATTTTTTTTATTCCTTGTAGCACTTTCTTGTTTCTTTTCAGTTTTCACCCTTAATTCGGTCTTTTTTGCATCATTTTCGAATTTAGGGTTCATTTAATTTACATTCGTTATTTAATTGGTACTTATTAGTTGAATTATCTACTCAAGTATTGATTACTTTAATATCTTAAATTCATTTGTCAAACCTCATTAAATTTTAACAAAAACTTGTGTGGGCTATTCCTTACCATGTGATCAGAAAAAGTGACATTTCTTTTGAATAAAAGTGACAATTCGTTATAAATAAAAGTAACAAGTGTTTGTTCCAATGAATATCAATTATAATTCTTGTGAGAACGCATGGAGGAAGAACTCACATGAGTATGACTCTTAGATTTTTGTGTCAATCATATAGCATATATATTTGCTAATGATATCATAATTATAAGATAAAAATGGTTATGCTTTCAACATCTATCGGTAAATACTATTGGACAAAAGTGACGGGGGCGTAGTGTGATATGAACTCGAACCTATGTATTTTAATGAGTAGTAAAAACACAAATTATTTTCGGTAGTGATTCTAAATACAAATAAAACTAACTCAGCATGCCAAATTACAAAGTAAACATTATATAAAGTTGCTCCGATAGAATCCTTTATATATAAGGGTGGTCTCCTGTGCTCTCTGCGCGCACAGTGAGACCACTTAATTATTTATTTATTTATTTATTAAATTAATTAGTTTAATAAATCTTGATTGTAAATTAATAAAATTATAATTATGAATTAATAAATAATAATTTTGAATAATAAATCATAATTTTGAATTAATAAACTCTAATTGGAATTAATAAACCCTAATTTGAATTAGTAAACCTTAATTTGAATAATAAACCCTAATTTTGAACTAATAAACCCTAATTAGAATTAATAAACTCTAATTTTGAATAATAAACCATAATTTTGAATTATTAAACCCTAATTGTGAATTATTAAACCCTAATTTTGAATTAATAAATCCTAATTATGAATGAATTATTAAACCATGATTTTGAATTAATGAATATAACAAAATTGTAATTGATTAACGAATACAAATCCACCTTTAATGCGTATTAAATGTTTGCTCCCTCTTTAAATTCGAACACGACCATTATCATTATAATCAACTATTGAAAACCAAATATTTGCTTCTGCAGCAAAAGATGACAAATCTCTCAGTTCCGATTTGGGCCGAAATAAAGGTTCATTTTCACCATTTCTCTGGGGTGGGCTTCCTCCCTATTTTATCATAAAAATCGAAATGAGAAAATGTTGGGCTCCTTTCGTTGACCTCACCGACAGAATCCCATCTTTTTCTGCTCTATAAATAATTAATTTGACCCACTTCATCTTTTCATTATTAGATGTATTTTACATCCTTATATTCTCTTTAATTGAAGACTAGAAAATTACAGATCACCAATGTATATATACAAGTTAGTAATATTAGCTAGAGCATTTATACAAGACTGTACCTCGCCTGATATAAGAATTGTTATTTTTTACAAGTTAACAAAAAAAAAATCATTATAATTAGATACGTGAATCAAGCCCTACCAATCTACCCTTCCTAGATCTAAACAAGATTAGAAAAAAAAGGAAAGAAAGAAATATCATGCAAATTTTTATAAGCTCAGTGTTTATATACATCAATTTTATGATGCGTATAATCATATCATCAACTGTATCAAAACTTTTTAGATTGTTTTTTTTTTTTTTAATTATCACTTTCCTACAATATCATGTTATCTTGACTAATTGTTATTTAGATGTGGCATTTGCACTTCAATATGTTATGTTACATCGTTACATTACATGCAGTCCGATCACTTGCGGAATTTTCCTATTATTCTTTTGTTTTGCACTATGTTACTCAAAACAAGTTCTGTATGTATTACTAGTAAAATCTATTTAGATAATATACATCAATATCTTTGAATTCTATTTTTTTTTGGTCAATTTAATACAGAAATTTAAAGTCCGCGTCACGGTGGACTCGAACCCGAGACCTTTGGCCTCGGACATTAACCACTCTACCACTAGGCCAACACACGCACACCTTTGAATTCTATTTTTGTTGTTTGATAATGCTGCCACATTACAACTAGAGCTGGAAAAACAAGCCAATCCACCCGATTTTGGACAGGTTTGGATCTAGACATTTTAGATTCGATTAAGTTCAAGGCCGATTAGGCATGTTCAAAGAAGTCAAAAACCTAATGGACTCGAGCTGGAATGGCCTATCCACAGAATTTTACACTATAAATAGATTTAGGATTTGGTTGGGTTTCATCATTTTCTAACTGATGGAATTTCAGGTCGAACAACGACGAAAATACGTCGGTCTTAAGATGGAAATGCGCTCGAACAACGACGGAAATACGACGGATAAATTTTCATCGTAGATCTTCGACGGAACAACGATGGTATTAAGACGGGACCTCTCTTTATATATATGTAAAACATTCTGTCGTTGATCAACGACGGAGTTAGTCAACAATGGACATTCAACGATGGAAGTACGACGGACATTTTCTACGACGGATCAACGACGGAGTGTTCCGTCGTTGAGTTTGTCCGTCGTAATTTTGTCGTTGATCAACGACATAATGACGACGGATAGAGTCCGTCGTTGAATTTCCGTCGTTGATTTTTTAAATATACACGGGATTCCACCTCTGATTTTTCATTCAGAATCGAAGTCGAACCCTAAATTAGCTCCTCGCCGTCGTCTTCCCTCGCTGTCGCCGCCTTCCCTCAGTGTCGCTAGTTCTCGTCGGATTCGTCCCCGTCTCCTGCACGCCGTTGTCTTTTCCCTTGTCGGACTCGTCCCGCCGTGGCCGTCGTCGCCTCACACCCGTCCGGCCCCTACCCTGCCTCGCCTCACCCCACCCCGCCCCACCCAGCCTCGCCTCACCTCCGTCCCCGGACGCCGTCGGCCTCTGCCCATTCCCGGCACAGGTATTTCGTTTTTCTTTAATATACCTTTTTCTTTTTCTTCTTCATCCTTTCATATAGATGTGTAGGTTTGATATATATTTGTTGGATTCCAAATATTCATGCTGTGTAGGTTTAGATTCCAAATATTCAATTATATTAATTGGATTAGTTTTGTTAAGTTTCTGTAATATATTAATAATATATATGCATATATATTTCTGTAAACTCATAAAGGAACTATTTTGGTGGTGAAATAGTTTATCTAAGGACGTCGCAATCATGGATAGAAATGTGAGAAAAAGAAAAGGAGTAATAATTTGATCATACCGCAATAATGCGATTGCTAAATATTGTATCGCAGTTTGTATGAAGGTTTTGATTTCATTATTTATTTTGTACGGTTGTTTATCTTTGCTCTAAGAAGGTTATGAAATCTTAACTAAATAGTCCGTCGTATGATGTTCGCTTGAAGTGTGAATTGATGATTATTTGTTAGGTTGAATCTATTTCATAAAAAAGTTCACTTATTTATGGCTTTCTTAGATTTTGAAGCGTAGGTAACATAATATCAAACATTTCAAGGACTCGCATCAAATTGTAAACTCATAAAGGAACTATTGATAGCTCTTTTTCTCTTACAGAAGCAAAAGATTTTTCCATTTGTTGGTTACAATATATGAGCAAAAGTAAAAGAATCACTATTATTACAATACTTATCTCTATTACCCATAGTGGATTTTGGATGAACCCATTTTCTGCTTCAACTAGCCTGCTTTCTAGCTAGCTTCTAGTCTGATTTTCTTTTTGTTATCAAATAATTATATTATATATTTGAACGTATATCCTTTTACGGGAGAAAAATGAAAATCAATCGGCAACTGGTGAAATTTGAACTTGTCATTTGTAAAATGAGTTATCTCAGTTCACTTGTAATTGTAGAATTTTATTGGATCTAACCTGTTAAACTTTATGGGAAAGACTTTAACATTTTTTGCCTTTTATTATTTTATTTTATTTTATTTTTATTTTTCCTTTATTGATAAGCAAAAAAGCCTAATGCAGCTACTCATGTCTTGGTTAGTTGTGGGAAACATTAGTTCATACTGCTCTATGGTGTGATGATTGATAATAGCGCAATTTATTTTCATGTTCAGAAGCATGGATGCAAATAGAAATGACAAAAAATTGAAAATGACAAATGAAAATGATCTTGATGAGGCAAAAGCATAACTGGAAAAAGCTCTTGAGGAGGCAAAAGCATCATTGGAAAAAACTGAGTATGTTGCTTTGTAAATTAGTGATGCAGTAGCATCATTGAGTTTGTGCGACATGCATCGTTCTTCTAAACATTCCATTCGTCATGGTGTCATTAACGTTGAAGAAAAGTCTATCGTGAATGATCAAGATGTGCAAGAAGTGAAGAACGAGATGCTTAAGATTTTTATACCGAAGTTGTTTGAGAAAAAATAGATGATGAATAACTTATTTTCTTATTGTATTAATATTATTCAAAATTATATTTGAATGTTGCAAACATTTTAGTTTTATTATAAGTTTATTTTGAATCTTGCATTGATTTTTGTTATTATTTTTATTGAATATTGAAAATAAAATATGTAATCTATTAAAAAAATAAACTAAAATATCGACGGATTACCGACGGACTGTAGGAAAACGACGGATCAAACGGACCCTATCCATCGTAGTCTCGTAGATCAACGACGGATTGTCCGTCGTTGATCGACGACGGTCGTGCGTACACATTTCAAAGTCTCCAAGACTCCAAATATGAAATGGAATACTATCTGAGACACTAACCTATGTATTAGATTATCACAATCCATCAAAACAATTTAGATGCGCTTGATTAATAGGAGTCTTTATCTATCTATCTATCTATCTATCGAACCTCACTATATATATATATATATTTTGTAACTTATAAATATTGCGATAGTGCACCATCAACTCTTATCTAGACATCTAACCTACGTACATAGAACTTTAATGATTAGAAACAATGAACTCTAATTTTCATATAAAAAACAAATGATTCTAATAAGTAGTAAACCAATTAGCGAGGAAGCTGCGTCATGTGAATTGTGATCTCATCTTGCACCCTATTATACAATAGTTGAGGTGTTAAGATTGATAACGTATACCTAATAAACTTGGAGTATGCAAATGCATCATTTAATCAAATATCGATAGCCATGCACACCTAAAACCATAATTTCTCCCATAACATCAATCCATTTCGAGTATAAAAGATAAATTGCGTGAACAATCACATGGAGCACACGTGCATGTTCATTGCTCCTTTACTATGTAGAAATTAAAGGTGAAAGAAAGAGGAAAGATGCCATGGACCACAAAACTATAACATGCTATAAATCAACAAACAAATAAAAGAAGATTATTGTGGGTTGTCAACTAGAACAAACCCAGGTTGCTCATCGCATATCATTTGAAAGAGAAATCCGATGAGGTCATACGTCCAAATCTCGATTATTATGAGGACAGAGCTATAGAGCAGTTTCTAAAGTTCATTGAGCAAATTCTGGATGTTTGAATTATTATAAGAGAAATAATTGTTAAGAAAAAAAAAAGTGAGAGAAAAGTAGGACCAATTTTTATCAAAGGAAAGGGACCATGATTTTGACGTGTGGCTCCTTTCTTTACATAAAGTGCAGAGGCTCTCGTGGTGCTGGTCATTATCACCTTCCAGTTTCATCCATTGTTGCATATGTGAAGGAGACTGAGTAAAAATGGCACTACTTCCAACCATTATCTTTTTTTCTTTTTATTTCAATGGGCAGAATATTCATAAATGTAAAAGTAGTAATACAGACTACTAAGGAAGAATAACTCAAGGAAGCCGGAAGGAGAATTTCCTATTATGTGTGTGCGCGCCTACGTAATAGCGAACATACACATGGTCAATGGGAAGCGTCGGTTCCCCCAAACAACTTGTTTCTTATCTTTTTTTGCTTACATATTCTGTGATTAGTCATAAACTTGCACTATATGACCGCATTATGACTAGAATATGTCTCTCATTCATGTAACTAGGGGTGAGCAAAATGTCCAATAACCGAATAACCGAACCGAACCGAACCGAAATATCTATTTTGGTTCGGGTAAATCGGTTATTTCGAACAATTCGGTTATAACCGAAATATATTTCGGTAGTATGGTTTCGGTCAGGTATGAGTTTTTTTACCCGAATATCCGATACCCAAAATTTATATTTATATACAATATATTAGTATTATAATTATATACATAGTTTGCCCTAAAAAACCCCTACCTAAATGATTCTACATTCTTCTACTGAGTCGCGCCGCCCACAACCACTCCACATTACATTCTCTCAACTCTCAATTCTCACCACGCCGTCAACGCCATGTCGCGCTGTGTACCGCCACACCGTCGTTGACTCGCCGCTGCACACTGCTCGTTTTGGTAATGTTTTTTGAACTTTGAACTTATGAAGATTATTGGTAATGAGTTGTTTAGTATTTGACAATGTTATTTATGAATATTGCAAACTAGTTATTTGTTGCTATTAGAATGTTTTTTGTATGTTTTGTTTAGAATTCAGAATCAAGGCAAAATTTTGGTTTTAACCAAGATATCCGAAATAATTTTCGGTTATTTTAGTTTGGTAACCGAAATTATTTCGATTTGGTTCGGATATCATTTCTAAAAGTTCGGTTATTTAATTCGGATATTTTTTTGACCATACCGAACCGAATACCCGAATACTCATCCCTACATGTAACTGTCAATCTACCACAAAATAATAAGTTGGCCTATTTAGAACAAAATCTTGCGTCCACCCCTATGTATGTGTGTATCCTTGTATGGTTTCTTCTAAGTAGAAATGTCCAACTATTTATCCTCCCTCTTTAGGTTTGATGATGTGAAATTAAAGATAGAAATATAATGTTGTGGATAAAATATTATATATTTATAAATTGATCAAAACATTTATATATACACAAGAGTCCTAATAAATTAGAAAACCAACACAAGAGTCATGACTAAACTAGGAAATATCAAATAAATAACATAAAAACTCTTGTAAATGACATTCATAGACGTGAACGTCTTAAAAATGTCAATTATTCTTTAAAAATTGTCATTAACATTAAAGAAAAATGTTATTTATTTTTCTACCCTGTAATTAAAAAATATCATTTATATCGAATAAAATTGTCATTTATAGTGAATAAAAGTATGGATATTCGTACATACGGACATCATCACAGGAGTCTAGCTCAAGAAAAAATATCAAGAAGATAAATACGTCCAACTTTGATGGATTTGCTATTAATTTTCCACCCCCTTGTAGTAATATAGATTAAAGAAGGCGGTCTCCTGTCAAGTCGTCCACATCGTGCGGACGCCTAGGATTCACTTATTTATTTATTTATAATTAATTAGTTAATTAATTAATCATAATTGAGACCAATAAATCTTAAATATAGATTAATAAATTTTAATTGAATTTAATTAATCTTAATTATGAATAATATGTTTCAAAATCCTTAATGTAGAACCCTCACAGGATTCTTTGCCTATATTATATCGCAGAAGATATCATATGTATTTTTTATTACTCTATGGGCAACTTGCACCTATGCGAAATAATTAGAGAGCAATTTGTAGTTTCCCTACATTATGTGAAATATTTATCATGTGTTTCAGATGCAACTACGATAAGATCCATACTAGAGAGTTAAATTAATTTACAATGTTTTATTAAAATAGTCCAATAATAATTCGGATATGCATAGATATATAGTAAATTCATGTATACACGGCAATAACTAGTAATAACAATCATCAATTCCTGAATCTTTATCTGATCGGAATAAAAGTCAGTTGATTGAATAATTGGGTTGAATAACAAACACAACACGCACACACGTCCGTACACACACACACACACACACACATATATATAAGAGATGGATCGGTAGGAAAAGATAATTTGGTAGGAAATGAGAATGAATCCGGACCTTTGATTCACTTGGATCAATGGTTGAGATTTAATTTCGATCATCTTCTGCTTTGTGTTTTGTGTGCTTCTGCGGATTATTGTGCAAAGACTAGAACCCTTCTTGTCTTCTGTTGTAATAAAAGATGTGATAAACTAATATATTTAAGATATGTGCTTAAAAGATGAAATATGTCTAAACTAATATGTATAACATAGTAATTACGATTGTATATATAAATATGAAAGATATGCTAGACTTACATATCTATTCATATTTCCTACACTTATTTTCATTCTCAAATGAACCATCCCATATATATATATATAAATGCAATTTTTTCCCTATAGGAACAAGATAAGGAAAGGAGTAATGGTTAGTGGAATACTAATAAAAAAAGAGAGCTTATAGACCTGAACTCAAATTATCACACTTTAAACTAACCAATTTTTATCTCCCAGCTATTTAACTCATTAATTAATTCTTCATTTGTTATCCTTATATAGTTAACAGACACAAATTCTTTTTTTAACTTGGTTGAGTCAGTCTAGTAATTGATAATGCATTCAAATTTCATGAATAGGTTTTAGGTTGAGATGCATTTATATATACGAACGGGAATTTCCATAGAACATGTATGTATATTACATCCCCTCTTATGTGATAATATTTTATTATAATTATATTAATAAAATATTATTATGTGAGAGAGGTTGTAGTATACCTACATTATATTAATAAAATTTTATCATGTGAGAGGGGATGTAGTACACCTACATGTTCTATTGAAATTTCCTATAGAAGTTATGGCAACCATTGTTGCTCGTGAATTCAGGGACATGTATACATATATATATATATGTATAGAGAGAGAATAAGGTTAAATAAAAATTATTTTTAATGTGAGAATTAAAACTATAAAAATTCATTATGAATAAAATGAATTCGTCATAAAAGTTAATATATCTGTTGAAAAAGTTATTGAATCAAAAAATTTGGAATTTTTTTCTAGGTTCGAATCTCATGAGAGATGAAAATTCTATTTTTGGATTCAATAACTTTTCCAATAGATTCATCAATTTACATAGCAAATTCATCATTTTTTTATTCTCACGTTCTCAAGATAAAAATTGTTCTCATGTTATTCCTTATAAAAATTGTTCTCATGTTATTCCTTATTTATATAGAGTTAAGTTTCATGAGAACTATTTTTATCCTAAAAACTAAAAACTTCAAGCATTCACTATGAACTAAATGAATTCTTTATGAAAGTTGATGAATCCAAAATTTGGAATTCCTCGCTCGGATTCGAATCCTATGAGAGGCAAAAATTTTATTTTTCTAGATTCAATAACTTTTCCGACAGACTGATCAACTTTAATTATAATTCAATATTTTTTATTTTCACGATAAAAATAATTTTTATATTAATCATCCCTATATATACATTCAAAAGCCACATAACACACGCGATACAAAGGCATCATTGATCATTTAATTAAACCATTAGAATTACCTCCGTCCCCAAAAAAGAAAAACAATTTTGTCATTGGTTTTCCTTAATGTCGCTAAGTGTTTTGGGGATAAATATTTACATGTGAAAATACAACACAACTACTCAACTATTGATGACGAAAATATAAGTGCCAATTATGTAGTGAATGGATCTGAAAATAAATAATAGATGTCACATCAAGGTTTATTAACCAAAACATACCATATGAAATTAGTAATTGAAAGTTCAATTATTAATCATTTTACTGAATTGGTTATTTGATCATTTTACTAAATCGCTACCATCCTTTTAATACACTTCCACTCCAATAAAGAAAAGAAAAAAAGAATGGCTCGATGGAATTCCACAAGTCCACATTTTCCTCTCTCTCTCTCTCTCTCTCTTTCTCATATCTGTGCACAGAATAGTACTGTTACACACTCCAGCTGCAAAAGAAACTGTTAATTATCAGATCAAAAACCCATTAGATTTTGCTCAACTTGCCTTTTCCTGATCTCCCATTTTCTCGAACAACTCACATCTTCGCCTCGCCGCAGCCGACAATCGGCGGCGACAATACCCTCTCCCACGCCTTCGATTAATTCACTACTTCATTCTCCTACTCGGTTACTAAATCACGTTTACTCGGCAATTGGCGACCTCTGCAGTTGTGCCTGGTGCAATTCGCGCTTACTCTGCTGCCTACGGCGTGCAGTTGACTGGGAGTAGAGTATTTTATGAGTGTAGGTGGTGGATGGGGGGTTTTCATTTAGGGCTTGTCCGGGAAAGCGGAAATTTTTGTTCTGAGGTCAAGCGCCGCCGATAGGATGAGCAGCTCCGACGTCAGCAGAGCTGGTGGCCCAATCGAGAGGGATATCGAACAAGTATAAATTTATTGGCTTGTTGTTGCTTTTTGGTTCCTATCAACGTTTTTTAACTCTCGGGCTGTTGGGTTGAGTTGTAGTAATTTCTCCATTGCTTAGTGATTTTGTGGTATTAGTTTCTATTGCATTCAGCTTAGCTGATCGGGTTCTTCGAAATTTCATCGAATTGCTAATTGCTTTTACATAGGGGCTTGTTTCTGGTTAGAAATTTATACAGAGTTGGCTAGAACTTGTAGTTCCTAAGGATAAAGATCGATATCGTTATTAGGGTGAAATTAGGTATAGTTCACATTCTCATGTATTTCGTGGGATGGGATTGGGGGATGGACCTTTTGATATCACTAGAGCACTTGAATATGTGGTGTCGTGTTCTGTTTCTTTAAATTGTTATACTGCGTAATGCAAATGCACTGATAGCTGAAGTTACTGTATGCAGAAAGGGCTTCTTTTGCTGCTTGTTGCTACTGGTTTTTGGTTTAACCGAGTACTTTTCCTAAGTAGATCACCAGACTTTTAAACTAACATGATTACGTGAAAGCATGATCTAGAAGTGACAATCAGAAAGCTATAAGGAAATTCTGAGGCTTTTGTCCGAACACTTGAAAGTTTGTAAAACCTTAACATCAACTCATGAAAAATCCGTTGACAAGATTTTTGAAAATTTCTGAGAATTTCTTTAATCGTAATTAAATTTTATTGATTATTGTCCGCATGGGTATGCCAAACATAACTTAAATCCGACACCTGGCAATCCCATGGTTGCTTTGCTTGCTGCTGCCCTTGTCAGTTATTACCAACTATACTTATAGTTGTTGCTGGTCCGTCCCATATACATTTATAGCCCATCCAACTTAGAGATATGAATGATAAATTGGTCAATGTTGCCAAACATACGCAACATGGAATGGAACTCACTAGACCAAGTTAAAGATGATGATAGTCTTGGTTAACCGTCATAAGTATCTTTAAAAAATCACTTTTCTTGCTATTTCATTTCTCATGTCCAACAGGCTGCACGTTTATTTTCATAAGCTGCTTAATAAACTTTGTTTCTGTGCAAACCATGCTGAAATATGCTAATCTTTTGAAATTCGCTGATTTTTATGACAGGCTATCACAGCTCTAAAGAAAGGTGCGTACTTATTGAAGTATGGAAGAAGAGGGAAACCTAAATTTTGTCCTTTCCGCCTGGCAAACGTAAGTCCATTGGATTTTTAAGATTTTGGCTTTTGGGCTTTTCATTTTCACTTTAGTTTGTGACCTTAACCATTGTTTCCTATAGTCTTCAGGTTTTTATTTATATGTTTTCTCTCGTTATATATATATATATGTATGTATTTTTTAAGGTTCATGAAACTATGTGTAGCCCTGTTGCTGCTAATTATCATGCATGTGTATTAAAATCCTGTTTACTTCTTGATGGTTGTGTACGATACGGCCAACCATATATACATGCTGGTGAGTTGCTGCTGCATGTTGTAGCAGTTGATCGATATGCCACTTAGTTTCTATACTTATAGCATGTATGAAACTATTGATGTGCAAAAGTGAGCATTGATCTATTATTGGTTTCACATGTATAATTTGATATACTAGTAATGATTTAAATCAAAATGTCAAGCATATCACCCTCCCCACCCCCACCCCCAAAAAGGAATAAAGAACAGAAGAAGGGTAACAAAGCAATATGTTAAGATCGCGGACCTTTCTGTCCTTCATTGTGAAGATTTTGTAATTTTTTTATGCAGATTATTTTAACTATCTTAGGTAAAGCCTCATACTTTGGTTGTTGATCCATGTGTTTGAAAATAAAACTCTAGGCAGTAGGCTGATAAATGAACACCTCTGTAAGCGATGCATGATAGTTCTGAACTCTTATTTCTTATAATAGTAAGGGAGCTGGAATGGACGACCATGGGTTTAGTTTCATTTAAGACTTGAGTTGGATGCTTCAAGTAGCACATTGTCACAAACTTCTGTTACCTTTATATCAATGCGAATCTGATAATCTTTTTAAAAGTTCACTAGAAAGGGTTTTTTATTTTATTTTGTGTAAATCTGATCAGTACTATCGAATATGAGCTGATACCCTGATCATGAAAAGCGTTAATCACATTTGGCATGGTTGTTGAACCCTGGCACAATATTAATTCCTTCACTTTTACCATGTTATTCGCGGTCTGGTTTTGCTCTTTTGAGAAATCTTGGAAAGACGCTGGAAACATCTGACGAGTGCTTCTGCTTTATTTCAGGATGAATCGGTTCTTATATGGTTCTCGGGTAAAGAGGAGAAACACCTTAAACTTAGTCATGTTTCCAGAATTATATCAGGGCAACGGACTGTGAGTTTCCTATTTCGCATCCCTCTTTGACAGCTTATGCACAATAATTTTTCATGTTATATCTATAATTTACTTTTATGGATCATCATGTGATTTAGTCCCTGTGGACTCATACATCAAGTAATGCTGCAAATCTAACACGACTGCATGAAACTCTACTCTATGGTCCCTCAACCTGTTAAGAGTCAAACTAGATCTTGTAAGTCTTATCAGGAAGTGTTAGGGCTTGTAGCTCATATGTTTCCAAGTGAGACAGATTTAGTCCCTGTGGACTCATACATCAAGTAATGCTGCGAATCTAACACGACTGCATGAAACTCTACTCTATGGTCCCTCAACCTGTTAAGAGTCAAACTAGATCTTGTAAGTCTTATCAGGAAGTGTTAGGGCTTGTAGATCATATGTTTCCAAGTGAGACAGATGCATTCCCAGCTCTTATAGAATTCACTTACTTAATAAGACAACCCAACCAGATCCAGGTGCCAGCGGTACTTTATGGCTCATCATTATTGTTCTGGCCAAATAATTAATTTTTAGGACTAGTTTTTTTTGTTGTTTAGAGGTTACAACATTTATGTAATTTTTTAGTCCTACTGCTGTGCTGGACTATTCAAACCTTTTAACCACCTTGAGTTCTATTTGGGGTACCTTTATGAATCTTTTAAAGATGAACTGGATCATGTAATCTTAAACTTACCATTTGGAGATTTGAGCTATCTGAATATGAAGTTGTTCTTTGGTTTGTGTAGAGTATGTGTGCAAGTAATTTGTGAGTCCTATAATATATTTATGGCTAAATACTTGAATGGCCTTTCTTATATCCTGACTATTTGTCTCCTGTTCCCAGCCAATTTTTCAACGGTACCCACGACCTGAGAAAGAATACCAATCATTTTCTCTTATATACAATGACAGATCACTTGATTTGGTAAGATTCTATTTGTGATCCCCAAGTTCTTCGGAAAACAAGTATTTGGGCCATTGATCTTTATCTGATCATTCAATTTGGACCATTGTCCTTTCCTTTTTAGATATGCAAGGACAAGGAGGAAGCTGAAGTCTGGTTTAGTGGCCTCAAGGCATTGATTTCACGAGGTCACCAGCGGAAGTGGAGAACAGAATCAAGGAGTGATGGAATCTCTTCTGGAGCTACTAGTCCTAGAACATACACAAGAAGAAGTTCGCCGCTGCACTCCCCATTTGAAAGTGGTGATAGCTTGCAGAAGGTATAGTGCTTTTATTATAGCCACACTTGTTCCTCTTTTCTGATTTATGGGCTAGAGATCTGTATGCTCTTCACTCTTATTTTTTCCTTCTTTTTTTTATCTTTCCTAAAGTAAATTTTTGCAACTTGAAATCACTTTAGCAGGATGGTAGTGATCAACTTCGTCTCCACAGCCCTTATGAGAGTCCTCCAAAAAATGGTCTGGATAAGGTATTTTCCGATGCCATAATGTATGCTGTGCCCCCAAAGGGTTTCTTCCCCTCAGATTCTGCTAGTGGTTCGGTGCATTCTGTGTCTTCTGGAGGTTCTGATGGCATACATGGTCACATGAAGGAATGGGAGTAGATGCCTTCAGAGTGAGCCTTTCCAGTGCTGTAAGCTCATCAAGTCAAGGTTCTGGTCATGATGATGGTGATGCCCTGGGCGATGTTTTCATTTGGGGAGAAGGCACTGGGGATGGTGTCATTGGTGGTGGACCGCACAGAGTTGGAAGTAGTCTTGTAGTGAAAATGGATGCATTATTGCCCAAGGCATTGGAATCTGCAGTTGTATTAGATGTTCAGAACATAGCTTGTGGTGGACGGCATGCTGCCATAGTGACCAAACAGGGAGAGATATTCTCTTGGGGTGAGGAATTAGGAGGCAGGCTTGGTCATGGTGTAGATGCTGATGTCTTGCATCCGAAGCTAATTGATGCACTCAGCAATACAAATATTGAGCTTGTTGCATGTGGTGAATATCATTCTTGTGCTGTTACACTTTCAGGAGACTTGTACACTTGGGGTGATGGGCATTTTGGCCTTCTAGGGCATGGAAATGAAGTTAGCCATTGGGTGCCAAAAAGAGTAAATGGGCCACTGGAGGGAATACATGTTTCTTCAATCTCATGTGGGCCTTGGCATACAGCTGTTGTGACTTCTGCTGGGCAGTTGTTTACTTTTGGTGATGGAACTTTTGCGGTTCTCGGTCATGGAGATCGTGTAAGTATCTCAAAGCCACGAGAAGTGGAATCTCTGAAGGGTCTACGCACTGTCCGAACAGCCTGTGGTGTTTGGCATACTGCTGCAGTTGTTGAAGTTATGGTTGGAAGCTCAAGTTCCAGTAACTGTTCTTCAGGTAAGCTTTTTACATGGGGAGACGGCGACAAAGGTCGACTTGGACATGGTGATAAGGAATCAAAACTTGTTCCTACCTGTGTTGCTGCTCTTGTGGAACCTAATTTTTGCCAAGTTTCTTGTGGGCACAGTATGACCGTGGCTCTTACAACCTCAGGGCATGTATACGCCATGGGGAGTCCAGTTTATGGACAGCTGGGAAACCCTCAAGCTGATGGGAAGCTCCCATGTCGTGTTGAGGAAAACTCGGGAAAAGTTTCGTGGAGGAGATAGCTTGTGGTGCCTATCATGTGGCTGTGTTGACTTCAAGAACTGAAGTTTATACATGGGGAAAGGGAGCAAATGGTAGGTTGGGTCATGGGGATACAGATGACCGAAATTTTCCAACTCTCGTTGAGGCTTTGAAAGACAAGCAAGTAAAGAGTATTTCTTGTGGTACTAATTTCACTGCAGCTATCTGCCTTCACAAGTGGGTCTCAGGGTTGATCAGTCCATGTGTTCTGGCTGCCGCCTGCCTTTAACTTCAAAAGGAAGCGTCACAACTGTTACAACTGTGGCCTTGTTTTTTGTCATTCATGCAGCAGCAAGAAGTCACTTAGGGCTTCTATGGCGCCAAATCCAAATAAACCATATCGTGTTTGTGATAATTGCTTCAGTAAATTGAGAAAGGCTATTGAAACTGATGCTTCATCTCAGTCATCTATAAGTAGGAGAGCAAGTATGAATCAGGGAATAAATGACACTAAAGAAAAAGATGAGAAATTGGATACAAGATCTCGCCCCAATCTAGCTAGGTTTTCTTCAATGGAATCCTTGAAACAAGGGGAGAGCCTTTCCTCTAAAAGAAACAAAAAACTGGAATTTAATAGCAGTCGTGTATCACCCATCCCAAATGGAAACTCCCAATGGGGGGCTCTTAATATCTCAAAGTCTTTCAATCCTGTATTTGGTTCATCCAAAAAATTCTTCTCAGCTTCAGTTCCTGGGTCGAGAATTGTTTCTCGAGCAACGTCACCAATATCACGACGGACCAGTCCCCCTCGCTCTACTACACCAACGCCTACTCTTGGTGGACTTACATCACCTAAGATTGTTCTGGATGAGGCAAAGACGACTAATGATAATCTCAGCCAAGAAGTTATTAAATTAAGAGCACAGGTAATCAAAATACTATCTTTGTTTATGGTTCTGATTACCTGCACTACCTTTTCACGCTTCTGGTGCTCATCACATTTAACTCTTTTGTGGGTTGGGGGTGTACTTATGGGTTACAGGATCGCAAGTTTTTCATCTTACCTTAATCAGCTAATGGTGCACAGCCTCACTCTCTCTGGTTAACTTAGATAACTGATAGTGCTGAATAGGAGACCCGTTACTTTACTGAGAGTTACATAATGCGACCTTTTCAGTTTCTCTTGAGATAAATGTTTATATAGACACTTTTTACATTTCTCTGAAATCACTAGCATGTATTCTTCTTTCTAGTTTCTACAATTATAAAATGTTAAGTCCATGGAGATTGATGGAGAATGTATTTTACTCTTGAAGAGGGCTACACTGAAGATTGATGGATTTGCTTCAATAATTTGTTTTTCTTTAGTGTTATGCTGCAACTGCTATAACTGAAGTTCAGGTTTCAAATTATTGTTTCGAGGAACACGTTACTACTTCTTAACCTCGATAGATTCTTCCATTGCCTTTCTCCTTTAGTGAGATAAGCGAAGCTCATTTTAATGATTTCTGCTTTTGATTCTTGTTATCAGGGAAAGTGATTTCTTTTCTTGTAGACGGACAATAAGTTAAATGTATTGTGGTTCTCTGATTTTACGTGCAGCTGTCAGATATAAAAGCTTTCATGTCCACTGAATATGGCCATCTCAGATAGTATTCAAATATATTGTGTGCAGGTAGAAAATCTCACTCGGAAGGCTCAACTTCAGGAATTAGAGCTAGAAAGAACAACTACACAGCTGAAGGAGGCAATAGCAATTGCAGGGGAAGAAACTGCAGTGCAAAGCTGCAAAAGAAGTCATAAAATCACTTACTGCTCAAGTAAGAAAAATAATTCCGTGTAAAAATTTAGATGACAGTTTAAATGTTTACTTGCATGTATTTTCAGAAATTGCATAGGGTTCCTTTTTGACAGCATGGAAATAAGTCTTATGTTATCTAGCATTCAAGACAACTTTAATTGTACATCTTTTTTAAGTTAAAATCATCTCTGGTTCATTTGTCCTTTTACACTACAATATAGACTTTTCTTTCTTCTTTTTGCTATACATTTTATGTCGAACTATTAGTCGATAGTGAGGGTTACCTAAATGCTTTGGAAGATGGCATGAAATATATATCGGAACAAACAATCCTAAGATTTTTAGTATGAAGTTTTGTAGGTTTACATAGTTGTTCATATATATATATATATATATATATATATATATATATAGGAGTGGATCAATGAGAACCACATCTTTTTGCGAACTCTGCGAACCATGCATAAGACGTTGAAGATGATGCACAAAGCGGTATAAAGTTGTGCATAACGAAAACTTTCTAAAATTATTTTGTTGTAAAATAATTTTAGAAAGTTTTCGTTATGCACAACTTTATACCGCTTTGTGCATTATCTTCAACTTATGCATGGTTCTCAAGTTCTCAAAAGATGAGTTCTCACCGGATCCAACCCTATATATATATATATAGAGAGAGAGAAGGTTAACGTAAGAACTATTTTTATCGTGGGAACCAAAAAATGATGCTTTCAGTGTGAAAGTTGATGAATTCGTTGGGAAAGTTACTAAATCCAAAAATGGAATTTTGCATCTCATGGGATTCATACCTTGGCAAAATTCAAATTTTGGATTCAAGAACTTTCCTAATGGATTTATTAATTTTCATAGAAAATTCATTTGTGCATAACAATTTTGTGGTTCTTAGTTCTCATGTTAAAATGTTTCTTATTTGAACCTCACTATATATATATATAGGGGATGGATCAAATGAGAACCACATCTTTTTGCGAACTCTGCGAACCATGCATAAGGCGTTGAAGATGATGCACAAAGCGGTATAAAGTTGTGCATAATAAAACTTTCTAAAATTATTTTGTTGTACAACAATTTTAGAATGTTTTCGTTATGCACAACTTTATAGGTTTTATTCATCAACTTTATACGTTTGTGCATAGTTCTCAAGTTCTCATAAAAGATAAGTTCTCACTGGATCCAACCCCTATATATATATATATATATATATATAGAAAGAGAGAGAGAGGATGATATGCCACTCACCTTCCATGAGCACCGTTCACATGTAGGTCATGTTACCTTTTTTTATTTTATTTTTTATTTATATTCTAATACTTCAAAAATTATTATTGGCATCACTAATTTCAAAATTTGCATAAAAATCAAAGCTTGATTTGGTCTTTTATTCATTTATTGAAATTAGAGCAAAATAACAAATCGAGCTTTGATTTTATGTAATTTGTCAAATAAATGATGCCAATAGTATTTTTGAAGTATTATAACATAAATAAATAGATAAAACAAAAAGAATAAAGCTAACGTGGCCTACACATGAAAGGTGCTCACAAAAGGTGAGCAGCATATCATTCCTCAAAATATATTGGCTTTCATATATCTGAAGCTCATATATCCAAGACCACTTTATGTTATTACTTCACTTTTCTTACATTCTTCCTCTATAATTTTGGCCCTCACACTTCTATGATGTCACCTACCTGGAAGAACTACCTCTCTGTTGTCCTCTCTGCTCTTATCTAACTGAGGGCAAGATCCAGAATTCAACTCTCTTGTAGCACTAGCACCTTTGCTTAGTAGTAAGATACATTTAACATATTGCTAGCAGAAATACTCTCCTCACACCTATAGAGATTCCTGGTCTAAAGTTACCATCACTGTTAAAGATATCTGTTTGCATAGAATTTCCTGTCTACTGTTGGAGTTAATTAAATGGCTTTTTTCTTGGTTCCTTCAATAGCCTTGAGAATCTTTTGCACCAAGTTTCTTTTTGTTGATTTGTATGATCCTGCCAGATGGATGAAGTTTGGTTCTTGAACTATTCTGCAATAATATTTGAAGTTCTCATTGATAATAAATGTCATGTCTGCTACAAGTTAATTCGTAGTAGCTAATGAAAATAGCTGCTTTATTGTTCTCTTGAATTCTTCTTTTCCTATCTGATAAGTGAGCTTTATGCTTTGCTATAGACTAATATTGACATTGTATCGAGGAAAAATGGAGGGAATGTAGTACAAGAGAACAATACTAGAATTGCATATGCTGCTAGAATAACTTCTTTGTGTAGTTTCCTTAGTTGATGATGTTTTTACTTGTGCAGCTGAAGGAAATGGCTGAAAGGCTTCCTGTGGGTTCTACCAGAAGCACCAAATCTCTACCCTTCAATCCACTTGTTCCCCCTTCAATACCTAATGATGTTTCAATTGCCTCTATCGATCGAGTGAATGGTCAAACAAATACCTTGGATCTGGAATCAAATGAGTCAAACAACCCATTGCTTACTAATGGGTCTAGCACTGCAAGTAATCGCAGTTTGGGTCACAGCAGACCAGCACATACAGATGGAACAAGAAATGGTAATAGACCAAAAGAAAGTGATCCTCGAGCGAAAATGAGTGGGTTGAGCAAGATGAACCTGGTGTTTACATCACTCTTACCTCCCTACCTGGAGGGCTCAAAGATCTGAAGCGAGTTCGTTTCAGGTATTTTGCATTCAGCTTTAGCCTACGTACTAATGTTTAGTTTTCCTGATATGTCTGGTATAACAGTATAACCATTCCATAGCAACACTATGGTGTCCGTTAAGGCCTCAGATTCTGGCCCATGGTTTAGAGCATATAGTAATTTAGATTTTCATTTCCTTTGTTTTTTGGTATACTAGTTACTAAAAACTGTCATATGGTCTATTATTTGAAGTGAGATTATTAGGCTAAGAAGTTGAAAAATGAGCTTGGGGAACTCCTCCAGATTTTGTTGTAAAGTGAAGGTGATTGAAAATTTTTGAATGCAGTCGGAAGCGATTTAGTGAGAAGCAAGCGGAAACATGGTGGGCAGAGAACCGGGCAAGAGTATACGAACAATACAATGTGCGGATGGTTGATAAGTCAAGTGTTGGCATAGCTAGTGAGGACTTGGGACATTAACAGGAGACGTTGTGTATGTATATGGAATTTTTTGTTTTGTCGTCGGTTCTCCCCTCACGTCTCTGCTTCAGTTACAAGAGTTATAGTGATGTTTGAAGGGACGGTTGGGAAGGAAAGGTGTCTAATCTTGGTGTCTTGTGCTTTTTTGGGCTGTTTAACATCTCATCTAATATTCTTCTTGATGTTGACAGTGTCAGTGGTTTATAATTTTTTCCCCCAGAAGAGCGTTGCGTGGGGTTTGACGTTTGAGGGTGAGAAATTTGTAAATTCTTGATAGGGTGGTGGCTCTAGTTGTGAGCACCTTCCATGTAAATCCTATTACCAAATTCATCTACACAATCACTTTTACTGCCTTTTCTTCTCTTTCTTATCTATCTGCTCTAACTTGATTTGTGTGTGTATGTGTGTGACGTGGATACAACAAATTTGGTGTACATTGTTTTCTTCAACTTGTATTTTGATCATGTGTTAGTTTGTGTCACAAAGGGATTGCAATCGGATTTTGCCGTTGTTGGGAGCACGTTACTTTGTCGAATTTTAGATTGACCTTGGAACGTCTTATTATTATTTTTCTCTCATGACGTAAACTTAAGTTATATAGACATTGTATTCGTATATAAAAATCATGGTACTAGTCATTATCATAGTTAAGAGAATGAAAGTTAGACAAGAGCTGGATTCAGAACGATCCAAAAATAAAGATTTAATAACTTGAAAAGTCTCTACTCTTGAGCAGTTAAAACTGAAATGTACTCATATTTATAGACCAATTCTATAAACATCATAACCTGTTTAAAATACAAAAGTTTTCTCGATTTTTCTTGAAAACTATCATAATTTTACACTAATATCATACAAAATTTTGTTTATCAAGGGTAATAGTATATATACTCAGCTAATGCTTATTTTGCTAAACAATTCACCTACTCTAACCTGATTTTCGATTTAGACAAATTTTATAAATCGTTACAATTGCAACACCTCTTTTCGATTGTAGAAAATTTAAAGATGTCCAAATATTTTCGAGGTGATATATTTAAAGAGCCCTAGTTTCTCAAACAAATTTCATGCCAACATGAAAAAAAATGTGCCAAGCCACTTTTTCGTCATCGAAAATTTTGGATGTCTATTTTGCTATAAATTGAATAATGATAAAATTATTGTTTCAATAATTTATAAAACATGTCTATTTTGAGGTAGTAAATGTCATATTTATGGTGTGATTTCCTATTAGATTTACTTTGCCATCACTACAATTTAAGGCATATCTATCTTGTAAAGTTCTTCACATGTAGTCGAAGCAATAATGAACCATCAATTCCACACATTGATTGATTTCTTGGCTTTGTTCTCTCGGACAGACCTGATAATGGAACAGCCTAAGGTACAAACCTTGCTGTGATTTGATTGCGTTTAGCATGTACAGAAATAAGAGAGATAGATGTTGAGACATGACATACTTATATCTGCTTGTAGGGTGATCCTGACAACTGCTATCCCAAACTGGAAGAGTTATCCATGCCGGAGTTTTCTGATCGGTGCTCGTCGAACAAAAGTAATGTGATGGTAAGATAGATATACATAAATTTACATTAAACGTGTATGTTACAGAACTTTATCTCTCAATACATCATTCTTTTGTCAAAACCAAACAATGAGTTTAATTCTAATAAGTTCTTGCTTCTTATACATATATTTAACTTTTTTCTTTCTTAAATAAGATGTTGCACTTAACACTAAGACATAGATGCGCTTTGCTTAGAAAATTTCCCATATTTCCATCTTTCTTTCAAAACGCATACAGATCATCCGTCACTGACCTTAAAAACCAAAAAATACGAGACACAGATATAAGCAGCAGCCTCGTTAACAACTCATATGACAACACCACATTACACACCGTTGTGCAGGTTAGCACTTTGCAGTATCCATACTAAAATAAAAGGAAGGACTACGGAGCACGTTAGTTTCTAGAATGCTCCACAGTCTAGCAGAAATGCATTCATGAAAAGAAAACACCAACTTAGGCAGAAAAAGGCCAAGAAATCTCAGCTAACATGAAACATATCATCTATAACAATGTGATGTGATCCAGTCACAATTCTTCAAACCCACTGTGCTTACTTATTTTGAAACTGGAACCAACGAGCCTAATAAGATTTGCCACAGTGTATTAAGCTTCCAGCTCCAAGGAAAAGACCAAAAACAGCAGCACTACCGACTGTTGTCTGTCCGATGTACCGTACTTTCAGAAGACCTGGAACCTGCAGCTTCCGAAGATGAAAATCTCACATCAACATCTATCTAGAAACAAAAGGTCACCTTTTACTTGTATTTGCAGTATAGTTCCATAGAAATGTGCACTTTGCACTGGAAGACGTAAATTATTGCAGAGAATCAGAGAATTTATGTTCACCATCTCTCCACTAGCATTATGGTCCGTATATCTTAAAGGCAATTAAAGATGTTTACATATACAGAGGATTATCTGAAAGATGATAATGGTGACTGATAAAGCCAACTAAGAATGGCCAAACTAATGATCTGGTAAAACAGAAAAGAAAAACTAAATTAAAAATTTCTTTACACTCATGTGCATCAGAAAATGAGAACACTGTTATGTCATCAATACCAAAGGAACTATGTAGCATATTCCAAAAGAAAAAATTTATAACTTAGCTAACTCTGATATGTGGTGCATAGGGAAAGTTCTCCAGAACATCCATTTCAAAAAGTATTCAACCTTTTATGCACCAACGGAAGGATAAACAATTTTTTAAAGTACATTAAGAATTATAAATAACTCAGACCATCTTTCCATTCAGCAGGGTGTTTGACCTTTTCTGCATAGAAGTAACCAGGAAACATTAGTGAAAGGATGTACTAACTATAATTAACCCAAACAGAGGACATGCTGTCAAGATCGGGATTATGGGTGGGTCAATAAAAGATCGTGTCCTACCTGTCACATATATAAGAGCATAATGATGCAACTTGACTGAGTTTCCTGAATTACATTCTCCCATTTCTTTTTTTCTTACTTCCTCTTACGTAGTTCCCGCTTTTCTAAACCGTAGTTTAAGGTCGACGTAATATGAAGCACATAAGCATGCACAAAAACAAAACAGATCAATTACAACATTTTGTCTCCAGATCTCTTAACAGGATTCAGATACCATCATCAAGCAACAATCTATCATATGATTCAGCTATTCAAAGAGGAAAATGTTTATAGATTTCTAGATGCTGACTACGACAAGGATCAACCAAGGTGGCTTGAAATATGGAAATATAGAATCGTCAAACCTAAGCAGTACAGTCATCAATGAACTGTATAAAGCTAATCCTGGCTGGATAACAGGAAAGAAGTAGATTCCAAACATAGAACTATAGCTTGGATCTATTGAACAATTCAGAGCACAATTTAGAGATGGTTGGGAGAAATGTGAGTGTTACATAACTAAACCAGCTCGAACCCACCAATCAGAAAGATGAAAAGATATAGAGAAATTGATTATGAAATAAGGGTAAATATCACTTTAAACCCCAAACTATACCCATTTTATCAAAAATATTCTGAACTTTAAAAATATCATTTAAATCCCAAACTATTAACATTTTATCAAAAATCCTAAACTTTGAGAAGTATCATTTAAACCTCAAGCTGTTAATTTTTTATCAAAATACCCTACATCAATTTTTAGCTCCCGGTTGGACGAAATATCTTCGATTGGCTCATCGGATATATCCAACATTCATTTCTTGCCTTTGAAATTTTGATGTGGCTCATCGAACGAGAAGAAGATATTTCTCATCAAATTTCAGGAGCTTAAAAATTGATGTAGGGTATTTTTGATAAAAAAAATTAACAGTTTGAGGTTTAAAATGATACTTCTCAAAGTTCAGGATTTTTTGATAGAATGTTAATAGTTTGGGGTTTAAAATGATATTTTTTGAAGTTCGGCATATTTTTGATAAAATGGGTATAGTTTGGGGTTTAAAGTGATATTTACCCATGAAATAATAATAAAGTTGGTCAGTCCTTCAGTTCTACAAATCCTTATGAGGGGGCTCTAGCAACTGAAATTTGCAATTCTCCCTGTATGTTGCAAGTTGGGAACCCACTACAAGTGGAATAACTTATAATTCATAGTGAATATCTAATAGCTTCTGTCCTATATATGAAGCATCAGGAAGTTCCTTAGGAGTTTTTAATTACACACAAAGCTTTTAACATAGGCAAGTAAATCAAGTTCTTTATAATGCTCGTTTCTGCAAAGACCAGACATGAAAGAACCATTGTCAGGTGCTCCTAGGAAGGAAGAATAGCATTATAGTTATTGATACTATGCACCTTGTAGTATTGAAATCCTGGAGTATGAAAATTTTCAGCATCACTTGTTTGGAAGATAAAGGTATTACATAAATATCATCCCTAAGATAGGAAATGATGAACATATTTCATCCCTCAAATAGACAATTGAATAGGGTATGGATCACATAAAAAAGTTGAACAACAAAAAGACCCTGGAACTTAATAAAATAAGCACAAAACGTACATGTCCACCAAGTGTTCTTTTTTTGCATAGACTTCATTAGATAACGAGTAAACAGAGCCCAATATTTCTGTTTCACATATCTGCAGAATGACCATTCACAAGAGCCGGCATACAATCACAACTATTCCTTGAATTATGCATCTCACCGAAGCATAATGTTACTAATGTAATATGAGATCATAAATGGTCAATAGACTCAATACTGATGAAGTAAGCCTAAACCTCGACCTGCTCTCCTAAAACACATGAATCCTCTCTCTTCTCCGCTGACACAAGCCAGAACCCTCTTTTGCAAAAATTCAATAAGCTAGGCAGATGAGATTTATGGTTTTCTTGGTCAATTGGGTAGAATTTCACCAAAAAGGTTATGCCAAGTCATTGGTTTACCCTTCAAATCCCTTCCAACATACAACAACATTAAGGTAGGCAATACACTGAACTCTGATTCAATATAAGAAGTTTCATTTGGATCAATACTTAGTCAAAAATAGTAATAACAATAGTAATAAAAAACGGAAGCATTGAAAGGACATAGACTACATTCCCTACTATTGCAAAAGATAATTAGAGGTTACTAAAGAAGGCATGAATTTTGTGCTTTTAGAAAGCAGAAACCAGAAGAGAACTTCACCTTGGATCTTATAGCATCATAAGTTCCATAAACAGCACCTGCAGATGATAGCATTTTGATCAGTTGGTGAATACATCAAAAATCATTCAAACGGGTCAAGTTAACCACGACAAACAGCTACGCACTTAAAACAAATATAAAGAAACTCTAAGGGATTCTATCAAAACGGGCATAGAAATTTGTGATGCTTCCTTTTCACTGGAACCTTTCTGGAAAGTTTACTTTAAGCTAACTCCGTAGTACTTTATAAGGTATATCACGTGAGTAGTCGCCTCGAGAACGTATTTACGGCTTCAAACAATGCAAAATGGAAGATTTCAAAGCAGAAAAACAACACATTTGGCAGAAATTCTCCATTAACGAGGCATCTGATAAACTATAACACAGATATAATATTTCAAGCATAGGCGTTATAGGAGAATTAGGATGCATATGATACTATTTCCGTATACTAAAAAAATTAAGAGAGAAGCATATGATACTATTTCCGTCTGTATTTAATTGGGAAGGAGAGGGAGATTGTTGCAGCTAGGGTAATAGGAGAATTAGGTTGCCTTACCCACAGCGCCGCCGACAGCTCCTCCGATGGCGACGCCCGCCGTAATTCGTGTGAGACAGCTATCCCTTGCCATTCTTCTTCACTCTCCACAATTTATCGCAGATGAGAACAAGTGCTTTCGCTATTGAATAAAACTTGAGTCTTCGGCCTCAACTATAAGGACGACTTTTAATAAATAGGTTATGCTTTACTTTTCTCCCAATAAATATTAAGAAATTGCTCAAAGCACTCTCGGATTTTCTTCACACTATATAATACCCCCAACAATTTGTAAAATATGAGGATGATTGTTAGTTAATATATTAATTTTACTCATTTTATAATTTAATTATAATTTTTAAAACAGTAAAACATTTCAGCATTTTTTTCTCTTTTTCACAAAAATATCACACCCAACTTTTGATATATTAAGCGAAATATTAATCGAATTGAAAATGTAGTCGTACTTGGGCAATGTCTACTTTAATGAGACATGACACATCAATTCTTTTGTTATTAGAAAATTTTAAAGTGTTAATTTTACAATAAATTGAATGTGAACATTTCAAAAGTAATGTTTAAATTGCACAATGAGTAAAAATATTATGGGCAAATTATAACTTAAATCATAAATTATTGATCTTGTATAAAACATGTCCCAAATTATAGCTAATTACAATCAAATACCCAAACTATTAAAAACTAACAAAAATATCGTGAAACTCAATTTCCAATGTTTGAAAACTAAACTGGTTCGTTGGCGACAACATTGAAATTTAATAGAGTGAAGTAAAAAACATTTCTCATTTCCTCTTCTTCTTTAGTTCTTGTCTCCTCCTACTTTTATCTCTTTCTTCTCACACACATAGCCACATTGCAGTACTAATATGAACATAGGACCAGGGGATGGACATGGGATATGACGGTTAGAATCATCTCTCTTCTTCCATAGACCAACAGAGTCGCCTCCGTCGTAGCCACAACCATCGTGATCCTCCTTTACATATGACTATCATCCCGTCAAGCAGTTCACTTGCTTCTTCCAATACTACCTCTGCGAGCACCTCACCACCCTAGACAACTCCTCCTCCAACACCCCTTCATCCTCCCACCGTCCCTCCTCTTCCGAAGCAGCGGAGGCAGCGATAAAATCCATCTTTTCCTCTTCCGCAGCAAACCCAACAGCTTCCCCCCTCCACCGCTACCTCTAAAACACTCGAAGCCCGCTTCCCAAGTCGCTGACGTACAAGTTGTTCTCACGTCCAAGAACGAAGCTTTGGACTAATTCTTTGAGCTCGGAAGAAATCCTTTGATGTTAGAGTGAAAATGATCTTTGGTTCGCCGTTGTGATTGTGACCCAATAGCCTTGAACAGTTATGTACTTTTGCCGAAGAAATTTGTGGCTCAAATGAGAAACAAAAATATGTGGATATTTTTATCTTTTTTAATAAATTTAGTTAAATTTTTTAGCACTGACGAGCCACATCAATTTTCCAATACCGTAAATTTACTTTCGGGATATTTTATTAATTTTATTATAGTTTGAATATTTGATTGCAATTGACTATAGTTCATGACATTTTTGGTGCACGACCAATAGTTTAGGATTTAGTATGCAATTTACAAAATATTATTGCAGTAATTGACAATTAATGCTAAAATATACTCAATTTTCTTCTTTTACGGAAAGCATAATCTTGTTTTTGAGAAAATGCATTTAACTTTAATGTATTTGGAAAATTAAACGATATAACATTAATGAATTACTCCTCCGTCCCAACCCAACTGGCACACCATTTTTTGCACAAATATTAAGAAAAAATGGATTAAGGTGTTTAATGATGTTGGTCCCACAAGATTTAATGCTAATAAAGTAGGAGAGAGAAATAGATTGTGAGAGTGAGAGAGGGTAGAATGTTGGTCCCACAAGATTTAATGCTAATAAAGGGACCTAATTTTTGTCATTTTTGACATGTGCCAATTGGGCTGAGACAACCCAATTTAATAAGTGTGGGCTGGGACGGAGGGAGTATATCCTTATTTATTCGATCAAAATAAAAATAATTTAAAAAAACATGAAGTAAACTATGTTTAAAAATTAATATATAATGTATATCTAATATTGATATTTTATATATACATATACCTATATATTATATTGCAACCCCTAACGATATTTAAAATATGTTATTATATTGGCTTCGCTAATTGTTAATATATTATTTTATTATAAAGAGTTAACGTTGTCATATATGATGTTTAAATTAAGTAATACTATTTAATATTGTGACTTTCATATATCTAATGTTATATCTAACATAAGTAATATTAACTCATGTTATAAGTGTCATATATTACTACAACAAATGCAATACAATAGCATTATTATAATAAAAAAATTAATCCAAAAAACACTTAAAAATGTTTAAATGTGGTTACAAGCTACATTGTAATACTTGTAGAATTACCTTTTCTTTCATGTTGATTACTTTGAAATAGTGTTAAACTAAAATGACAATTGTAATAGTAATAATAGTAACATATCCTTTTGACAATGCTAGAAAAGTATTTATTACCTAGTAATAGTATTAGTACTAATAAGGATACGAGGGATCAAGTTGACTACTTTTCAGATTCTATATGATTTACATCCGATTGAAGCTGTTTAAAAATACCCCCTTATTTGACGATCATAGGAAGACAATGCATGTTTTTTCTTGTATTTTCCAGAGACTTTGGCTCTTTTTTGTTTTCGTGAGATTAATCTCTGATGAGGATTTTTATTCACAAGATTTTAATGAGGCTATGGAGTCTATTGTCCGGCTCTATGGTATTGGTAATACCCTCCCTTTAGCCCGACAACTTGTATTCCCTAGGGTATGCTCTACTATTGCATAATTCATATTTATTTGTTTATAAATTTATTTGTCCACCAAAAAATATATATATTAATACCAACAACTACAACCACCATCATATATAATAAGTAAAACTAACAGCGTCCCCTAGGGACAGTCCAATAGTTAAGGTGGGTTCATGGTAGAGGTCACGAGTTGAACCCTACCAAACGCCTCTATGGGTTTGGCGCACACACCTGGTTTCAAGTGTTGTTCATCATGTCTGTGTGGTTTCTATATGCTGCGAGAGCGATGGGGTTATGCAATGATATACAAGTAGTTTTTACATTTAACAGTATTTGCATTAATAACAAAAACATATATCTCCTTACAATGTTAAACAGGTTATGTTACCTTGCATTGTCTCTTCACGTTGGGCATAGTCAGCCACGTAAAAATTATTGATAAATTTTTATTTTGCTTCAAAATTTGTTACTTGGTTGTTTTTTAGCATTCATAGCACAAGTTCCTATAATTTATCTTGAAATATAATTATAATAATAAATAAATAGTATTATCAAGTTTATTCCAAAACTGCGACGGCCGATATGTATGTGGATGTTGCAACCATGTGCTCAGTTGTTTTTAACAATTTGAGATACATACATTATACATATATCACACCATGACTTGAATATATTATAAAATTAAATCACACAATAATCAATAATCAATAACCAAATTAATACAAACTAAATCAATATTCAAATAAAATAAAACTACAACCCACACTTTAGATGAAACTTGAACCTAAAACCTCAAGTGGGACTTGAACCCAAGACCTCTTTTAAGGAGTATTATGGTGTCTTAATTTCGCCACTTGAATTTTATAGTTACATACTGAAATACATGTTAAAATTTTGACTCTAGATTTAAGTATTAAGTAAAATGAAATTAAAAAAAAATCATATAATCACAAAAAGACCTTGTACAAAACCATGTATAAATTGCTTACCTTATCCGATTCCAAATGCAAACCCAAATCACAAAGAATCATATAATTTAATCCAAATAGAGTTAACGATTTTATGAACATGCCAGTTATTCTACTGAAATATATTAGCTTGCATAATAAAAAAGTAATAATTTTACGGGCATAAATTATTAGTATTTACTAATTATTTCGCTTACCATACGCAATATATATATTGAGTGGATAAATGAGAACTACATCTTTTTTGCGAACACTGCGAACTATGCATAAGACGTGTAAAGATGATGTACATAACGCTATAAAGTTGTGCATAAAGACAACTTTTTAAAATTGTTTTATTGTGCAACAATTTTAGAATATTTTCGTTGTACACAATTTTATAGATTTTGTTCATCAACTTTTTACATATGTATATAGTTCTCAAGTTCTCAAAAAAATGAATTCTCATTATATCCAACCCCTATAATCAAATCTAATAACAACAGAGAACAGTTCAAACCTAAATTTTGCAATTATTTAATTTGTTTGCACCCTAAAAAAATCATTAAGAGGATCAATTCATTTGGGCGGTGATAGCATCAAGATATATGCATAGCCATCAAGTGAGAGTTAGGTTGTCTACATATATTACTTCAGTAAATATAGTCTCCAACAATGTCAATTGAAATCCCACACAGCCGATTACTTCATAATGCACATGGAAACATAGATCAGTTCGAAATTTACAAGAGATTTCTTTAGAAGGAAAGGGCCTTAATAAAAGTTAAAAACTCACATTGCATCATGTACATTGTTGTGTTCTTCACTTCTTGCGAGCAGAAAATGCAGCAGCAATACCACCAGCCACGAGTCCAACAGCAGTTGCAGCAATACCAATGCCGATTACTCCATCTGTATCAAAATTTTCAATATAGTGGATTGATTAATTGCAGTTTTGAGAATTTTGTGAACAAAATATTAGGTTTTTGTTAGACAGTTCACACAAGTAGGCAAGCAATGTAAACAACAAATGGCGTGTACCTTTTGTAATTTTATCCTCAATTGCTTTCTTGAGGGTCAAGGCCTGCCTCCAGTCAGGTGCAATCTGTAATATTTCAACCAAATTTTACAATATAAATCTACCAGATGGCCCACAGTTCGAATGTATGTACCACATGCCAAACCAAAAAGTTGATAGAAGATAAAATAATATGAGCTCCATTGGATGTGTTCAATACTGTCTTAAAAAACAAAATATCACACATACACAGAGCAAAAAATTCTCAAATTTAATAATTGATAAAATATTAACTCTTGAGATATGGTAGCACCCAATTATAATTCAAGCAAGATTATTTAAAAGAATTCAAACCTCCAAACACTGTTCGACGAGCTGCCTGCTCCTAGAGTACTCCCCGTTTCTAAAGTATCCAACAGCCAGAAGATAGACCTTTTCCCTCTCCTGCACGGGGTTGTCAGAGCTAGCTAGAGAAACTGCAGGCAACAAGTTTCAGCAGTCAAGATTCTGAAGCCGAATTTTGAATAATAGGAGGGACAATGGGAGCAACTACACATGGTCACCATAAGACATCACACAAGAAGCAATAAAGCACAAGATATTGATGGAAGAATAAAGAGTATTCCAGTGAGAATGTGCTCAAAAAGAATATGCTTCTGACACACAGAAGAGAGAGAAACCAAAAAGGATTCTTCTTCTATATAACCTTCAAGCATAGCTATTCCACGTTGTACATCCTCTGGCCTTTTGGAGTGAACCAGGGCCCAAGACAAGCGCATAATGCATTCGCTTTTTAGCTTATCAGAGGAACCTTTCTCCGCTTCAGTGACCTCACGTTCAAAACCCTGTAGAGATGTAATGGTCAGAGATATGCTTCAGCAAACAGCAAGAAATAAATACATGTAGAGGAACAGCGTAAGATCCCTTGTCCACAAGAAATCAGCGCATTGGCATGCAAACTCTGTGCACATATGCAAGCATGAATACATCTAGAGCAGATGCCAGAATCAGAAGCACACAAACCAATAAATTCAAGACAATTTATCACACTATAGAACGACGCGTGTGCAAAGAAGCCTAAGAACATATAATGCAATGCTATTCCTAAAAATAACATTGTAATCTCAATCTGTAATCTATTTGAAATAGTAATCTAAGAAGCAAACACCATAAGCTAATTGAACAACTTATGAACTTCAAGTGCATCTTCATTCAATACTTCTCAAAAAAGCCAGAGCATAATCGATGGTCAGAGTTGAAGAATACCCTACAGCCATCAAACTTACAAGTAGGCTAGAAACAGTGCAAGCTATCTAGAGGTAGTGAAAGTTAATATGTAGATAAGCATCATTTCATTACCATTGCAACTATAGTGTAAAATTTATACAGGATGGACGAATAGAAATTAAAAATTTATGTAAACTCGATATATATTGCAATAATATGAACTTTGCAGGCACACTACCCACAGCCTACTGCCTGATCGCATTAAAAAAATAGAAAAATTAAATAATAACATAGTAAGAAGCATTTTGAACTAGGCCACTCTGTCTTATCCATCAAATCATGCTGAAACAATCATAAGAACTCCCGTGTCTCGAGGACTATACAAGAAAGCTTTCTGAATAACTTAGCTATTTTCCGTTTTAACAAATGAATACCATTGACGCCATTTTAAATTATTAAAATTTCATTTGAAACAGAAAGGTGTATTGAAGCCGGGGTAGTGAAATAAAGGAGATTTTTTTTTCAAACAAAGCTTCTAGTTGCAAGGGTATTTTTCTGTTGTGGATCTAGCTAACAGAAATTGGGATATGGTCCTTGTGATCATCTCTTCAATATTAATGTGAAGGTGTGCTTTCATCCAACTCAAGTAGGCGGACCAACTAGATAAAGGGCCTGCCTTCGAAATCCAACCTCAGGTTGAGCCAAGTGCAGGATTATCCAATTAAGCTACTAAATGCAACTCAAAACATGATAAGAACAGTCTTAGTCACATCGCGAGGCAAGGGATACCAGTAGAGTAGTACTTCACACAAATGCAATATCCGTTCACATTTCCCATTTAAAATGCATATTCAAATATCATCGTTTGATTTCTATGATCTCTTAACCAAGTCCATCATACTTTCGCCTCCTACACGGTTCTAGAAAATATACGAATTCCGTCTCCATTTCGATGACTAATTCATAACTATGAGAATTAAACAACAGCTTCGGCCGCTAAAGTACCTCTTAAACCCTTGTAAATTCACGGTTAATCCAGTACAACCGAGCTGAAATATTACCAGTAACAAAGTGCAAAAGAAAGTGATAACAATACTTACAGCTACTATATCAGAATCGCACCAAGGAATCGCGTCGCCACCGGTGAAAAAGCTGCTGGCGGAATCGAAGAATTTCCCAATTTTCTTATCCATTTCGAGGTTTTCTTTTTCTTTTGGGGGGTTTTTCTAATTTTGAGAGAATTATGTAGACGAAATTTGAAGCAACTGATATGGTTAAGGAAACTTGGGAAGGGGTTTCGAGGAGGTGCGTGAATTAGAACCCGATTCTTCCTGGGTTTGACTCCGGACGCAAGTTCTTCTCGTTTAGCGGCATGATTTAATTTATTTTGAAGTTATAAAACAATTTATGAGAATAATATTTGCAGTCATATTAGTAAAAAAAGTCATTAATCCAGGCATAGGGTGAGTACGGTTCGACTAACCGATCATTTATTATTAAAAAAAAAAACAATTATGCGATTTTTTATTGGTTTGATTAACCGTTAAAAAATAAAAAATACAAATTTTATACTAGTAGTTAACTTAAAAATAGATTAAAAACAATTACGCGATTTTTTATTGGTTCGATTAACCATTAAAAAATAAAAATACAAACTTTATAGTAGTTAACCTAAAAATAGGTTCAGTTAACCAATTATACAAGGGTTAACCATAAAATAAAAGAAAGTTACAATATTTTATTATTTAAACTAACAATTGAATCATCTTCAATTGATTATGGACATATGGTAAAACATCGATGTTGAAATGTGAGTGATTTTCTTATAAAACAAAAATAAGTAGAAAAATATAACAAAAGATATATATAATTATTAAACAATGCATAGAGATAAATTTACCTAAGTCCATTGATTCTATTTAATATATATAATATTTTTATAATTATTTATGAGTACCGGTTTGGTTCGATTAACCGCAAGTTTTTGTAATTAAAAATTAAAACCGAAGTAGTATTCATGTTTTTTAAAATTTGGAAAAACCTAATCGGTTGATTCGGTTAATCGAATTCTGATATGTTTGTCGGTCGGTTCGATTTTTTGATCTTTTTTGCTCACCCCTATTCATACTAGTGACTATTTGGGTATCGGGTGGAAGGTCTGACACCGACTCAAAATTCTCGGTATCGGTCCGATTACTCGAAAAATCGGGTGTAGGGGTCGGGGTCGGGTATGCTATTTAGGGCACGTTTGGTACGAGGGATAAGGCCGAGATAGCTTACGTATCTTACATAATGTGGTTGTTTGGTAAGCTGTATTATAATCTTGGGAGCCCGCGTTATGAGATAGGGCCCGTCAATTTTCACTGTTTCGCTTCTGTGTTCCTATCTCTCGCCCAACACCAGTTGTGTAATCCCAACTGGGTTGAAGCTACAGATAGCATGTGGAAAGACCAAAAAAACCCTCCAGCCTACCTCATCCCTATGTGCAAGGTCACGATCCCCTTTTCCCTTCACCAAACTTGAAGCTCGAATCTGAAGAACCAGAGCCAAAACTCCGGGCGGCGCCACCGCGAGCAATCCGCCTCGCCGTCCTCGCGTCGGAGCTTGAAGAGGAAGCTCGACGAGGAGTGCGGTGAAGATCGCCGAAGTGTCGGCGGCGAATCGCCTGCAGTTTCGCAACAAGATCTCATGCGCGACATACACGCGCAAGTTGAGATCCTCGATTCTGTTTTCTCAACCGCCGAGCAAGATCGTGCGTCGGCCAAACGCGCCATCCACGTCCTGTCGGAGCTCACGAAGAATGGTACTGGAACGATAGGGAGCGTACAAAAAATGAAAAGACAGAATTAAAAGTTTCTTGCTTTTCTATTTTCTAATTTTATCTAATTAGCCGTTTTGGGGTGGTGCAACGGTTCAATTGAGTGTGCATGTGCTGGATTTTGAGCTTAGGGTTTTGATCTGTTGTAGATTGATCCGTGTGGTGGTTGTAGATGTTAGAGATGAGTTGAGATTATACTTGTGTATCGTTTAATGTTTTAATCAATTCGACGAAGTTTGCCTGGGCGTGTCTTTTGTTTGGTTTTGTACTTTTGTTTTCTAAGGGTGCATGTGCTGGATTTTGAGTTTAATTCTATGATCTGTGATGAAATTATGTATGTTTGGTTGCAGAGGATATGGTGAATTTGATAGTTGACTGTGCGGCGGTTCGTCGGACAAGATGGGGAAGGGACAACAGAGGGAAGGATTTTAATCCTATGCCATTGTTGCATATACGAGGGATGTGCAGAAAATTTTCGTGCCCGAGAAGGGTTTCCTGGCACGGTGGGAAGATTATTGACGAAGAAGGCCGATTGAGCGCGACAGAGGTGGCACGGTGGAGGAGCGGTGCAGTGTGCGGCTGCGAGCATGGTGTCGCGGAGGACTTCTTTCAAGTGCAGCCATGGTGGTTGCACGATAAGCCCATCTAATTATGTAGCCCACGAGCATCAGCTCTACTGCAGGCACCATCACACTCAGCTCTTCAAGCAGAAGGGTAACTTTAGCCAACTAGACAAGCACGACCAAGCTACATAGCACAACGAAACTGCAGCCTAAAATCGAGGCCAGAAAAGTTCGATATATATAAGCCGTGTTCGGCGCCTTCCTATGTATAACAAACTTCCGAGCTAAGGTTGAGAGAGAAACTTCAGTTTTCTGGTGATTTTGTTCAGCTTAATTTGGCTTCCAGCTTTTATTGTTGGTGTTATAATAAATATTGAGTTTGAAGCATAAGAAATTGGATGTTTTGGCATCTTGTTGCAATTCTTTTCTGTGTCATGGAGCACCATTGTTTTCCACAATGTTACTCTCGTTTTAAATTATTTACATCATTTGAATGTTTGTCACTATATTTGTGTATGAAATCAAAAACTAATGTATAAATATAAGAAAGAAAATGCATCTGGTGGATGATCTCTTCTGTGCTCGAATGGGTAGCTATAATATCTGCAGAGAGAATATTTGTCATAAGGCTACTTTGGTCATTTTGGTTCTTAATCTATGTTTTTAACTAATGTACCAAACAAACAAGGTTTGTTATCTATATTTTATATCTTATCTACCAAACAACAACATACAATACCAATCTCACATTATCTACGATACACATCTATGTTTTATCTATCTTGACATATCTAAACATGTCTACCAAACGAGCCCTTAGGTGAGATCGGTATCGGGTATACCCGACGGGTAGTCGGGTATACCCGATTTTAAAATATGTATATTTTATATATTTAATTAATATATTCAAATTAATAAATTTTAAATATAGTTTTATTATTCTTAATTTTAATATATGAAATTTATAAATGATAACTTAATATTAAAAATAGCATATACATTTAAATACGTGATATGCTATCATAACTTGGCAAATGAGAGTATATAGCTAACATTATATATCTAAAATTATGTACAAAATAAAAGCAAAATAAATAAACACAAAGAAAAAAATGTTATCATAACATCAATATCCAAATATATAGCTAACATAGTTATTAGTAATAATACAACATATATATAGATTTATATACAAATATACAAATAAAATAAACAAATAAATATAAAAAACAAAAACAAAAGTGCATATAGGAAGAATTTCTATTATTATTTAATATTATTAATTCTAATAAACTAATACTTACAATAAATATATAGATTTATATATATATATATATATATATATATATATAAACTAAGTCGGGTATTCGGGTACCCGATTTATAAAATCGGATCTGGATCGGGTAGCACTTTTTATACAAAATCGGGGTCGGGTATCCGATTTTTTCGGGTAGGGTACCCGACCCGTACCGAATAGACACCCCTCATACATGCAAAATTCTATAAATAGCTATCTTATTTTAAAAAATAGTATTGTTTCATGAAATTTGACTTTCATGTCATATCTCTACTATTTTATGTGGGTAAACCAAAAAAAAAAAACCAAAAAAAAATATCTGTTCTGATTATATACTGTTATTTTTGAAATTTTGCAGTGATAATTGGAGAAATTGCAAACTTTGTGGCATATGCATTTGCCCCTGCAGTGCTCGTGACTCCTCTTGGTGCATTGAGTATCATCGTGAGGTAACCTATTTCCGGTGACGTATCCATTTTATCGCAGTAGAGAAACAAATGGTTTTCTCTAAGTTATGCAAAGCTTGATGTTAAAAATGGTATGATGTAGTGCTGTATTAGCTAGGGATATTGGGCTGTGTGATGTGCATCGTTGGTTCACTCCTAATTATTGTATCCATTACACACTATAACCAAATCCCTGAAAAAATTGCTCGACTATTGCTTGAAAAGCCTCTACTATATCTGAAATTCTACTTTCCAGTTCTGTGTCAAGTTTCTTTAAAATGCTTGCAAACTTAAGTTTATAGTTTCTGACCTAACGAACATTACCCACTGCCTCTTTCTTAGATTTTATATCAAATTTGTGACTCAAAAGTATTTTGTGCTTTTGTGGTTTTTAACAGTTGCCTCATCAGTTATCACTATGATCATGTGTTGTCTGTTTTGCAGGTTATGGGTGTTAAAGCCCTTGGAATTTCTCTAGAACTGACTTTTGAGGGGAATAACCACTTACTCTACCCAGAAACCTGGTTCTTTATGTTTGGCGTGGCCATTTGTGTCATAATGCAAATGAATTACCTAAACAAGGCAAGTATTATATTTACACTTTTGGTCTCTTGATGGAGAAGTCTCTGGCTGCCTAATCTGAGGAAATTCTAACATACTAGCATTAATTCTATGCAACCTAAGGCGCCTTATAAGTTCTTGAGAAACAATAACCTGCTGCCTAGGCTTAGATACTACCTTTCAACCTTCAAATGTTTCTTTAATCACTTGATCAATGTTTTTTCTTGTTATTTACATCTGCCTTGCATGATTTTATTTGTAAGCACTTATATCACTACAATAGATACTTGAACATATAGTGCCTATTAATTCACTAACGGCATTCCTTTGACTATATTGCCTATTTCATCGAATGCATCTTTTGTCGTCAATTCGTCATTAAATATTGGGTTGCATATATCCTTTCTTTCTTGTTTAAGCTATGTCAGGAAACTGCAATCTATGTCTCTGCTTTACACAGTGGAATGTTCTACGAACAAAGTGAATTTTACTTCTTTTTTTTGTCCATAACAGTAGTACTTCCCCAATACCTTCTCTCGCAACGAAAAAGTTTCAAGTAAAAAAAACTAAATATAATGATTTTCCTCAAAATTGTGTTGGATGTCTATGCCATTATTTAGCAAGATGTTTTGCTCCTATCTATCAGCTGACCTGCATAGTTTTTATTTTATTTGTCAGTGCTATTGTCTCTTCAGTTCAACAATCTGGCAAAGAAGCCAGTATATAAATCTTCTTGTAACCATAAGTCTTGATATTTTTCATTCCTTGGGACTATTGTTCAAATTTGTGCTCATATCCAAATCCCCCCTTCTGTATGGTATTTCCCATCTCTCACCTTTTCTGTGTAGATCATTGTTATGTCAAGAATTTCTAGTAGTCTCATTTAAGCACTTGGATTATATTGTTTCTTTCTGGAGCTCTGATGGGAAGTACTTCCATCTTTTACAGTCTCTTGACACGTTCAACACTGCCGTTGTTTCTCCTATATACTACGTCCTGTTTACATCCCTCACAATCCTAGCCAGCGTGATCATGTTCAAGGTAACACTTCCTCATGCCATTTATTTCATTGTTTGGTTTATATATTGTATGAATTTGTGCAGGACTGGGAAGGGCAAGGTGCTGGGAGCATTGCGTCACTACTTTGCGCGTTTATGGTTGTGATTGCAGGGACAGTTCATGAGGTCTACCTAGTTTCTATATTCAGACTGACCCCTGCAAATCATACAATTGCCTCTGATCTCAAAATGCTGCTCTGATTTAGATAATTAAACCCCTACAATGGCAACTCGACTGTGCAGTGGGAGCGGGGATTCGTTGCAACACCACAAGCAAGACGAGCCATGAGCAGAAGAATGGTGGCTCGCACGAAAGCAAACTGTCACAGCAACGCAGCAGATTCGAGCTTCAACAATGAAACTGTGAATACAAATCTTTGATTCATTATACACCTTTTTTAGGTATATATGTGACAGTGCTCACTCATATTCGGCTTTTGATGAATCTCGACGCCAACCAATATAGAGAGATACATACACAGATTTGGCTGTCTTCATTCATTTTTATATTTTTTATGATGCAAATGATTCTTGGCAATTCTTGTAGGCTACACTATAACTTAATATCAAATTCGATTAGATCATATGCAAGAATGTATGAAAAGATCAATCAAATGGAAAAGTAGTGTAATCTCATTTTCTTATTAACTTCGCAAGAAAAAGAATGAAATACAAAATCAAGTATTTACATACATTATACATGTCAAAACGAATTCATCTCCAAAACATAACATTTCTTTGCAGCCATCAGTTTCCTAACTGCCTCACCTATCACCTTCCGCTCTCCTTCCTCCCCACAGAAGGCGTCCGCCACCACTCCATATCTCTGGGGCCTAACCCTCCGTTCGTTGTCGTCGCCACCATCAGAGACCTCAGGAGTGCTACAATCGCCATCACGGGCAGCCACAGTGTTCAAAAGCACAGAGTCTGCAAATGGATATTCTATAAAATGTTCAAATCCATCACTGCCCTTAACAGTTGCAAAAAGAATCATGGTTCATATATTTCACAGTGAATCAATAAAATAAAATAAAATACCAAAATTCAGAATACATGGTGTCTGAAATCCTGATAGGCTACAAATTCTTATACTTCCCCACATTTTCGAGCTCATAGACCAAAAGATCATGCATCATCGCTCCAAGTGTTGCCAGTTTATGTTAAATAAGAAAGGAATATGTTATATTGTCAACAGCATAGAACTAAACATAAACCTAATAAATTCACTTTTAACTCAACACGAAAATGAAACAAAGAGCGCTTAAAATGTTCATTTAGCGCAATGGTTCTAGTAAATAAATTTCAAAGCCGGACGCCGAAATTTAATTTATTAAAATAATTAATAAAGAAAAATCAAGAAAAGCAAATCTTGTAAAGCATATAGAAGTTTCATTGTTACATATAAAACATTAAAAAACATAGAAATCCATGTTGAGAAACCAAGTATTCATATAGCTAAGCACTCTATGTTGCATTCATATACTTCCTGAATAAAGAATACAGATCAACTTCCAAGTTCCAATTCCACTAATTAGATCATAACACAAAGTCTGTTCAGATCAAAATAATAACCCAGAAAAAAATATATTGAATAGGTAAAGGGATCAAACATAAATCACAGCAAATCACATGGCATAATATCGTTTGTTGAAAGATAAATAAATACATCAGTATTAAATTCTATCATGTTTCACTTTAATATTCCCCAACACAAGCCAACAACTAGCTAAGCTATTAGCTAAATTTACAAAAATCTGGTCGAAATAGAATTTCGCTAAATTAACATTTTATGCCCTCTTCGTTACATTTTCGTGTTGAGTTAATTGTCATTACTAGGTTTTTGTTTAGTTCTACGGGTAAGGCCGCAAGGGAAAGGGAGTCGGAGGATTTCAAATGTAAGACATTAACTGTCGCTTCCTCATATTCTTTATAGCCTTAGAAATCTTACATTTACTTGTCTATCTCAATCTGTAGTCAGTGAATGAATGAAGTATGTCGTATGCATATATATCATTTCACCCAATTTCTCTCTCTAAAAGTTAGTCTAAAGCTGATCTTGATCGTGATCAAAGTGAATAATATTATGAGTATTGTTGGGGTTGTTTAACTCTAAATTAACTTTCTTGATTTGTGGAAAGTTCTTGTTTAGGGTTTTGCTTGTTCTTCATGTTGTCGTTCCAACAGTCCTACAAACGCCGAACACATCAGTTGGAGACGTTGCTTTCCCAACACTCCTACAAATACGGGATTCAGATCTTAGAGATAAGCAAGAAATCTGGAGATAAGATAAAGAGATAGAGACTTAAGGGAGTCGGACTCAATCTCCTAACCAATCAAGAATTCTCTGAACCCTAATGGATAAATGTGATCCAAGATGTGTATCTGAAGGGCCTCTTCGTCCTCTATAAATAAGAGGCTAATCAGTTGAAGCAAGACACAGATTTTACACGCATATACTCATATTCTTGGAGAAAAATACTGAAGATCTGTTTCTGTTCCTGAATCTGTTTTCATAATATTTCCGATAACACTCGCGTTTTATCTTCTATTGTCATAGAAGTTTGATAGTCATTTTCACGATTGGTATGAGGAAATATTTTCATAGTTTAGTAATTAATTTTGATTCAGGAGTGTTTGACTTTATCTTGGATAAAGTAGTGAGTTTATATAAACATTCGATGTATTCATATAGTGAATAATTTTGTCATATTGGCATCTGCAAATTATAAATTATAACATGTAGAAAAGTTATCTCCGATGTTACTTAAGTTATTTACGCTGCCTAACTCTGTGTGCTGATAACAGTCAGTACAACTATTTCTGTTCCAGGCGAAATAACACTTTCAAGTGCATGTTGTTCATTACCTTGAAATCTTCATGGTTTCTGGGTGTGGATTAAAATATCAATGAACTCAAAGAAAGGCCAAAAGGGGAAGCGTGGTTTCATGACCATATCGAGAGGATGGCATAGATTTCTAAATTGTAAAATATTAGTGAATTTTGATAATTCTCATAATCTAAAAGTTGGTGAATGAATACATGAACTTTGATATTTTTACAAATTTCTGCAAAAATAAGAATTCGATCAAGTCGAAACTGACGTGAGATAAGGACTTTTAGACATGGAGTACGTATTTTCTGAACATTGGGGCTAGGGTGGTTTCTATAAATTCTGATGATACGTCAATTTTTACTTGACCAAAATCTTAATTGGAGGAAAATTTCAAAAATTATCAAAGTTCATGTATTTATTTACCAACTTTATATATTATTAGAAAAAAAATAGAATTCACTAATAATTTATAAATTTACTGCCAGTTAACTAATTTGTAAATCATCATATAACTGCTTTGGTATTGATTTTCATCATCGCAAGTACGTGACCGCGTGAATTTGCTGCTCAGAACATGACAATTATGTAATTTATGGTCGATTTGTGTTCGTCATCTCTGCCCCTAAGTTATCAACAATATTATATAATCTAAGTAAAGCATCAATACAAGTCAAAAAATAAAAAGAAAAGCAAAGCATTAATAGTCGCATCACAAGATAGGAATGTCAATGAACAAGTTTTACTCGAATCGATCCGGAGCCACTCATAGTCCATTAAATTTTAAAACAGCAGTTTCGATTTCAGTTGCAGATCCGCTTCAGACCCAGACCGTTTAGACCCATAGTTTGAGGGTTCGGTCCGATCCGATTCCGATTTTGATTTTTAAAACTGGAACTATTACTTATTCATTAGTTGTGACCCGAGTAAGACCCGTCTATGACAAGCCTAAACTCAATTAAACTTATCAATGAGCTGGTTTTACGCATACCGATCCGAAATTGTCCATAGCCCATTAAAATCTAAAGTAAAAGTAATTGGGTTCCAATTTGTATTTTGGTTTCGGTTCTGGTTCAGATCCGATCAGACTCGAACTGCTTCAGACCCATAGTTCATGGTCCAATCCAATATCCAATGGGTCGGTTCCAAAACCAAAATCAATCTTATTTCTTGGTTATGATCCAAAGTAAAATCCACTCTTTGACATCCTTATCATAAGATTTAAAATGACTATTTATTTGTACTCGCGTGATTTATTTAAGGGATAATACCGCTTAGCCACGTCAATTTATATACGTGGAATTTAAAATAAAATAAAAATTCAAAGAGTTAATTCAGAAACGACGTCGTCATCTACTTTAAAGTGGCCAACTCATTAACGAAAGAAAAAAAAAACCTTTTCAACCCTAAAATTTATATCGCGAGTGAGATGTAACTCGTCTTCATTAACGAAGAATTTGCCATTTTCATCTTCGAGTCACATCATTCCAAACACTCGGGCCCTACGATTATAGCTCTGCGTTGAGAGGTAGAAGCATTCAAAGATCCACAACTTGTCTTACTTAGCCACTTTTCTTGCTACATCTGGGTCTTCCTTATTTCACCTCTTTGATTTTTCTGTACTGCTTCTTCCATTCCTCTTCGCTATCTGATTTTCGCAGCGGCAATGAGTTTTCTTCGCTCGAGTTTTGGACATTTGTTGTTGCGAGGTTTTCTACGAATCTGGACGCCATTATTCTCCAATCCGGAAGTAGAAATAGTATCTACGACGACACCATGCATGGTTCTCTGACCGTCGGCCAATCAAGATCGTAGAAAATCGTCGAAGGGATCAACAACGATGTCGGAATCGAAAGGGAGCAGGGAGGGATGCCAAATGCAGATCATTTCAAAATCGTAAATCCAATTGATCTAATGATGGACGAAGGCTCTGCATGTCGCTGTGATGACCCCTTGAGAAATCTGGAGATCTCTGCCGACTGCCGGTGCAAGATTTATGATCCATCGCATTCTGTTGCGTGATGATTTGATGAAGACGAGTTGAATCTCATGTGCGTTAGAAATTTTAGGGTTCAAATAGATATTTTATTTATTTATGTTGTGTTTAATTAACGCCGCTTTCTGGTTTGTCAATTATATGTGAATTTGTAATTAAGCTTACGTCAAAACACTTATATGAAAAGTTGTAATTAGTAATATTTAATTTATTTTTATTTAATAAAGGAAATTACTAAAATCAATTTCAAAAATGAATTTACATGTGGGACTCTAGCTAGTCTGCCAAGTCAGTAATCTGATGTCGGAAGTTTGATCTAATGACATTTTTGAGAAAAGAGTTGAAAGGTGGATATAAATGTATACTGACAAACCCAACACTGCTTTAAGATCCATAGATTTTCCTAGAAATGAGATTTATTTTGTAAGTCAAAATTTACATAGTATGAATTATTTATATTAGAATATGAAGTTGTAATTATCCGTTTGTCAGATTAATATACCAAGTATTCCTGCTCCCCGAATTATTTATATTAGAATATGAATATTATTAGAGCCTTTCTGTTTGAGTGAAAGGGCTTAATGGTTTGGAAGTTTACTAATTCCCCACTTCAATTTGGGATTCCCAGTAATCATTGTTGGGTATATATATGCTCCTAGCTAGTTTCAATATTTATGAATCAAAGTTTGGAAAGAGTCTTGGCTCTCAATCACACCCTACTTCCTTGTCTCTGATCTTACCACTCTTAGTCACCATCCATCTTAGCTCCACAAACCCAAAACAATTAAGAAGCTCAAAGATGTCAAACTTATTTTAGATATAAAAGATACGACCAAAAATTAGCCCTTCTATCCCTTCATCAAAAGCAACAGACAAAACAAACATCTAGATAAGGCCTCCACGTGGCAGCCTAGAAACCAGCCGCAGCTCAACAAGCAACATTGTATATTTCCCAACCAAAACCTCTACTTTGTATTTTCTGCCCACTCAATTCAACGCTTCCCATTTGTCCCTCCTTCCGACTTATTATATATCAAAATAGTTATTCACATGCCACTTGCGCTTTCACGTTTAGTAATCTTGATTGGATCTTTACTCATCTACAATTCTTCAACTTCATTCTATTAAATTATAGATTTATTATATCCTTCATCAAAAGTTAATAATATATACTCAATCATACCGATCAATAGTTAAGATTCCAATTGCATACATGTAAAGTTGATATATTATTCTTGTATTTGTTTTGTTCGAGTATCTTTCTTGGATCACCAAACATTGATTATACGATTATACTCTAGCATGCTTCTATTAACTTAATAGAATACATTGGTGTTTAGCGAAATATTTGAGAACTTATGGTAGAGGACAATTAATGACAGATTTCAGTTTTGATATTCTAGATTGTACCCTTGTTCAATCCTTGAAATTGGATGGACAACAATTTTGTAATATCCCACAGACCAGCTAGGTCAGGACAGAGGAATACTATGGGTTAAGAAGAAGAGAAAAAAGGATAGAGAGAAAGACTGGAATACATAATTATACACATACATGTGTATCGGTCTCATAACATGAGTCCGACATGACCTATTTGCATTCAACAAAATCCTAACAAAGCAGACAAGTCCAAAAGGAAAATATATCCGATTAAATAATGAAATATTATAAATCTTGACACTAGAGCAGGGTGGTACAAATGTCATCCCAGAGAAGTGGGCTTTTTTGGTTAAGTGGCTTAAAAGGGAAAAACAGACACTTAGCACAGTCAACACCTTGCTCCATAGCCTTTCCTTATTCCAAATCAGTACCTAAAAAATATAAAAGCAGTTGGGGGCTTAGTAATTTACTCAGTGATCATGCCAAAACAACAATTAAGTCTAGCATGCTTCGTTATACACAAGAGGTATTTAAAAGAAAGATTTTAATCCAGGTATAACATATATTTTTACAAAAACATAACCCACGTGGATTGATCAGCTATCAATCCGTTGTTGCCTCATCCGATCATCAGGGACCCTAAGCTCGCTAATGATCAATGCCGGAGTGGGAAATCCAGTTGATAGGATACGGCCCAACTACCAGGCCCAAGCATCAGGCCCAATACAAGTAAGTCGACATCAAGCTCGGCTGGACAAGTTCGCCCAAGAAGACTCCTAAAACCGGTGGGAACGCGAAGGCTCGGCCATATCTAAAAGAATCCTAATGGAGAAGGCTTTGAATCTAATGGAGAAGACTTGAATCCTAATAGAGAAGACTTCAAATCCTAATGGGAAGACTTGAATTGAGTCAAACTCATTATATTTGTGTATAAATAGAGGCTAGATTAGGCGAAATAGATTCATTCACACTCTTTGTAATCGCTTACACTCTCAAATACACAAACACTCTCGCTCGTGGACGTAGATCTAATTCAAAGATCGAACCACGTAAATCCTCTGTGTTCTTCTCGCATTTATTTCCTAACGAAATTAAACCTTATCATTGGCGCCGTGCGTGGGAACGAACAAGAAAGCTTCGTTTCTACAACCTAATGGCAAGAACTCGCAAACGTTAGCGCCGGTCGGCGATGCGGGTAACAACCGCGGCGAGGGCGACCAGTGGTCACACGGCCGTGGAAAGCGGATTGCGGATGCCACCACGGACACACTCACGAGGGCTACATGGAGAACATTCCCATACACCCTCGGGACCGCCGCCCGACGAAGAGGAAAATGCCGACCTCAATCTTGGTGAGCAGCGGTTCACCGATCTCGTGAGGACCTCGGCCGAGCTGTGACCGAATTCCTCAGCGCCAATCTCGCCAATTCGAGTTTCTCAACGTAGTACAAGTGGGTGGGCACCTCAAAAGAGCGAAGCGGTGATCACGGGCGCGGGTCGCTTCTCCTCCGAAACAATCAGCGTTCACCTCGGCGCGATAGCCGAGAACGCGCACATCGCCCCGACGTCCGAAGCCGATCGCCGCGGCCGAACCACCGCAACCACTCGCCCCCGCGCCACCCGCGGAGTCGCTCACCACCTCGGTATAACGCCCACGCGGCGGGACAGGAAAGAAGGGAGGAAAGACGAAGCCGAACTCCCCCGGAGACGACAGCGGCCACTATCGATCTCCCACCTCAGAGAGATGGCAACGAGCTCCGTGTTTCGATCGACATGGGAGAATCATCTCCTTTCTCCGTGAAATCTCGACACGCCTGCCCAGCGGTATCGGGCTCCTAACGTCGCTCCTACGATGGCTGGCGATCCTTCCGACTTCCTTTTCGCCACACCACCAACATGGCGATCAGGTATGGAAGATTTTCACATATGCAAAATCTTCCCGAGGCGTTGATCTCCAACGCCCGACGTTGTTCACCTCGCCGCGAGCAAAGATACACCGCTTCCGGGATCTCATGGATCAGTTCAAGTGGCGCTTCTATCAAAAGATGCCGCCCCAGCAACCTTCATCCGATCTGCTCACAATCCGCCAGGGACGGGACGAGACGATGTCGAATTTCGTCTCGAGATTCATCAAGGAGTCCCTTAAAATTGATGAGAGTAACGATCTCTATATCATCAATGCGTTCAAGAACGGGATCCGACCTGGCGCGTTGAACAAAGAGATCACCAGGGAGAAGCCGAAGACAGCGAGTAGTCTCTGGACCCTGGTCGATAACTACGTCAAAGGAGACGAGTCAGATCGCAAAAAGAGAGAGATCTGGGACGAGCAGAAGGTCGAAAGGAAGAGGTCGATGGCAAGGCGGCAGCGATCGTCGAAGTGCCTTCGATAGGATCAAGAAGGTCCGATCGAATCGGTGGGACCTCGGCCTAACCACAGTGTGGCAACGCGCCGTCCGCTCAAGTCAAGGGCGAGATATTTGAGCTCCACATCGAGCTCTTCCGAAACCACCTCACATGAAGGGAGGATCAAGAAGAGGTCGAAGGATCGATTGCGACTACCACCGTGGGTACGGTCACGATACCGACGATTGCAGGAATCTGAGCTCGGAAATAGACGAGCTTGTTAAAAAAGGAACGCTTAAGAAGTACCTCGACCGCTCCACGAGTAGGTCGGGAAACAAGAAGCGCAGAGAAAAGGACGGAGGTGGCAGCAATTGTGGGCCGACCTCAAAAACGGCGTACTCCGACGATGACGACGCTCCCAATGCAATGGAGCAAATCTACGCCATCACCGGGCTACCCATAGGTACGACGAGGTCGTCATTGAAATCTGAAGTCCGGAGACCGACCCCCGAGGAGCCGAAAAATAAGCGACTCCGGGATAGTGAGAGCATCGTGTTCTCCAATGACGACCCAGTACCCAAAATCATGCCCCACCAGGACGCTATTACTATACAAGCCGTGGTGGGCAACAAGAACGTCCACAGGGTCTACATCGACATCGGCGCCTCCGTAAGCATTATCTTTCAGAGCTGCCTGGACAAACTCGAGGTCGGAGGGATCCGAATACATCCCGCACCATCCAAACTACGGAGCTTCACCCAGGAGGTGGTCCAACCGGAGGGCGTTATCACCCTTCCGGTCACCGTGGGACGTGCTCCCAGGTCGGTCACCAAGGCCATCCAATTCTTCCTGGTCCGAGCTCCCTCTCCGTACAACATCATCCTTGGAAGAGACTGGCTCTACGCCACCAAAGCCGTTTGCTCGGTCTACCACCTCACCATCAAGATACCCACCCCGGTGGGAGTACTAAGCATCCAGGGTGACCAAATGGCAGCTAAAGAATGCCTACGAGTCTCAACCCAAGATACGGCCTTACCCCGGGCCTAGCGTCCCACCCACCTGAGGAGGTATTTTACATTGCTTTGATTTCAGATCGGCATCATGTTAACCCTTCATTATTTTTTCCGAAGTACGATGTCATTTACTTTATCAATAAAACATTTGTTTTACTAACAAGTACATCACTTCGTCTCATATCTATGTGAACATCCATTCGGATATACCACATCTAAACCTTCACAAGGGGACGCCCTTACGAAGATGAAAATCCCACTAAGTAGGGTACGCATACAGATTACCCATTAAGTTGGACGTCTACATGCAAAGCATACAGATTACCCATTAAGTTGGACGTCTACATGCACGCGACATCCAGACCGATCTCGCCAACTTATACCCCTTTATTCGGGAAGATATACATACATATCGATCTAAATACATTTACGACCAAAACGAAGTCCTAAGCTATGTTTGAACCTCTCGAGGAAACATACACTTGAGACAGTCTAAATACATTTACGACTACATACAAAGTCCTAAGCTATATACAACTTATTCGGGCTTCCGAGCTCCACTCCGCCACGAATCACTGAAGCTACACCAGTTCGAACAAAATCTCCGGGTCGGCGATAAATACCCGGGACGAACTTGGTACCTCCTATTCAGTCGGCGTCGTCACAACCCACTCCAGAGGTTCTTTGAACGGCCGCAGTCTTAGGCCGGGGTCGAACTCCGGCCTCCTCAGGACGACCTCGCCTCGGTCTTCGCCACCTCGGCCTTCGCCATCTCGGCCTCTCGATACCTGGCTTCCTTCGCCTCGGTCCTCCGCAGGACGACCTCGCCTCGGCCCTCACCACCGGCGGCGTCACCTCGCCGCCGCCAGAGCCCGGCCTCCTTCTTGCCGCATCCCGAGCCTTCACCTCGGCCACGACCTCGACACGAAGTTACATATTCAACTTCGGTAAGGTGAAGCCAAGCGACAGAAGACTTTGGCATAACGCCTCGTCAGGTGAAGCCATCCCAAAGACTTCGACATAACACCTCGTCAGGTGAAGTCAGTCAGAGGACCTCGGCATAACGCCTCGTCAGGTTGAAGTCGGTCAAGACCCCGCTTAACGCCTCGTCGGTGAAGCGGCAAGAAGACCTCGCTTAACGCCCGTCGGTGAAGTCGGTCGAAGACCTCGCTTAACGCCCGTCGGTGAAGCGGCAAGAAGACCTCGACTTAGCGCCCGTCGGTGAAGCGGTCGAAGACCTCGGCATAACGTCTCGTCGGTGAAGCCGAACACCTCGGCAAGAGATACAAACAGACACGTGACCTCGGCAGACGCCTCGCAAGCACGGCATACGATATACGACGTCGGAAGCATTGACACGCACAAAGTCGGGCTGAGAAGAATGTCAACGGATCGTTCACGCCCGCCGTCATAAACAACCCCAATCCAAGACGACCTCGCTTATCGTCTTTTTGGGGGTTGTGATAGGATCTGCCCAACTACTGTGCCCAAGCATCGTGCCCAATACAAGTAAGCGACATCAAGCTCACCGACAAGTTCGCCCAAGAAGACTCCCAAAACCGGTGGGAGCGAAGGCTCGGCCATATCTAAAGAATCCTAATGGGAGGCTTTGAATCCTAATGGAGAAGACTTGAATCCTAATAGAGAAGACTTCAAATCCTAATGGAGAAGACTTGAATTGAGTCAAACTCATTATATTTGTGTATAAATAGAGGCTAGATTAGACGAAATAGATTCATTCACACTCTTTGTAATCGCTTCTTACACTCTCAAATACACAAACACTCTCTTGCTCGTGGACGAGATCTAATTCAAAGATCGAACCACGTAAATCCCTTGTGTTCTTCTCACATTTATTTCCCTAACGAAATTAAACCTTATCACCAGTCGAATTCTCATCTCCGGACTTTCGTGTATACTACCTTGACTCATGGTAGCTCAAGGCAGAATTGTTAAATCTTGAAGATCCAAGATCTCATTGAGTGACATCGGCATAACCGATTCACTGGCACACAACAACTGCATAGCTAAAATATTTTAAGCATGCTTGACATTTTCAAGAAAACCTTAAAATAAAGTTTGAACATGAAGCCCACCTTCACCTTGGTTCACGAGCTCATATAAGTCTCTCGACAAAACAAATTGGGAGTCCTATAGTCATATTGCACATTCAAGCAAATCAGACCAAGTGCCCATGAATAATGATTTACTGTTACGAAATGCATGCATGTCATGTATGCTTCTTAATTACTAATTACTTCAAGGTCTAACCCATTTAGAAAAGTGGATTCTATTCTTTTAGTCCTCGAGACTTACTCCAGTCCAATATTCATTTAGGTATTCTCATTGAACTGTCCAATTTGGTGACTTTGTTTAATTAATTAACTTAATAATTGAGCTACCCGACGTAGTGATCAGGTAGGGAATTATGGTCTAATTACTAATCCTGCTATTGTGCTTATTAATACTCAATAGTATTAGTTTAATTAGTCAAGTACTAATTGCTAATTCCTAGTTCAAGAAGTTAATTTTTGGTAGCCCCAATTAATTTAATTAGTAGGCAGCCTTATAAAAATTTAATAAATTAATGTGAATTCCTAAAGTTTCTAAATTTCACAAGAGTGATTTGTAGGTCACACGTAGTTTCTTAAAATTGGTTCAGGATCAGATTCATTTCACAACTAATTATCTGTTCGAATTCTAAGAATAAATAAGCAGTATTTTGCCAAATCCAGACGGTTCACTTAACGTACTCGGATCGAATTGAGATTTGGTGGAGGTAAACTTAATTAGGATTCCTATTTGTATACCAGAGCTTTATGACACTGCAATTGACATCATAACTATCAATGTTGGGTCTAATGGTCGGGCTTGGCAGAATCGAAATTGAAAGGGGACAATAAGAGGGTGTTTGGCTGAGCTTATAAGCTCTCCAAAAACAGCTTATAAGCTGTTTTGGGGAGCTTATAAGCTCAGCCAAACACCCTCTAAATTAATTGATTTTTGAAAAATAGTAAATGATGTCCGATTGGTCTGAAATTTGGTGATCACCTTCCTATCATAGTAAGGCAGCTACGGTTAAAATTTAGGGGTCATCGAGATACTAGAACTCCTGGGATTGAGTTAGGACAGAAGGTTCGAGAATGGATACATAGTAGTTTCCTCTTGTGATTTCTAGCCTAATTGTTTTAATTTACGTTCCTCAGGTTTCATTCCTTAAGATTAGAACATAGTTAAGGCTTCATGTCTTGAGTGTGTGTGAAAGTATTTACTGACACCAAATTCCAAACCCGAAAGACTACCAACGTACAAGTCGGCTAGTTGAGTTATTTTATAGCTAGATTTTCAGCAACCAGTTTTTAGCAGCAATAGCATCTTGACAGTAGCAGCAGTTTCCAACTAGTCACTATGATTTCATCAATAATCTTGTTGTCTAGATTCTACACAAAAAAACCCATGAAAATCGATCATCTTATCATCGTTTTGCTGGTTCATGGCATATTACTCACATAAATTCTCATCTTGATCATGTTTCGTAGGAACACAGAAGCACAATTAAATTATCAGCAAGGTTATTTAAATTCTTAGTGATTTTATTCCTACAAAACTTTTCTTTCAAGGTTTAATTATTTAAATGGGTTGTCATTCCACAATAATTGTTCCATTGATTCAGCTCTACGTACTTACCCCTACAAGGTTTGATCATCATTTTAATACAATTCATAATAACACCTTAAAACTTGGTTCCAGAATCTTTTACTTGGCATTACATTGCTTCATTCTATTCCTACATGCAAGCTGTTCACCGAAAGTGCCCACAAGATCTAACTTCTAGCAACATAAATTTCGAGATGTAATAATTATTCGGGTATTCCTTAGTTCTTAGTATGCACCTAAATATACCAGACTTCGTCATGATTATCTACATGCATGTCAAAAAAATTTCGATGGTCGAGGTAGGAGGGATAAGGGTGAGCCATACCTTGGTCAGGCTTGGTTTCAGTTTAATGCAGGGTTGAGTCGACGAGGTAGTGAGCTCTCAGTGTGACTCGTTTCTGGGCGAATCCGGAGGCAGTTTGGTTCTGAGAAAAAGGAGCCAAGAGCAAGAGAAAGCAAGGAGTCGGCTTGGGAGGGGGAGGAGATTGAAGAGCTCACCTTATCTTTACCAGAATGGTGTTAGTAACAGAGAGAGGAACAGGGATGGTGCACGGGAATTCCTTGATGCCACCATCGACGGAACTTGACGGCGAAGGGGAAAAAGAATGCTCTGAAGCAAACAGGATATGGAGCTCTCTGCTAGTCCTCGGTGTCTTCGCCGTTGTCGGAGAACGAATGGGCAGAAGGCGTCGTTTCGATCCTTGAGAGAAAAGTTGAGAGAATATGATTAGAATATTCTTCCTGAAATAAAATAATAATTTTAGGCTTGTAAAACTGTCATTAGAATATGATTAGGGTTGTGCAACAATAAAAAGTATGTGTTTTTTGGAAAAGGAAACAAATGAAGAAAATAAAGATTATTTCTATCAACCGTTGTTTGGTTCAATTCATGTTGTAAATGAATACAAGTTAAATTTTAGCTGGGCAATACTTCACTTGCTCATGAGCAAGCATACAAACTGAGTCAAGTTAAACAAAAAAATTACTTCCTCCGTCTCTCAATATAATCTTATAAACTATGATTAAGAAAATATTAATTAGCACCAAATTTGATATACTCGACTATTTTTTGTGGTAAAGTTGGAGTGCGAAAAAATAGAAGGCATTTTGAAAGAGAAGAGAGAGAGAAATATATATTTGAATTTGTAATCGGAGATGAAAAGTAGAGAAATTTAATAAGGAAATAGAGATAATTATCCTTAATAAAAGAGAACATTTATATTCTGAAACAAATTGAAAAATGCTAAAACATCTTATTATTGTGAAATGAAGGGAGTAATATTTAATTGGTATGACTTATACTTTTAAACTATGATTAGTGATAAGTGTTTTAAATTTCAAATTGGCTTTATTTATCAAACGAAAATAATGAATTTTGGTAAATATATAATATTTTTGTGAATAAAATAAAATTTTCTAAAAATGATAACTGTTAAATTAAATAAATTAAAGTTGTGTGTTTCGAAGTGCTCAATAAATAACGTTCGAATTCAAATTACTAATAAATAATTCAAAAAATGTTTCACACTATTTGATTCGACTCACTGCAACCTAAGTTCAGTCTGAAGAAGGTATTTGTACTTGTCCTAAAAATACAATTTCATATGTGCAATTTGTATAAAAATATGTTTGGACGTATCCGCACTTAAAAGTAAAAACTAAAAATGATGGAAATATTCGCACCTTCATCCATTAGACTTAGATGCCAAAAGATAAATAAAATTTGAAGTGTGGGTGAGGCATAATTAAATACTACTATGGTAAATTTAAAGTGATGCGGGAGATGACGTGTGGCAGCTGACGTGACGGTTGACGTGTGATGGCTTTACGCGGGGAATAGTGTAGGGAGGGCAAATTGGAAACAGTGAATTTGCAGTGAGCTGTGAAACGCGACGCGCCTACCATTCACCATTTAACACACGTGGGGCCACCTCGTGCCGACACCACGCTCTGCGCCCAAGAAATGCAAGCTTACAATTTCCAGCTGTTTTTTTACTTTCTTTCTTTTTTTTTCTTCGTTTACATTCTTGAATATTGATAGGTAGCATTTGAAATTTTGAACACCACTATTCCTCACATTCAACACGAGCATATTAACAATTAACATCTCAATTATTTATAATAGTAAATCATGCTTTGATACGTATTAATTGATTATTTGTGGCATGAATATTTTTTAATCCTGAGAATTATAATATATTGTTATATAACTTATTTTTTAATTAGTATAATGAATTTAGTTTTATTTTCATTCTTTTAAATCAGTTTTACATATTATTAAGATTAAGCAAATAAATTAAGTATTTTTAAATATTCATTTTTATTGCAGAAAAATGTAGAGGTTGAGTGCATATTTTTGTGTTATTTTAGAGTGGAATATGCTGGAAAATTGAATAAATTATTGGAGATTGTCGGGGACCACGCAACTCCGCTAGAGAGAATGACTAGAATTATCTAAATGGCCTTTTCTTACTTATTTATACCTACTAGCAGCTAATATAGCACGGTATATTAATTGTTATTATTGATTTACTTATTTATATTAATTTTTTAAAATCATTAATTTCAACTCGCCATTAAGTCTAATGCAATGCTTATTCTTTGTTGGTGCTCTTTGATTGGCATCCATCGGATAAAGCATGCAATAAATGTGGGTTGTGACACTTCTTAGTTTTAAATATTCATAATGGATATTGTAACACAAATTTTTGTATTTAAATTTTATAAATACAAAATTGTATACAAAAATAATTTGAATTTTGATTTGATGAATTTGAGATGAATTCGATCTCTATCTATCCTCTGATTCTACTCTTCGATGTGGATTCTTGAACGATCTTGAATGTTCTTCGAGTTGTTTGGAGGGGATGTAGTTCCTTGATCTCCTTGAACTTGAAGTTTGGACTTGACGATGTTGATCTGAAGGACCTTGGCCTTGTTTTCGGATCGAATGTCGGTTGGGTTGATATGTTGAAGAACGTTTGAAGATCTCAAGTTTGAGCGTCGATCGCGGAGGTATTCACCATATTTCGAATTGAACGCCATCTTTGATTTGATTTGGAGGATGATCTTGGCGAAGAACGTGGTGATTTGCACGAAGAACGCCTTGAATGTTGAAGAAGACTTGGAGAAGAACGTGGTGATTTGCACGAAGAACGCCTTGAATGCTTGAAGAAGAGTTTGAGTGTCGGAGAAGACTTCGTCGAGGATTCTTCGAGTGTTTTGAGCTCTTCGATGCTTCACTTCACTTCTTCAATTCTCCTCCCCCATTTATGAAGCCCCAACACCTCTATTTATAGATGTAGAGTAGTAGCTTAGTGGGCTTTTGGGCTTATGGGCCTTGGACCACCAAACTATGGGCTTAAGCTTAGACTTGGGCTTATGGGCCACCAAACCATGGGCTGATCTTGGCTAGACTTATGGGCCTTTTGGGCTTATTTGACTTGATTTGAGTGGTTATTCCTCTTTGAGGTGTCGTTGCCACATGTCATTCTCCCTTTCACGATGAAATTAAATATTAATCACATATCTATTTAATTTTGGAATAAATTCCATTAATAAAATAGAAATATAATTAATTGTTCGTGATTTACACGTGGCGTAATATAATTTGCCAACAATTTTTAATTGTCTACAAATTGCCCCATCGAGACTTGTTCATGGACGAGTTGTCTTGGAAATGGACGAGTCTCGAAATTCATTTTGATAGTTTAAACTCTTGTCGAGGAGTTCTTGACTTTGAATTTGATCTTGAATTTGTAAACAGTTTATACTCGTATTTAGGAGTTATTCGACTTGGATTTGTATTTATAAACAGTTTATACTCGTATTTAGGAGTTCTTGAACTTGAATTTGAATTTCTAAATAGTTTATACTCGTATTTAGGAGTTCTTCAATTTGAATTTGAATTTGTAAACAGTTTATACTCGTATTTAGGAGTTCTTGAATTTGATGTGAACTTGTAAACAGTTTATACTCGTATTTAGGAGTTCTTGAACTTGAATTTGAATTTGTAAATAGTTTATACTCGTATTTAGGAGTTCTTCGACTTGGATTTGTATTTATAAACAGTTTATACTCGTATTTAGGAGTTCTTGAACTTGAATTTGAATTTGTAAATAGCTTATACTCGTATTTAGGAGTTCTTCAATTTGAATTTGAATTTGTAAACATTTTATACTCGTATTTAGGAGTTCTTGAATTTGATGTGAACTTGTAAACAGTTTATACTCGTATTTAGGAGTTCTTCGACTTGGATTTGTATTTATAAACAGTTTATACTCGTATTTAGGAGTTCTTGAACTTGAATTTGAATTTGTAAATAGTTTATACTCGTATTTAGGAGTTCTTCAATTTGAATTTGAATTTGTAAACAGTTTATACTCGTATTTAGGAGTTCTTGAATTTGATGTGAACTTGTAAACAGTTTATACTCGTATTTAGGAGTTCTTGAGCTTGATTTGAATTTGTAAACAGTTTATACTCGTATTTAGGAGTTTTTGAACTTGAATTTGAATTTTTTTATTTTTTTATTTTTTTATTTTTGAATTGTTCCAAGAATGGGCTTTTCTTGAATTGTAGCCCAAGTTGCTTCCACTCCTTTCAATAAGATTTTATGGCAAAAGAAATTAATCCAATCAGCCCATTTCTTTTATTTCTCCTACAGCCACGTTTTTGCTTAATGACATTCTGATTCCTTTTTTCTTTTTTCTTTTTTTTTTCTTTTTTTTTTTGTGTGCAGAGTTTGTTGGAGCTTTGTAGGAGCTGCAGATAAAGATGCCAAAAAGTTGCAGGCCTTTGTTTGGGAGTTTGTTGCAGTTGGACGAAAATCTGCAGGTAACATGCAGACTACTACAACAGACACTGTGGAGTGGAGACAAATTTCCATTAAATATTATTTGTTTGAGAGCTCAACTCACTGCCGAGTTTGTTGAGGCACAGCAACCAGCACAACTTCATCTATAAATAGAGCTCTCATCACCTTCATTTTATTCACTCACAAAAGAGTTTATAGTTGGTTATAATTTTCTTTCCAAGCTTCTTCTTTCTTGTCGATAGCCATTCTTCATCCCTTTTTTCTTTTCTTCTCTAAACAGCAGCTACGTAGGAACTGTGTATTCGCAGCTTGTCCACATCGAAATTCCGGCTGCAGGGTGTTGGTGAAGACGGTGCGAATCAGTTCTGTCTCTTCACAACTTCAGCCATGGAGGAGTTGACGTTGTAACCGAGCATGATGAAGATCTTGTCGACGATGGCATTTGCGAGCTAGAAGTTGTGGAGGAGCTGGCGAAGCTAGAAGCTGTAGATGGCGGTGACGGCGCGAGCTAGCAGCTGTGACGAGGGAGATGCTGGAAGCGGCTGCACCACCATCGGCGTGAGAGAGATGCCGGAAGCTGCGGTGGTTAGACGGTGGCGGTGCGCAGACTGGAAGCTGTCGTGGTGAGGTGAGCTCGAAGGAGTTGGACGAGGATGGCACGAGCCAGCAGCTGCTGCATCGTCTGTGTGATGGAGGTGCCGGAAGCTGCGGGGTTTCGACGAAGACGGCGAGAGCTTAGAAGCGGTCGATGGAGGCAACAACGTGAGCTAGAAGCTGACGATGGAGCGACGAGGACGGCGTTTTGTCCAAGCTATCTGCTGTGGAGGGAAGTGTTGGCGCGAGCTAGGAGCGTCCTTTCGACGATGGTTGAACGGGCATGCAAGGAGATGCAGTGGTATTGCTGCGCATAGTGGAGGCGAAGACGCGGTGGTGCAGATCTTCGGAGGCTTTTCTGTTGGCGGAGCGCGCAGAGCGGAGGCGACGCTGAGCAGCAACTGGACTGGAGACGACATGTTGGCGATGCAGGCGACGGCCCGCGGTGGAGTGACATGCAGACGACGGCGATGGACCTTCAGGCTGTTGCTGTTCGCCGAGGTTTGCGAGGCCATGGTGGGGCACGCAGCGTAGAAATGGCAGGCGGTTGTGCTCTTCGTTCGGCAGAGAGCGAGCGAGCAAGAGGTGACGACGCAGTGACGTATCGCCGAAGATTTGACGGAGATGGCGGTGACTTTGTCGACATGCGAATCCGGAGGCGACGCTGGACCTGCTGCTACGTCCGGTCAAGAGGGGTGGCTGCGCTGCTGGAGTCATTTGGTAGAAGGTGGAGAAGTGTATGGGTTTTTGCTACTGGTGTTTGCCGGATCTAAGGAAGAGCGGTTGCATCGGTGTCTGGACCACGGCGGTGAAGACGGCGGCATATGGTGCTGGAATCTGTGATGGTGACTGGAGCAGAGACAGTGCCATTGTGTGGGAGAAGCAGAGGCGACGCGACAATGACATAGCTCGCCTGCCGTGTGTGGCATCGGGAAGAAGGCACAACGGTGAGCTCTGATGAAGACTCGACTGTGGTCGCCGGAGTCAGGGCAGCGACTAGTATGTTTGTGCGTGCGTAATGGGTAGCGAGATTTCAGCCCTGAGGACAGAGAGGAGGTAACTATGGTGTTGTCGCAGCGGCGATGTCGCCGGAATTCATCAAAGTCGAAGGCAAAGCGGCAAGATCAAGAGGATTGTTTTTGTGTGAGCGCGAGAAATAGAGGGATGGAAATGAGAGGGAAAGAACAACAGCCACTGATGGTGGCGGCGCTCGTTGACGACAACGTGTCGTCGGGAAGAAGGATAGTGCCGCTGTGTGTGTGTGATTATGCGTCTGTGAGAGAACAGACAGAGAGAGAGAGAGTGGAGAAGAGAGATAGGGTTTGTGAAATGGGTTTCCAATTTGGGCTTTTTTTTTTCCTTTCTTTTGGGTTGTGGACCGATTTTGGTTTTATGAGTGCATGTATGTGTACCTGTAGAGAGAGAGTGACGTGATATAGGTTTGTGGGAGGAGGAGGAAATGAAATAAGGGTTTTCCTCTATTTGGGCCGATAGCTTTGGAAAAGAAATTCCGCAATTAAGCCCTTTTTTTGTTGGGCTTCTTTTTCTCTTTTTTTTTTTTTTTTTTTTTTTTTTAATAGACCAAATACTTGTATTTAATTTTGCAAGCCCATTTTGTCTATATTTTTTAATCACAATTTTTACTGCCTGCCAGGTTGCAAAAAAAAAACACACTCGAGACTCCACTTCAAATTTCTTTCAAGGGTCAATTATCTAAAGACTTCAAATTCAATCCATTCAAAGACTTCGCCTTTTTGATGTTGCCTTCACATTCATCGCAGATGTCATTCTCATTTTTTGCAAGAGCAACGACCTTCTTCTTAGCAGACGCGATGGCATGATAGTGGAGCCGATATCACATTCTGATAAAAGACGTAGCAGCGGCATTGCACGATATTCTGCATCACGACCTCAACGAGCTAAAAGCAGCTATGCAAAAGGAAAGCTAGAAGATGTGCGCCATCTGCGAAGAGGAAGCTAGCTGTGTACCATCTATGAAGAGGAGATTTGAAGCATAAGCGTTGGTGAAGATTGGCATCACGACCTCAACGAGCGAGAAGCGACTGCGAATGATGAGCTAGAAGCTGTGTACCATCCGCGAAGAAAGTTGAAGCCTAAGCTTTGGTGGAGACCGACATCATGACCTCAATGAGCTAGAAGCGGCTGCGAAGGATGAGCTAGAAGCTGTGTACCATCCGCGAAGAGAGTTGAAGCCTAAGCGCTGCTGGAGATCGACATCACGACCTCAGCGAGCTAGAAGCGGCTGTGAAGGATGAGCTAGAAGTTGTGCGCCATCAGCTGTGAAGATGAAGCTAGAAGCAGTGCTGCATCCGCCATGAAAAAGGAGCTTAGAAGCTGTGAGCCATCCGTCGTGAAGATGAAGCTAGAAGTTGTGCGCCATCAGCCGTGAAGATGAAGCTAGAAGCAGTGTTGCATCGCCGTGAAGAGGAAGCTTAGAAGCTTTGAGTCATCCGTCGTGAAGATGAGACGGAGAAAAAGCTGGAGGCTGTATATCATTTTTGAAGGAAATTGAAGCCTAAGCGTCAGTGGAGATCGGCATCACGACCTCGACGAGCTAGAAGCGGCAGTGAATGAAAAGCTTGAAGTTGTGCATCATCCGCGAAGAGAATTGAAGCCTAAGCGTCAGTGGAGATCGGCATCACGACCTCGACGAGCTAGAAACGGCTGTGGATGAGGAGCTTGAAGCTGTGTTCTCAACCAAAAGCTCAGAAGCTGAATTCATCAAGCTGAAGCCATCTTCGAATCAAGTTTGGAGATATGGTGTTGAAACCATCAAGCTGGGATAATCTTCAAAGTGAAATTGATGACATGGAGTTGGATTCAACAAGATGGAACTATCCTCAAAGCAGAACTAGCAACATCGAGCTAGACTTAAGAAGCTGGGCCATATTCAAAGCAAAATTGACAACATCGAGCTGGAGTTAACAAACATGAGTCATCTTTAAAGCGTAGAACCTGATTCAGAAGTTGAAGTCATTCTTAAAATGTATTGACAACGAAGTATTGAATAATCCATCATCTCTGGTTGTTGCCCCATGATGTTTTGCTTCTTTACAATTTTCACTTCATCTCTTCCAAAGTGTGTATCATTTTACTTTAATAGTCCAAGTCAATTTTGATCACCCCACTTGAAATACAAATTTATGATGAACTTTGACCACATAACTTGAGGAGAAAACACATATATGGTGAACTCGAAAATATCTAAGTTGCCTACGTACCCTTTTGAAAGGGATCAAGTCAAAACGTAGTTCAAAAATCAACTTGTGTTTTAGGGGAGTGCCGTGCACAGTTTATACTCATGCGGGCCAGGAGTAACATGCAGTTTAGGCTCGTGCGTCAATGAGCTTGCTTGCTTCTTTTTTGTGTTGATTTTTCTTGGAGTTAACAAGCAGTTTAGGCTCGTGCGTTATGGAGCATGCTTGCTCTTTGTTTGTTTTTCTTCATATTGACGTGCAGTTTAGGCTCGTGCGTCATGGAGCATGCTTCTTTGTTTGTTTTCTTCATATTGACGTGCGGTTTAGGCTCATGCGTCATGGAGCATGCTTGCTTTTTTTGTTGATTTTCTTGCTTTCTCAATTTTTTGACTTTTGCTTTTCTTCATATTTTGTGTTTTTTTTTGTCTATGTACATATATACAAGCTTTCATCGCTACACTTCGTGAATAGTAGCACTTCAACAACTTTGAGTTGTTGCCCAACTCCATATCATCGTCGAGGTTGACTTGCATACAGTTTGAGATGTAGTGAGATGAAGCCGCCTTTTGATGGTTATTCGAATGGGCTTTTGGCACAAATCCCAAACCCACTTTGGTATTCTCGCACCACATCATCTTTCATCTTCAAGTGATGTTCTGGCGTGAAGCTTTCTTGAGGATTATACCCAGCATTGACGAGGAGCTTGTATGCTTTTGGACCAAAATGCTTTGTGAGTTCGTTGTCGAAGATTCTCCATGTTCGATAGCATTACTTTGTTTTGGTCGAACAAACCTCGAAGAGGTGGAGGAGTTGGTCTTTTAGCATCGATCTTGGTCAAAGGCATCGTCAGTCCTTTGAACGAATCCATCTTGATGAGAGATGTTTTATTCTTGACAATCGGACCGACTTCAAGTTCTTTATCATGCTCGATTTCTTCTTGTTTTATTGTCTTCGTCATATAGAATTTCGCATCGCAAAATATGACTCGACTTGGTGAAAGGCTTTTGATCACCAACACCATCCTCACGACACCATCTTGACGATACTTGAGGCATTGATGCAACGTAGAAGGACGACACCATTTTCGTGCAGCCACGGCCGACCAAGAAGCATATTGTAGGACGTCTTGGCATCAATCACATGAAGCGATGCGGTTGAACTCATGTCTTCCATCGCAAGTTCAACCTTATGGCGCCGGGCCCTTTGTCGCCGTGGTTGAATCCTTGAATCATCAATCGACTATTGGACAAGTCATCTACGGAATTTCCGGTTGCTTCAATGTTCTTAATGGCAAGATGTTGATGCGATCCTCCATCGATGAGAATCCTATTAACTCTCGCTCGTGGGTGAAACAACTCACGAGCGGTGCCTATTATGAGGCTCGGACCCAAGCCGCAAATCCTCGTTGGAGAATGTAATTGCAAGACACCTCATCATCGATCACATTTGACTTGAATTGATCTTTACTTGGTCCGTCAGATCGCACAATGCCCCAATACCTTCCAAGATGTCGTCGATTCGGGGTGACAACATTTCTTTGCGGCATTTTCTTCTTAGTGATATCTTCCTTCTTGAGCTAGCCTCATGATCTTTTCTTTGAAGACGAAGCAATCATGTATGGGATGTCCAATCAATCGGTGATATTTGCAATATCTAGGATCATCGATTCGTCTGCATCATTTGGTCGTTTCATTTACGGTAGTTCGACGAGTCCTTCTTTGAGCGGTCATGAAGATCCGGAGACGTCGGAATCTAAGAAAGGGTATTGTTTTGCTGCATTTCTTTGAATGTCAACCTTCTTTGCCCATGTCTTGAGAAAATTACGCTTGTCATTTTGTTGTCATCTTTTCTTAGAAACTTGACAGAGTTGCTTTGTCGCCATTGATTCTTCTTTCAAAGCATTGTCAAATGACTTGGCTCCCTTTCTCAATTCTTGCCTCTCTTTGAACTTCGAGGTTCTTGGGTGGAGGCCCTTTGAATCCTTCATTGTCATACTTAGCTCCATATCGTGAGCTCGGTGGCCGATTCTTCAAACGTCTTGGGTGAATTCATCGCAGAATATATTGCAAGCCCCAATGCATTCCTTGGATGCACATTTCGATGGCAGAGGATTCAGATAACCTGTCCTTACAGTTGAGGCATAGGTTTCTCCACCTGTTGATGTAGTCGATCACCAGCTCTTCCTTGAGCCGACGAGAACTCGTGAGCTCCACCATCTTGTTGTTCTTCTAGTCTTTGTAGAAGCGATTGAGGAATTCATGCTCCACTGCTCCCAATCTGTCAAGTGAGTTTGATTCCAAGTCCGTATACCAATCAAGGCATTTCCTTTGAGTGAGCGAGCAATTGCTTGACCAGACGATCTCCAAATGTTCCAGCATTGTTGCATGTCTCGACGAAGTGAGCTACATGTTGCCTTGGATTTCCTTTGCCATCAAATTGTTGGAACTTGGGTGGTTGATAACCATGTGGCATTCTCAAGTTGTCAATTCTTTGGCTATAAGGCTTGGAGTAAATCAAAGATGACTTGGAATTTCCATCAAACTTGTTCTTCATGGTCACCTCGATGAACTCCTTGAGTTGGTCCGCCTTGATGAAGCCGTCAGAAGAGATTTGGATGTGTTTGCCTGACGATCTTCTCTCATCATGAGTTTCTTGCTTGTCGTCTGCTTCATCATCATCATTGTGTTCACTTTCTTCATCATGGATGTGGCTTGATTTTGCCTTTTCCCCTCTAAGCTTTGCAATCTGGGCATCTTGCTCTTGGATGTGTTTGTTTAAAGATTCGACCATCCTTGTAAGATTTGCAAGTTGTTCTTCCATGGTGGAGGTGTTAAATCATCATCACAGGCGCCTCAAGTGGGTAACTTGTGATAGATTTTGCAATAGGGAGGTGAAGCTTCCTTCAGAGCCAACACCTTCTTCATTTAGAGTGGCAATGTGTTGCTCCTTTCTTCTAGCGATGGCTGACTTCGAAGCTTCTTGAAGTTGTTTAGCTTTGCTTCGCGTGATGACGCCAATGCTATCTGAAGAAGCTTTTGAAGCGACCTTGGTTGTATGTTGTTGGATGAACATCGTTCAAGATTTTGGTGAAGAGTAGAGATGAGAGGTAGAGATGTCCCACCGCGTGCAAAATTTGTAACACAAATTTTTGTATTTAAATTTTATAAATACAAAATTGTATACAAAAATAATTTGAATTTTGATTTGATGAATTTGAGATGGATTCGATCTCTATCTATCCTCTGATTCTACTCTTCGATGTGGATTCTTGAACGATCTTGAATGTTCTTCGAGTTGTTTGGAGGGGATGTAGTTCCTTGATCTCCTTGAACTTGAAGTTTGGACTTGACGATGTTGATCTGAAGGACCTTGGCCTTGTTTTCAGATCGAATGTCGGATTTGGGTTGATATGTTGAAGAACGTTTGAAGATCTTCAAGTTTGAGCGTCGATGCGGAGGGTATTCACCATATTTCTGAATTGAACGCCATCTTTGATTTGATTTGGAGGATGATCTTGGCGAAGAACGTGGTGATTTGCACGAAGAACGCCTTGAATGTTGAAGAAGACTTGGAGAAGAACGTGGTGATTTGCACGAAGAACGCCTTGAATGCTTGAAGAAGAGTTTGAGTGTCGGAGAAGACTTCGTCGAGGATTCTTCGAGTGTTTTGAGCTCTTCGATGCTTCACTTCACTTCTTCAATTCTCCTCCCCCATTTATGAAGCTCCAACACCTCTATTTATAGATGTAGAGTAGTAGCTTAGTGGGCTTTTGGGCTTATGGGCCTTGGACCACCAAACTATGGGCTTAAGCTTAGACTTGGGCTTATGGGCCACCAAACCATGGGCTTGATCTTGGGCTTAGACTTATGGGCCTTTTGGGCTTATTTGACGCAGTTTGAGTGGTTATTCCTCTTTGAGGTGTCGTTGCCACATGTCATTCTCCCTTTTGCCGATGAAATTAAATATTAATCACATATCTATTTAATTTTGGAATAAATTCCATTAATAAAATAGAAATATAATTAATTATTCGTGATTTACACGTGGCGTAATATAATTTGTCAACAATTTTTAATTGTCTACAGATATCATGCAACATATTGGAATAAAAAAGCATATAATTTAAATGTCAATGTCATGATTGAATGAGGAAAACATAGAATTAGCAAAGTCATTATGGAAAATCTTTGTAAGATCTACTAATGGTCCCATTACAGAGCCGAAATAAAAGCTAATCACAACCTCAAATTAAAACTCATAAATCATGACAAAGTTGCCCTTGTCATCACTTTTAATAACAGTTCACAAAATTTACTAAAAGTTATACAATTAATTATGACTGCGGCTGCATATGAATATGACGAATAATTCTCGACTTTCGTATGCAAAAAGTGCAAGAGTTCCGATTGTGTAGTGGTCTCCAATTTATTTAACATTTAAAGAAATCTCGAAACGAATAGTTCATCATCAAGAAATGGCTCAAGAGTCTTGGTCCAATTTAAAAATAGACATTTTGATGTATCTAGATGTACGATACATTTATCTTAATTAAATTTTAATTGAAAATTAATAAATTATAATTGAAGATACATAAATTATAGTGGGGATTGATGAACCCTAATTGGTTGTTGCATCGTACAATCGAATGTATACAAGCTTTTGTCTTTAAATATTGAATAAAAACAATTGTTTTTTTCCATTAAATAAAAACATTCTCATAATACTCTGAACGTAATATTACATCCTCAAAGATAGTTAAATTGTTAACAAAAAAGTTTGCAAAATAACTCTGCATATTGTAACATAATAAATAAAAGAATTAAGGTTCAAAGCACATAGTTAGAGGTGTAAATAGAATTATTTGAAGAAAAAAAAGGCTAGGTCATCGAATGATTTAGATCAAACATATTATTTTGTTAATATCACAAAAATGCCACTAGTGATCTAGATCCGATCCGATCCCGATCAGATTTATTGTGAATGAAGACACTACAATGATTAACATCTGGGATTTGTTGACTGATATATAACAATGGTAACTTTATTCTATACGATTTAGATAGGATATAATATAGCCGACCTAACTATTAATGAAACGTATTTGTTTGATAGAGAGATTAAGAGGGTGTTTGGTGAACATAAGCTCCCAAAACAATTTATATGTTTGTTTTGGGAGTTTAAAAAAAAATTTATAAATTTGTTTTTTGGGTTTTATAAGTTTCGACCAAACACCCTCTAAATTATGGGCGTTGGTGTGAATGTAGACTATCAACAATCTCCAGTTATTATTAATTCGAATAACACTTTATAGATACAGTTGCTTTAAGAGACATTTACTTTTCATGATAAGATATATTTGATAAAATATATAATTGACTATTTGAAGAATAGAATTATCAAACAAGTTTAAAATCAGCTATCTATAATTAATTCATCAAAGTAAACAGTAGATTAGCTTTGATTATTTTTATCAATCCATCTTATCACGAAAAATAAATATCCCCTTAGTTGATAATGACAATTGAGAGGTTTAATTAAGAAATGGTTTTCTTTTTCTAAGCTCTGTCGTCAAACTCAACAATCCACTTTGGATCAACTTAATTAGTTGCAAATGTGAGCATCTTAAGTCTTAACGTAATGTTTAATATATTTTAATTTGTGCCTCTTGATACTGACATCACGATTCCTGCTTTTTCTGCAGTTTAGTTAATTAATTAATTATCAAGTAATCTAGGCCAATTGTTTTATAATAAAAAAATGAAAAGAGCTAGACTTTTGCCATTATTTTCTTTCTCTTCATCTTTCTTAATTATTTCTTTTCCGTAGCCTGTTCTTATTAATTAGAAACTCTGAGAAATCTTACTTTTGAAGAAGCATAGCCGAACACACCATCTGAATAGAATGAATCAACTTATTTTCTTGTGTTGTCAATTCCGATCAATCCATCATCTATAGCTGGAATTGAGGTCATGACCAGAATTTTCTTAATTGACTTTGAACTACAAAAACCCCAAATCAATTTAGCATAATTTGATGTTACAAAATTAGGGTTTGTGTGACCATTCAAGGTGAAAAGTGGGAATTTATGAAATTAGGAAGTCGGGGTTTTGTGATTGTTTCGAGGTCAAGCTGATGTCGGATTGAAATATTGGTTTGAGAATTTTGTAGCTCAAGTCAAGAGAATTTCGATTGTGACCTTGATTTTAGCAATTGAAGTCAAGTAGATCTGAATTAATGCTGCAAGAAAAGATTTTTTTTTTTTTTTTGATATGCGTATTAATTTGCAATTCACATATATTGGGATACAGTATATAAAGAAAGTTCGAAATTTGAAGTATAAAATGGCATTTTCTAGTCCACATGTCCACCAATCGATTTGTACATGCTTGCGAATCCAATTCGTAAGTAAATCTGGTTCTTGTATTGCAAACATAATAGACATGCATTGTTTTTACAACATCCCTGAAATCAAAAAGTTATTAACTGTTGGAAGTTTTTATAGTGGACGGTTTTGGTTTTTTTAAATGTAACTAGACATCCTTTTTCTAAATTTAGCATATTGGTTACGTATTTAATTTTGTAGGGTTACAGCCAAATTAAGCAGGCCCATACATAGATCTTTCCCCCAAAGCATAAAGTACAAGTAGGCAAACAGTGATAGTTTTTAGGAGCATTGATTGACAAATTTGGGAACATATCTTTTTTTATTGATTCTTCTTTTTTGTCCATCTTTTTGTTCCCTGTTTGGTTTCATTGTTATCACTGTTGGTGTTAAGAATCCAATATTCCAATTTAACCTTTTTAGGGACAATAAATGTATAGCCTTTTCTTCCATAAATTTTATAAAGAAAAAGGCATTACATTAATAATAAGTACTTGTGATGAGATAAGATACGTAAACAGTAAATCTTTGTGGCCACATTGTGGCTGACCACACACCCTTTTTCCACATATTCTGAAAAATATTAAATTATTAAATTTAAATTTAAGTTTAAAATTTTCATTCGATAGGTGCAAAATTGTAATTCCATAAGATGGTTTTAATGTAAAACTAATTTTTTAATAGATCAAAAATTAAATAAATAAGTTTTTCATTTAATAAAGTTGATTGTGGCCGGCCACAATGTGGCCGAATAGCATCACTCGTAAACAAAATACATCAGAAGTAGTTCATATATCACCCTCCTTATTATAAAATATAACTGCTTGTTTTTATCTTTTTCATTCTATAGTAATATTTATAAGTTAAAATATATTAAATAAGCGATATAATGAATAAATAATCAATTTCTTATATATATATATATATATATATATATATATATATATATATATATATATATAATACTATTGTAGTAAGGACATGACTTAAACTGGTTCACATGAACATTTTTAGAGGAATATATACTTGACATAACATTGATTGTCTAGCTAACACTATCTTATAGTAATTACTTACTTATTAGGGTACATGTTTAATTATCGTATCGAATTAGTTGATATTATTTAATAATGGGATAAATTCATTATGTACGATAGGTGAATCAGTTAAACTATATTTATTATAATTCTCTAGTTATTTATTGTCACAAGAGGTGTATCTATATAAATGGAGCCAGCTATATCGGGTTTGAATTTGTTGTCCCCCATGTTGATTTGTTGGGTTTGCAATGGAGTAATAATTGCGACGTCTACAAATACCGAATCCAGCTAACTTTATTTAAAAAATCAAAGTGCTTTGGCCAAGTGCACTTTCAACGTTAAAACTACCTAAATGCATTGCATGTACTATCAAAATCTAACGTATTTACTTATATTACATTTATTTGCGAACAAACCATCCCACCTTCTAGCCATAATTCCAAAGAAAAAAGTATCCCAACCTTGAATCGCTATTATTCCGAGTTTCATTATTCTACTACTAGTAGTTTAGATCTTGGAAAATTATACTACTTGGAATTTGGATCTACAAAGCTTAAACTATTGATAAAAGTTTTTTAGGACCTTAAAATATGGTAAATTTTTTAAGTGATTCGGGCTTTTGCTAGAAAAAAATATATTTCGAAGCCTATAGTTGAACAATATATATATATATCAAATAAGAACCATTTTTAACATGAGAACTAAGAAACCACAAAAAATCGTTATGAAAAAAATGAATTAGCTATGAAAGTTAATATATTCGCATGCATGGAAAGCAACTGAATCCAAAAATTCGAAATTTTTACTCAGGATTCGAATCCCATGAGGGATGACAATTCCGTTTTTTTTTATTCAATAACTTTTTCAGCAGATTCATCAATTTTCACTCTGAATTCATCATTTTTTAGTTCTCACGTTTCTTAGAGTAAAAATAGTTCTCACGTTAACCATATATATATATATATATATATATATATATATATATTAACGTTGTAGTACTCAAGTCTTAGGTAGTATGTAGTACTTAATACAAACTACTAATTGTATTTATGTAGACATTTTAGATTGTTGCTACGTGGACCTTCGCTTTTCATTTTTTTTTCCAAAGGGTATGATTGTAAAATGCATACCCACGAATCCAGATAAATTTAAAAATGCATGTAAATATGGATAAAACTGCATGTGAAATATAAACACTGTGCATCTCAAATGCTGAATTTTATGAACAGTGCAACACAAACAAAGTTCTCTTCGCTCACAACAAAAAATGAACCAAATGTTGATTTGAAGGAGCAAATCATCACCTAATCTGGTCCGGGAGCCATTCCTAAAGCATTATCAATGGAGCTCTTGCTCCAGCTGCTGAAAATTTCATCGTCCATTTTACAAGTAGCTCCGACAAGATCGATTCCACAAAGTATAAGTAGAAAAAAAGTATATTAGAATCAATCTCTATTCCGTGAAAAAATAGTATTTGGAAAACAAACCATACAAATATCAATGAACAAAACTATACATGAAATGTGAATTTCAAATGCTGAATTTTCTAAATCATACAACTTTATTATAAAACTCATAAAGTAACAACAAATTTGTGATATAACAATTCAAAACAAGTAAAAATATGCAAAGTAATATAATTTACGAATAAATCACGAAATTCTAAAACACAAAAACCATTTACTGATGAACAGAAAACTGTGAAGAATCTTGTGGTTTTCGTTCCAAGAAAATATAGTTTTTTTTAAATTTACTTTACACTTTTTTTCTATGCAACAATATGCATTTTCTTTTTAATCATGTGCATTTTTCATTAAGCATTAAAAATACGTTTATACTCTTCTTACCATTAAAATCCATTTAAAACCTAAAAAACAAGAAAAATTTCAATCATGGGATAAACTAAATTAATTAATGAGATTAAGTAATACATACTATCAAAGATTTGGATAATATTATGATCTTTTCATCTCTCTCTCTCTCTCTCTCTATATATATATATATATATATATGGTGAGGTTAAAATATGAACCATTTTAAAAGTGTGTACATAAGAACCAAATGAATTTGTTGTTAAAGTTAATGAATCAGTTGAAAAAGTTACTGAATTAACAACATTCAAAATTTTCATCTGGATTCGAATTCCATGAGTAATGAAAATTCTATTTTTTAGGGATTCAGTAACTTTCCCTACATTTCATAGACTTTAACGATGGATTCATCATTTTTTATTTTCATGCTCACACTTTAAAAATGGTTCTTTAACCCGCTACCTTTCATAGTTCCACGAATAGAGCAAACACATTTTTTTCACGTAACTAAATAATGTATATTATATATGAAGAATTGAAAATAAATGTTTAATCATTAATTTAACTTAAATTATTCTGAACTAAATTTATTTTAGTATAATTAAACTATCATTATTTCAGAGATTGAACCGATTCAGCTCCTCATATTGAATTCATCAAAAATAGAATTTTTGTCTCTCATATGATTCGAATCCGGGTTAAAAATATCGAATTTTTGAATTTAGTAACTTTTTCAGCAGATGCACCAACTTTCATAATGAATTCATTTTGTTCATAATGATATTTTATGATTCTTAGTTATCATGTTAAAATTGGTTCTTATTTGAACCTAACTCTCTCTTTCCTCTATCTCTCTCTCTCTCTCTCTCTATATATATATATATAAAAACACACGAATTTATATATTATGGTAATTTTATCATGATTTCTGTTTTCCTCCAAATTGAAAAAGACGTGGTAAGTCGGAATATTGATATGGATAAATCAAACGTTTAAAAAACAATGTTGTGCATATATATCATCTTAAAATGCTATCATTTTCATTCGGATTGTATACAATTAAAAGCATGACTTTTAAAATAGTTGGGAATATGGTAATTATGACACATTATATTTGAAAATATCTAAGTCTATCATATTTGATTTTTAAACGTAATTGGTAAGTTGTTACATAATAATAATAATAATAATAATAATAATAATAATAATAATAATAATAATAATATGTCCTAAAAATACAACAAACAAACTTTAACTTGTTTCAAAAAAATCATTTTCAGCAATGATATTCCACCATCCAGATGTTTAGTCAATCGAGAGAGCCCCGAGGGTAGAGCAACCTGGGCGATCGCAGGGGTCCATCATCTCGGGGCCTAAATATTTTTATACCTATATATATATATATATATATATATATATATATATATATATATATATATATATATATATATTCATTAGGCTTTAAAAATTAATTTTGTTACTGATTTAAGTTCATTTGGGCTTAAAATATTTTTAAGTTGGGCCTAAAATAAACTCAAGTTTAATTTACATCCTATTCATGTATATATATATATATGCTTGTTCAGGAGAATAAAATGTGTGAGAATTATAAAAAAAATATGAAATAAATTGAAGATTGAGACAAATTCTGCAGTAAGAATGTGTTTGAGTTAATAAGAAGAAGACGTTTTCTTTGAGTTTTTTCTTTAGTTTGATTCTATTTTGAATTTTTGCAATGAATTTGGTGAAAATTCTGTCATTGAATTGATTTGATTGAAAATTTGTGTTTATTCTCTTGTTAATGTGGACTCTTTGGTTTTATTTGTTTCCTTTTTTTTTGTCGTGGGGGTTATGGGGACAAATTTGTAAATTTAAAAATAATTTTATTATTTTTCATAATAAGAGGCTATAATAAGTAAAATTGAGGCGTTGTATAGAATCATCATTTTAGGTTTTTAGCTCCATCAGTTAAATCTTAGATTTGTTTCTATCATTCTACATATTGTTATCCGAATGTTTCAATTACTTATAGAATTTTATTAAATATGCATGTAATTACATCATATGTGAAAGAAGTTTCACTCAAAGCTTAAATTAATAAAACCTATGTTATCAATATCACAAGAAATATTGAATGATTTGACATTTTATCTCTTGAGAAAATATGTTTAAACTATTGATATTGATGAGATTATTAATGATTTAAGACTTGCAAACGCTCAAAAAATCGCTTATTATGATGATGTATTGTCTTTATTTTATGATAATATAAGGGCCCCAGATTTTTTATTTTCTTGTACCATAAAATATCGTGAATCGGATGAGTCAATCCATCAAAGAAAATTATCAAATGCTTATAAAATGTAAATATGAAGATATAATTCGAAATAAGAATTTATAAAAGTTTAAATGTGTAATTATGTGAAAAGGAAAGAGGGCCAAGTAAAGTTAAAAAAGAAAGACAAGATTGGCATATACTGGTCTGGACTATAACAATATTGGCGGCACCATGTGAAGTTGCTATTGGTTACTTTTGATCCAGATAACGATAAGTCAAATTTGGTGGATATATCCAAATAAAAGTAATAATAATAATAAAGCTTCTGTTTGGTGTGGGAATTGTCGAATTAGCTCTCGAATATTCCATTTGCTCATCTGTCAACCCCCTGCTTGCTTTCAGCCAAAACCACACAAAAATCAACATATAAAACAAGCGCTTTATTTTATTAATTGTTTCTTATAATAGATATTTTCTTTGACTTGTAATAGAATTTTATTCTTGTTTCGAATTGCCTGTCTAATTTATTTTTTTGATTACATAATTACACGCTATTTTGTCATTGTATATGCTAGTACGCCAACTCATACGATAATCAAACATTTTCAACTATAGCTAAATTATAAATCATAAGAATAGGTAAATATATACAATATACTTTATTATTAAATTCTGAAGTACATATTTGATGATTTTGTATTATTGATAAAAAGTCAGAAATAGTTTCATCAAAGGTACTTTTGATTCGTTTCTAATCCAATCCATATGCAAATAAAAGTTAACTCATACGAATTCTATGTTGTTCTTTGAAGACATTATATTTGAATCATCAGAAAAGAAAAAATTAATTACTTCATTACAGTGTCATCTATATTTTATTACTTTTATACTCTATCTTGCTTTAAAAAAAGTAAAAATATATATAACTTCAAATTAAAAATATATATAACTTCAAATTTTGGTATATTAATATTTTTATAATCTCTTTTTTTAGTTGATGAGTTCCATTACAAACTATTCTCAAATAAAACAATTCCTCATCAAGACATAGATACACTATGCATGATGTTGTGGACTGCTGCCGCCACCACTCCGTCCAATTAGATGATATTGTCGCAGCCAAAAGCCAAGACGGATTTGTTTTGGCTCAACCACCCAAAATGCCTCATACTAATTGGGTGGTCTTCTTAATATATGAGGCAATTCTTCCTTCTATCTTCGATGTGGGAATTGGGTTGCACCACACCCAACAATCCCCTCAAACCAAGGACCACATCATTGTCTCCCCGAACGATAATCGGACATCTTGCACCGCGTTACCACCACGGACTCGCGCGACCACTCTTGCGGAAGACTTTCGACACAAGGAACCACCGGATTCAATCGTGAGTTCACCGGGGTACTCCTCCACATCGGAACGCAGACCTCGCCCCGCCCATTGGGCCTAGCCAACCGTCGGCTCGATACCATGTTGTGAATCCGGACAGCCTCGTCGTCGTCAACGCTGCCCGGACAGACCTCCGTCGACCCCGACAAAGAACTCAACGTCTGCGTCCGGTAGCTTTCACGACCGCACACAATGAAGAAGAAGAAAGAAAATAGAGATACGATTCGGCTCGGTGCGGCTCCTCCTTCGACGCACACACAACCACGGTTCCACCAAAGGAGTGGCTATCTCGTCGGCTCGCAATCACACCACAAAGGCAAGAAACAACAGCTTTTCTTCTTCTTCTCTCTCTCTCGCAGGCTTGCACTCAAAATGGGAATGAGAATGGGAAATGGAGAAGCTTTTTTGCTATGTTATCTCATCTTCTTAACCTATTCTGCGTCTCCTTCCTCGATTTAGAAAAAAAGACACCTCTCACTTTGTGCAATTAAATAGATGCCTCCCCATTGTGAAAAGTGTCGGCAGTGAGAGAGTGAAATAGGTAGCAGCTTTACTTGGTCGACTCCATTGTTTTGCGTCTTGGTATCAATTCCTTTGTGGAATTCTTGGTGAGGTAGTGAGATCTTCTTTGTGGAGAGCTATTGGAGGTTAGGGGTTTGGGTTGTGGGTTGTTCTTGTGTCAACAGATTGTGATTTTCTCCTTTTGGACACCGTGTGAAGGCGTGTTGCAACGACGGAGAAACCGCACCTGAGCCGAGTTTATTCAATCCTATCTCTATTTTTCTTTTTTCTTTTTTCTTTTTTCTTTTTTCTTTGTTGCTTCTTTCCTTGTTGTGTGCAGGTGTTCAGAAAGTTGCCAGGAACGACGTTGAGTTGCGGCCGGATCGACGGAGGTGCTTGTTCGGGAGCGCTGACGACGACGAGCAGATCCCCGATTCACAGCGGTGGTATCGAGCGAGGTTCTTCCTCGTCGTAGTTGGTAAGTCGGGATCCCGGTCTTAGGATCGCGCCGGTAAAACGCTAAAACCTCTCGCTTTAAAATTCTAGAAAAGCTGGCGATTGCGCAGATGTAGGATTGGGTTTTGTGTCTTTACCAACGTGTCTCGCTTGTTAGTTGTGTGATTAAATCAAAATCTTATTTGTCTTGAGAATATTTTTGCTCTCTGATTTGTATTCACTGTAAGGCTGATATATTTTTTCTTAATTTATTGTGTGACATTATGTCTTCTTTGACGAATTATGGTTTGTCACATTTTGATGTTAAGACGGACTTTGGTTTTTTGACATATAAAATTACCAATTGGAGCAGCTAGGATTGAGCCTATGAGTTGCTAGTTCTAGGTAGCTATGTGATAAATTGAGATATTATGTATGAATGTGTTTCATGTGTATCTCATGCCTATGAACTTGCTTGTTTGTTGTTGCTTTGTGACTCCGTGTGTAGGGATCTAAATGATCCATCTTTGTGTTTCCAGCATGCTTAGTGATTTGCTCTAAGGTGGAGCTATGTGGTTGAGCTTTAAGTTTAGGGTGCATGAGCTTAGGAATTTGTTTCTTGTGTGTCTCTGTTGTTGCTCTCTTTGAGGTGGAGCTTCGTCCCTTGCTTTATGCTCGTTTTTTCTTATTATTTGTGAACATACATTTGTGGTTCATTCTATGTGGCATAATGGTTTGGTGGCTTTGTGCCAACTTCGTGTCTTCGTGATGGCTTAGTGACTTTGTGATATGCTTTTTGTTTTATGATCTGCGTGATCTATGCTAGCTTAGTGATAACAATATTTGTGATATATCGTCTGTGTAATGGTTGTGATGATCTTTACGATCTTCTGTAGCTTTGTGCTTGTTATATTTGTGATTGCTTTGTGGTCAACTAACTTTGTGTTAGTTAGCTTTGTGGTGTTTCTTCGTGAGCTTCTAATTGTGTATTAGTTGCCTTCATGCTTTGTGATTACTTTGTGAGCATCTAACTGTGTGTTAGATATCTTTGTGCTTTGTGGTATTTTTCTGTGTGTCTTTTTTACAGGTATGAACATGGTTAGTTTACCCTTGGATCTTAGTGATCCGTACAAACTATGTTTGTACAAAAAGTCCCATATTTAGCCTTTGTGGTTTTACGTCGGGCAAACTGTCCCCTTGTTTTATCTTCGTGATTTTACAAGGGGGCTCGGCGAGGATGATTGTGCGGTTTGTTCTCCGATGCACACAGCAACACGGTTGGGCCAAAGGTGAAGATTGTTATATATTGTTGGCCCAAATCAGCAGTAGCCGAAGCCCATCTCATCTTCTTAACCTATTCTGCGCCTCCTTCCTTGATTGAGCAGCAAAAGACACTCCTCTCACTTTGTGCAATTAGATAGATGCCATCCCCCATTGTGAAAAGTGCGCGGTGAGAGAGAGTGAAATAGAGGCGCAGCTTTACTTGGTCAGACTCCATTGTTTTGCCTCTTCGTATCAATTCCTTTGTGGAATTCTTGGTGAGGTAGTAGTATCTTCTTTGTGGAGAGCTATTGGAGGTTAGGGGTTTGGGTTGTGGGTTGTTGCTGTGTCAACGAGATTGTGATCTTCTCCTTTTGGACACTGTGAAGACGTGTTGCAATGACGGAGAAACCGTACCTGAGCCGAGTTTATTCAATCCTATCTCTATTATTCTTTTTTCTTGTTTCTTTGTTGCTTCTTTCCTTGTTGTGTGCAGGTGTTCAGAAAGTTGCCAGGAACGACCTTGAGTTGCTGCCGGGATCGACGGAGGTGCTGTTCGGGAGCGCGTTGATGACGACGAGACAGTCCGAATTCACAACACATGAAATGCAAAGTTAATTAGCATTCCAATTATATAGTATCAATTAATAAGATATGCGTAAGAAATCCGTACTTACCTCACGTATATTGTAATACTATTACTGTATATGTTTTTCCAAATCGTGAAATATAGTTTGAATGCTAAAAGAATTAAATATAAATAAGTAAATGAAAAGATGGAGGGCAATAAATGTTAGTGCATTAAAGAGGGCGGCAGATAGGTGAAGAATTAGTAGATTTAGAATAAATATTTATAACCCACAAACAGTCAATTTAATATGGTTATATTAAGTGGCAGAGCCACATGGAAGCATGAGGAGGCTCAAGCTCATCCAACTCTTTTTAAAAAAAAAAAAAAATCTTTGAATATCAATGATTGTCGGAATTATTATGTTAGCTCATGCCAACTACAGTGAATAGAATGAATAATTGTGAAAATGATTGAACGAGAAGAAGATGAAGGAAGAAAAATGAAAAAAAAAATGACATTATAGAACCAGAAAAGAATCAGTGATGAAGGAGGAAGAAAGCTACATAAAAGTATGACAAAAATTTGTGTGCGCGCGCTTACGCGACGCGCACAAGTTTTGTTATTTATTTTATTATTTTATATTTTATTTATTAATTTATAATTAGGGTTTATTAATTCAAAATTAGGGTTTATTATTTTTAATTGGGGTTTATTAATTAAAATTAGGGTTTATTAATTCCAAATAGGGTTTATTAATTCAAATTAGGGTTTATTAATTCAAAATTACGGTTTATTAATTCAAAATTAGGGTTTATTAATTTATAATTGGCTTTATTATTCAAAATTAGAATTTATTAATTCAAAATTAAGATATATTAATTTAAAATTATATTTATTAATTTACAATTAAAGTTTATTAAATTAATTAATTTTAATTAGATTTAATTTATTTAATTAATTAAGATTAATTAACTAATTAATTAAATAAGGTGGTCCACTGGAGACCACCTCTAAAAGTATAAAATTAAATTAGTGGATGGCTTGTGTGGACCCTATAATATTAAAAAATGAGAGATAGTGAATACTTCTTTTAGTCATAAACACGTTTTCAATTCAATATTGTAGTTTAAAAAATGACTGTGTTAAAAAAATGACTATCTTAAATTAAGATATTTATTTAGTGTATCTAATTTTATTTTATTTTTAAAAAAAAATCCCGTATTGAAAAATCCTAGCTACGCCTGGTATTCCCATGTCAAAGATTTTTCTTTTTTAGTAAATGGATAGCAATTAGGATTCAATTAGAGGTTCTTAATTTTATTATTATTATTTATATCAAATTTATAATTGGGATATGACATGAAACTTGGTTAAATGATAATATTATGAGATTGATGAAAAAAATAACTAATCTATAAGATCTGTTAAATAAGGAATAAATGAAATAAAAAAATAAGAGTATTAAACAAAAAAAATTGTACATTGATCTAATAAAACAAAAATGAAAATACTGAGAACTAAGGAGCCAAAAATATTTAACTTATAACATTTTAATATTAAATGGATATTAATAGGATCTATCAAAACCAATGCGATAGTAATTATTTAGAAGGAGAACTATGAACTTTAAACCAAATGTAAATGAAATCCTCTTATGAACCTATTAAATTTACTAGCTGTGAGTTGTTACTTTATTCCACACTTGAACATTCAAATTAAAAGAATGATTTTCAATATTATTTTGTAAATTGTTTTGATATAAGTCAAGTCGTGGTACACTTCGACTGCACTTCCTCACAATAGAAGCACGTAAACTTGTGTGCGTGAGTTTCTACTATTGGTAGAGTGGTTACGCTTGCGCCAAAAGGCCCGGGTTCGAGTCCATCGTGACGCCGACCTTTAAAATTTATCGTTTAATTGACCAAAAAAGAAGCACGTAAACTTGCAAACGTGAATTTCTATAGAATATACTAGTATAGTACATATATTTCTAACATTTATAATATTTTACTAATTATCAAATGAAAGTTTAATGTATTATATAAAATATATCATATTTAATAGATTTTTCTTACAAATTTACAACTTCCACCAAAAATTCCACGTGGATTAGATCCAAATCATTGGTACAAACTTTCCTACGTTACGAAATGTACAAAATTCAGGTTTTGTTTATTTATTTTCGTTAAAGAGAAAAGAATTGTGAGATAAATTATGATATACAAATTGTCAATGAATTTTTTTCTCGTAAAAGATTATCCCGGTTTAAAAATTTACTTTTTATACAATTGTTTAAATTATAGTATTAATACTTCTTCACGTCATCAAAAAATTATGTACTACTGACATCATATGAGTATAGTTATCAAAACTATAAAAATAAAGTAGCTGAGAAGATGCATAAAAAAACAACAAACAAATAATCGAGGAGATCGTTCAAGTAGTAAATGAGAGACATAATGTCTCTTTCTTGCAAAAGGTCATGTGGATTGTATTTGATTTTATTTGAATGTTTGGTCCAATTTATAGTACTAGTTTGGTAATTAATTTGAATATGATATAATTCATAACATGTATTGAAATTCATGCTATGATATGCATATTGTATCTAAAAAATTGCATATGATAGAATTTGAGTAAAAGTGGACAGCTCATAAGTAAGCTTAAGATTAAAACAATTATTGCTAGAAAAAAGTGAGAAATTGGAAACAAAAAATAATAAACAGAATATGTTAGGGGTGAGCATTCGGATTTCGGTTCGGATTTTTGTCTAATCCGAAGCTATCCGAAAATCCGAATTTTGAGAGGAAAACAATCCGATCCGAACTGAACATCCGAAAATCCGAAATCCGAAAATGTTATAAAAATATCCGAACCGAACCGAAAAATCCGAAATTATGAAAAATCCGAAACCATTTTTGTTAATACTTATATATATTTATATTAGATTTAAAAATATTTAAATAAAATATTATTATTATATATAAATTATATATAATTCGGATTTTTTCGGATTAAAAAAATACAATCCGATCCGATCCGAAAATTTGAAATTTTGAAAAATGTCAATCCGATCCGAACCGAAAATCCAAAAAATCCGAACCGAATTTTAAATTTCGATTTGGTTCAGATCGGATATTCGGATTTCGGGTATTTTGCTCACCCCTAGAATATGTGATCCAAATAGAATATGTGATACAAAGAGGAGCATTAGTGAGTATTGCCCACGTGCTCAAAGTGGGCAAGATGGGGAATATATATATACCACTTTCTTTATGGAGTCCACATGAACGAGTCATCGATGTGATCTTTTTGTATTAAAATATTCAACTCATCCAACGGCTCTGCTAGGATCACTAATAGTTTCGTGTCAACTAAATATTTATTTATATTATTGGTCTTTGTATAACTATATTTATTATAAAATAAACATTATTATATATAAAATATTAATTTAAGCTTTTTTATTATAAATCAATCATAAGATAGGGTTCTACAAAAAACTGTCACTATATTAGACTATCATTATCAACAATCAACTAAAAAAATTAAACTATTCAATCTTTTAATATTTAATTTATCTCTATTTCCTCCATATCTTAAATTTCTCCTAAGGACCTAAACTACATCTATTTTTAATGGTTTATCAATGATCACCCAATCATACTATTTTATATGATATATTTTATTTTATTAAATAAACATAATATAATTAATTGTAATAAAATAATTTAAATAAATTATTATTATTGCAAAAATTGTAAAAACAAAAAAAGGGAAAACTAATATAAAATAAAAAAAATATGATAAATAAACAAACTAAAAACATAAATTGCAACAATCTAAATAGGAAAATGAGGTACTGTTTTGGTTAATGCCAATAATTGGATTAGTGCTGACGAGACACCATGCATGCATTGATGCTGCATCTCTTGATATGTCCAACTTTGTAGATTTTTGGAAAGATTCATGTGTGATTGTTGAACATTATAAAATGAGTCATGAGAGATTTTTGGAGAGGTTTTGTTTATATTCGGGAATAGGAGAATGAGTAGGATTATGTGAAAATTGAAAGTTACAATCATAATCGAACTATGAAAATTCATCGAAGTTTGGAATATTTTCAAGGCTAGGATATTAATCTAGCGAGAGATTTAAAATATGGGAACTACATGAAGAGTTATTGCCTCGATCCATAGAAAATAGAGAATGATATAATAAATGCTATAAGTAGAGAAAAGAAGAAATTTTTTAGGTGTGTGAAAATATTATAGCAAATTCGTTCTCTATTTATAGATAATGAAAATTATGAATTATGATAAGTTTTATTTTTTTTATAAATATATTATATAAAAGATATGATAATTATCTATGTATCTAAATAAAATCTAACTGATCAATATAAAAGAGACAAGTGTGAACAAATAGGAGAGAGAGACACACCCAAAGTGGTCTCTTATTTGAGCTGGTCGACCATCTCCATTCTACACTATTTCAATTTTTATTTTTCTGTTGAATTTGTGATGTGGTGTTCGACCCCATTATAATGTGCCATTAATGGTAGTCTTAGTAACTAGAAACCAATCATAGCCACAAATTTCACTAATCCTACTATAAATATTTATTTATATTAAAAAATCCCACTATCTTACTATTGTAAAATACAAGTGAAAGCAAACTAGGATAAAAAATAAAATGAAATAATAAATCATCCCCAATATTCACTTGTCCACATTGCCACAACAATAGGGATTTCCTAAACTAAACCCTATCCAAAATATTCAATTGTCGAAAACCACCGCCATTGTTTGCTTGCTTTGAAGCTCATATTTTGTATAAACAACCATTGTCAAAGACGTCGGAGAACATATTAAGAGGGTGTTTGACTGAGCTTATAAGCTCTCAAAAATAGTTTATAAGCTGTGTTTTAAGCTTAAAAATGTTTTATAAAATTGCTTTTTTTGGGCTTATGCTCGCATAAACACCCTCTAAATCGACGACGAATTGGTTGAAAATAGCGGATAAGTCAGTGCCTGACAATGAAGATATGCTTTTTGATTTTATAAATCATATATTTTGTGACTTTGTATGGAGGCTTTCATTCAATATTATGTTTCAGTGAATATCGATATAAGTCATTATAGTGTATAATAGGTATATTATTCGCATACACTTTTTGTTTTAAAAAAATCATGCTTTGGATTAATAATTTCTGATATGAAGCCATTACAATCATATGTTTGTATAGGTTGTAAGATAATGCTTTTTACAAATATATTTTATGCTTTTATAATATTGATCCTTAATGCTAATTCCATAGTGCGGTCAAAATAACACAATACCATCTTGTTCTAACTACGTTAACATACCAAAAGAATTATAAAACAACACGCTCACCTCCAACACCCACTTCAGATCCAACTAAATAAATTATACTTTGTTGAAACAAAGAAAAAAGAAAAAGAGCACGACATGAAAAGGTGTGTGCAAATCACGTTGCTATGTTAACCGTAAGAAAAGAAAAAAAAGATGACTCCAAATTTCATATCCCTTAAATTATGTAACGTCCATTTTGATTATATAAATCAACTCTATCTTTTTTACATAAAAAATAGTTAAAGGGCTTAAAATGATGCTTAATTTATATCCACGTTAATCTAATCAACCAATATTATTGGTTGCTAATTCTTAATTAGAGGAGAGTTTCAATTTGATACCAATCACATATATATATATTAAGCGTAGTACAACTGAAATTAATAATTTGATACCAATCAATTTGATGCCAATCATATGTATATATATGTGTGTATATATATATATATATATATATATATATATATATTAATTGATACACAAAATCAGAAGACAACCGAAATTAAATCTCAACCATTGATCCAAATAATCAAAGACTGATTTATTCCTATTTCATACCAAATTATCCATTCATACCGATCCATCTCCATATATATATATATATATATATATATATATATATTAACTTTGTATTTTATTTAAGTTGAATACATATGTATTATATTAATAACATTGAATTAAGTGATGACAAAACACAACCTGTTGGTGAATTCGAGTTTTCTAAAGAATTAGTGTGTGAGTATGATTTTTTTTTTTTTTATAAAAATAACATTGAATTAAGTTATAAAACATATTTACAATCGAGAAATTCGATAAACGAAGCACTCCACTAACTGTCCAAGTTCAATGAATATTGGTGGGTGAGTATGTTTTTCTTTATTTAATAATATTTTTTTAAGAAAATAACATTGCATTAAGTTCTAAGAATGTATTTAGGATCGAGAAATCCGACAAACGAAGCACTACACTAACTGTCCAAGTTCTATGAATTATTGTCTAATATAAAATTGCCTTCGAGAATATTTTCAGAATAAGAAAAGAGAGTACATTAATTTTTTCCTGTCAATTTTAACCAGAGTGAAAGTAAATAAAATATTAAGCTAAAAAAAAGTAAATAAATTATTGACTTTATGGGCACCGACCTTATCAACCTAATCCATGTATTATGGTCTAAAAAAGGAAGAAAATTATATTGGACAAATTGTTCAACTGATATTCACAAAGCTGAAGCTTCTTTTTTAGGTGCCCATGCCCATGCTCAAGCTTTAACTAATGTAGTTTGTGTTGGAAATTATTATTATTATTATTATTATTATTATTATTATTATTATTATTATATGAGTTGGTTGGAATTAGGTGAAAGTTCAGTAATTTATAGATAAATTATAACTCTACTTTTTTTACACTAATAATTAAAGATGTTATTTGTCTGTAAATTATTTAACTTTCACCAAAATTTGATTTTGCATACCAATTTTAAAATCTACGCGATAATTATCGAACTTTTGATTTGTTCGATTTTGCACACAAGTGTGATTTTGGTCAAACTAACGCTAACATAGAAATTTGAAAAATATGAGTAGGCGAAATCATTCGATGATTAAAACGACGTCGTTTAAGACTGAACCCCCGATTCTATACCCTATCTACGTCTTGTTTTATGAGCTAATTTGAAGAGCAATTGAGCAACGATAATTCTCAATCTATTTCATAGGTAAATATGTAAAATTTCAGTCATAAACGATATCGTTTTGATTAATAAATACGAAAGCGTTTTAATCATCGAATGATTTCGTCAACTCAGATTTTTTAGAGTTAGAATAAATCAAAATTTCAATAATTCACATACATTTTAAAATTGGTATACATAATTAAAATTTAATGAAAGTTCAATAATTTATAAGTAAATCATCCATAATTAAAATATAAAAATGAAAATGGTAGGGGAAGGGGGCAATGCTTTATTTGGTGCACAGCTGGAATTAGCGGATCACAGTTGGCATTATGTACGGGAAGAAAGATGCAGCAGCGGTATACGCAGCTACTCAGTCGCCGTTTGCTGAATGAATCTTCCTCTCTCTCTCTCTCTCTCACGCACACACAAATATACACTCTCTTTACATATATATATATATATATATGTATGTATGTATGAGAAAAAGGAGTGGAATAAATTTGTGGGAGGATCAAAGCAAAAGTGTACACACACTCACGCACCACAATTTTCAAAATGTCCATATTCTCCTTCTTCTTGTCCACAGTGCCTCACGGCTTTGTGAGATTTATTAAGCAATTATTTTGATTGATTTTGTACATGAAAGTTAGGGCATTGGTGAATTTTACAAAAATGGGCCTTGCGCTTTTTGGAGAAGAGGGGCAATTTTGTTTTGTTTTATACATAATAAAAACTAATGCAAACTTATATTCAACAAACTAAAGGTTAATAATTTTAAGATTCATATAATTTAATCTAAGCAACACATACATTATACATTTGAGGATGGATTTTGTCCATTTTGTTTTGAGTAGAACACACACACATGCTATATAATAATCAACATGTTAATTCAAAAGACAAATAATTTTCGAATTTGTGATAACCTTTGAGTCATACATATGAGTTGCGTGTATGTTATACTTAAGAAAAAATTAGAAAAATGAAAAAAGAGCTTTATGAGAAAACCAATTCAACTCAAAATTCCAATGTTTAATTTTGAAGATAATGTAAGTCTCACATTTATAATGTAGAAACACCATGAATCTCTTTTTAATAATTCAATACAATTTATTAGATAGAAATGGGTACTTCACTACAATTGCGTGTCACTATTAAGTAATTGCTTACATTTTAAAAAAAATTAGGTAACGATTGAATTAAAATTTGAATATGGTCTCTCATATTTACAAAGGAGATTGAACTCAATGCTTACATGTTTTTTTAAATTGGGTAATGATTGAATTAAAATTCGAATATGGTCTCTCATATTGACAAAGTAGATGAACTCAATGCTCGTGAGATAACACAGACCAATGATTCAAATTGATTTTTAGTTACTACAAGAGAAAATTTATTGTGATCCTCCCCTTAGTATACATATATATGCGATGCAATGTTATCACAATTTTCATGATAAGAAGGTTTTTATTTGAATAAGTTTCACTATATATATATAGGGTATGGTTAACCTATAAACTATTCTTAACCTCTTAACTATGAAATATAATAATTATTATTTATTTAATCTCACTTTTAATAGTTAATAATTCATTATTAGGGTTTGATAAATTCAAAATTACGGTATATAATTTTTTTAATTTATATTTTTCAATCAGAAGTTAAGTATGGTCCATAAATTATAATATATATTATTTTTATAAAACAATATTATTTAAATAATAGATATATGGTGGGACACCATGACACACAAAAAATTATAAAACATTAGACCTCATCTCCTGTATATAATGTCAATGAGAAACAAAAACTAAACATATTAAACAAACTTAAAAACATGCTCGGAACATACAATTTAAAGCAGTGTAAACTACCATTACTTGGTTCAAACTATAAAAACTTAAACTAAGCATAATTTCCGCGACAAATTTACCATTTCACTGTTTGAGTACTATTTATTTTGAGAATTTACATGTCCTAAATATATATTGAGATTTGTCGAATTATCTTCCTATACATATGTTTTAGGAATGAGGCAAAATATTTGATTTTTTTTCCATAATGCTAAATTATTTTTGTAAGTAGATCTTCATAGCAGATATCCCCTAAAAATAAAAAAGAGATATTTACACATCTACAGAGTATTTATCAACACACAAATAATCGAATAATGAAATTGATTTTTTCTATAACAATCATGAGATAAATACTACTCCCTCCGTCCCACCTAAAATGTCTCATTTCTTTCTTTTGGACACAAGTATTTAAGAGAAATGTATAAAATAGTTAAAGTGTTAAAAAGTGGGTAGGGCGGGGCCCACACTTTTTGAAGGGATAATTATTTCATAAAATGGAATGAGACATTTGTAATGAGACAACCCAAAAAGGAAAGTAAGACATTTTAAATGGGACAGATGGAGTAGTTTTCTTCTTTGAAAACCTCATGCATATATATGCTCAAAAATCTCGAAACCAATATATAGAAAAATGTTTTTAAATCCTAAATCTTTTGTATTCAATTAACCAAACTGCAACTTTTCAAACCTAAAAGGTTCGAAAATCGAAATAAAATCATTTTAAGAGTAGAGAGCCAAAACCTACTTCACTCCATTCCTCCCTCCCTAAAATACAGTGGCAAAACTGTCATTTCAAGCCCTCCCTTTCCCGCATAGCGAAAATTTCTCATTTTTCTAAGTGGTCAAACCAGAATCCACATCGCTCCAGCGAAAAGGTGAACAAATCAGGCATTCCACCATTCCTCAGGGTCAATTTAGTCATTTGAACCCCTGTATAAGTACTCAACAGTTCGCTTTCCAACACACACCCACCCACCATTTCCCCTCTCGCTCTCTCAACTTTTCTTCGTGGAGCAACTCTTTCTGCGTTTCTCCAGAGTCACAAAAGGCCAGAATTTTTAAAACACATACAATCTCGCCACGACGTCGTTCCGGGCCCCTCGACGTGCGTTCCAGTTTCTTCCGGTCCGAAACCGACGCTTCGTCGTTTGGCTGCGCCGGCGACAGCTATCATCGTAAAAATCCTGATTTTTGAAACGCCGTGTTTTGAACACCGGAGAAAAGCTTATTTCACCGGTTTCCGTTGGCTATGGTGATTGATTTTGATTTTGTTTGACTCAGATAGAGCGAGTATTGATTCAAGGGAGGGCTTGAGAAGGGGAAGGGCTTGGTCTATGGGGAAAGTGGGGGTAGCGTTGGCGGCGGGGTGTGCAGCGGCGGCGTGCGTGGCGGCGGCGGTCATGGTAGGGCGGCGGGTGAGGCGGAGGCGGGGGTGGAAGAGGGTGGTGAAGGTGCTGGAGGAGCTGGAGGAGGGATGCGCCACCCCCGTGGGCCGGCTGCGCCAGGTTGTCGATGCTATGGCGGTTGAGATGCACGCCGGACTCGCCTCTGAGGGCGGTTCGAAGCTTAAGATGCTTGTCACATACGTGTACAATCTTCCCACTGGGTAAACCCCCAATGCTTGGCCATCTGCTTCTGTTGCATGTGTATTTTTGATTGACCTCTCGTTGGTTTCGCCCGGTTTTGATGCTTGGGTATGCTGCTCTCGAAGTTTAAGTATTGTTTTTCAGCGTGGCGTGATTCTATCTTATTGTGAAATTGATAATGAAGTTTTTACCTTGTGTTTCGAGTTTGTTGCTTGGTTCAATCGCCGTGCGTACTTAATTTTTTGAATTGCTTGCGTAAATGCTACATTGAATATTATTTTCTGAGACTGGCATATGTTATTGGAGTTAAAATTTGCGAATTATTGATGTTTTTTCTGTTCCGCTTTCATTTTTTATAAACCTTGGTTTAATGCTCCCCCCTCCACCTTGGCTTTTCTCAAGCTGGCATCTTAGCTAGTTGATTTGAAATAGAAATTTGACTTCAACGTTGATGAGTACTTTTTCATTAATGTGCTGGTGGAATCTATCTTCTGGTTTCTTATTACTTGCCAAAGGAGGTCTGATATTAATGACTAATGAGACTGCATATTTTACGGTTATTTTGCCATCTGTTTCTAGTACACTTATTTTGCTGTTTTTCCTTTTTTTAGTACAGTTATTATGCTTCAATGTGTATGATGATCATTTTGCTTAGTTCCATATACTCAGTTTTCTGTACTCTTATGGTTTACTGGATTAAGCTTATCTTCTTGTGTCCTAGTTTACGTGCCTTTGCTTTCTTTTCCTTTTAGTATTTTGGTATATGATGAATACTCTTTGTTATCTTTCATTAAATGCATTGCTCTGAAAGCGTAAGTTAGGCGTAAGCCCTTTGTCTGGGTTGATTGCCACATTTGCCTGCACAATAAGATTATAATGCTGGACATATGTGCAGAACTATGCTTTCATAGATTTCCATTTATTAGTCCCTATTGATGAGTTTTCTTTATATTATTTCTTGATATTTATTGTTCCTATGTTGTGATTATAAGTATTTTTGACCTTATGTAATCAAATTTCCAGGATGGAAAAGGGACGTATTATGCTCTAGATCTTGGTGGTACTAATTTCCGTGTCTTGCGGGTTAAGTTAGGAGGCCAAGGTCTACTATACTTGATCACAAGTCGAGCAACAACCCATTCCGCAACATTTAATGACAAGCACAATTCAGGTGACTGATCTTTATACCTCATTACCATTTTTAGTATTGTGTGGAGAAGTGAAGGAATATCTGATGTTTTCTTGTTCTATACATTTTCTACTTTCAGGAGCTTTTTGATTTTATAGCAACAAAACTAAAGGATTTTGTTGAAAGGGAAGCAAATGTCTCTAAGCCTTCAGTAGAGGAAACACAAGAACTCGGGTTCACATTTTGTTTCCTGTGAAACAAATTTCTTGTTCATCAGGAACTCTAATAAAATGGACTAAAGGATTCTCTATTCAAGACATGGTTAGTTCCCCCTTTTTTTTGGTTACTCGCAAATCATTCTCATTGGTGTAAAACAAGTTGGAGAAAATATAATCACACCCCTAGTCCCTTTTCATAAATGTGTGTTAGAAGACCATTCTTAAAACATGATTGGTTTGGCTGTTTCAATTCAAGTTTACATTGCTTGTTCTAATAGGTGGCTTTAGGTCTTGTATACAACTTACTAATGGAAGATTAACTGTTGCATCAGTATCACTATGGTTGAAGATGTGGATCTTATGTTAATAACACTTCATTGCAGGTTGGTCGAGATGTGTCTCAGTGCTTACAGGAGGCAATGTCTCGAAAGGGCCTGAATGTGCGAGTGGCTGCTCTTGTAAGCTCTCTATTTCATCTATATATGCATAATAGAATCTTAATCTTGAATGCTTGTACAAGGGGAAGCAAATATTGTTATGTTGGGTCTTGAGTTATTCAACTCTATTTCATACATAACTGTTTGTGGAGAAAGAGGATACGTCCTTCATACAATTTTGGCACTGTGCGTAAAGAGTATTATCTCTTGCAAAATTGTGATGCATTATGATTTTAATGTCTACCTTGGTTTTTCCTTTGTGACAATAACATTATGCGAACATGTCTTTGGCCACAGGAGGGTAAATATGCCTTTTCTTTTGTTTTGATTTGTTTGAGATTTCATCTTGGTGAGCTACACTTCACTTCGGTGGTTGTTTTGCTGTCTCCCAGGTCCCATCTGCCAGCATTTGTCTATCTGTTCGATCCATATTGTAGAAGTGTTTTATGTTATTCTTCCAGCCCTTATTGGAGTTGCAGTTCTATATGCGATTTCATCACTAAATTATATCCATTCTATTGTGTAGCTTGTGCAAGAGCTGTTGTCCTATTTCTGAAATTTATTCTTCATTCTTCAGACAAACTTCTTCTGCTGGAAAGCTTCCCTAACGATTTCCATTTCAAGCTTACAATGCCACATGAAATTTTGCTGTCATTTGACATTTAGATCTGTTCATCTGTTACTTTATGGCAGAAATGCTTGCAGTTGTATGATTCAGGTTTATTCTTGTTTATGTCAGATAAACGACACTGTAGGAACAATGGCCCTTGGTCATTATCACGATCAAGACACTGTAGCTGCTGTGATTTTTGGAACAGGTACCAATGCCTGTTATTTGGAGTCTGCAGATGCCATTATTAAATGCCAAGGTCTTCTTTCAGCATCAGGAGGCATGGTATCCTTTTCAATCCACTGATTAGTCAATATTTATGATTTGATGTTGCAGATTTCTGTGATTTCTCCTGTCTTGGGTTTGATTATATCCTTCTATGTCATAGGTAGTCAACATGGAATGGGGAAACTTTTGGTCATCTCATTTGCCAAGAACATCATATGACGTCGACTTGGATGGTGAAAGTCCCAACCCAAATGATCAGGTAGCATTAGTCTTCTTCCTGGGCTTTTCCTTGATTTAACAATCGACTATGCATACTTAAACACTGAGAGTTTATGCTGGTGGATGACTGATGAAAATCATGCTGTAGGGCTTTGAGAAAATGATGTCAGGAATGTATCTAGGAGACATTGTCCAAGAGTAATTCTTCGAATGTCCCAGGAGTCGGATGTTTTGGACCTGTTTCTTCCAAATTACATGTGCCTTTCATCTTGAGGTAGTGATGTCATTCTTAATAAGGATTCTTCAAGTGTATGATAGCATATGAAAAAGCACAGTATCTAAATGCTCTTTCTCTGGTCAATGTCAGAATGCTGGTATGAAAGAAATTATATAAATCTTCTGCATACATCCTCTCTACAACAATTTAATGTGATATTCAGTTCTGATTATTATTTTCCTTTTAAATGGAGAAGATGAGTTGTATCTTGTGTCTGTGTGGGGTGAGTTCAAGTTGTTCTTTATTTAAATGGATTATAATCTATCCTTTTAAAAATAAAGGATTATTATCTATGCATATAGTTAGAAAGAAGTGAAAGATGGAGCTAGCTTAGCACCCTCTTGGTGGAAAACTGCAAAGAAAGTAAATTATGCTATTATGAGTTAGACATGCATCATGTGATTAAAGTATGTATATTTGTACAGTTTGTGATGTGTATACATATAAAAGACATGCGCAAACATATGTATGTAGTGAGACACATGAGACAAAGCCATGACTAGGCTGGCCAATGTATAACCTGGACCAGCAGCCTGAATTCTAAGAATCAGAAGCTTAACCTTTTCCTCACCGCTAGGAAGTAACCTTACTGCATGTTTTTCAGAAAAATGTACAAGTGAATACCTACCTTCAGCAAATCAGTATGTACAACATTTATTTATTTATTTGCTTTTTTTATTTCAAAGTTTTGTTTTGAACTTGGAATTGTTATCTGATTGCTTATGAACTTTTCAGGACACCCATGATTGCCGCTATGCATGAGGATGATTCCCCGAACTTGATGGAGGTTTCCAGGATATTAAGAGACACTTTGCAGGTGGAGTCTCGATTGTTTCATTTCTTCTTTGCACCTAACATGGTTGAACCACTTATCCTTATTTTCCGTATTGATGAATTTGCTTTCAGATCCCCGATGTTCCTCTTAATGTTCGGAAGCTTGTTGTGAAAGTGTGTGATGTGGTAACTCGCAGAGCAGCCAGATTGGCTGCTGCAGGTATCGTGGGAATACTGAAGAAGATTGGGCGGGATGGGAATGGTGGAACTGCGAGTGGTAAAGCTAAAGGTGGAAGCCAGATTAAGATGAGAAGAACAGTAGTAGCAGTCGAGGGGGGCTTGTATACAAACTATATGATGTTCAGAGAATATCTGAATGAAGCGTTGGGACAAATACTAGGTGAGGATGTGGCTGAGCATGTTATAATCAGAGTGACGGACGATGGATCAGGTATCGGAGCAGCACTCCTTGCTGCATCTCATTCAGCTTCTTTGGCAACTGATAGTATACAGTTGCTTTAGGTACAAAAGTATATGCCTTACATATTTATATAGCCCATGTAAATTTGTAGAAATTATAAAGAGCTAGGTAAAATTGTGAAGGGAAGGGAAGGGTTGTGCATAGTGTCATAGTAGGATAATATCATAGTTTACAGTATCCTAATTTATATTTGAAAAATTCATTTAGAATATTTAAGAAATTGTAGGAATCTCATTTGTGTCTAGTCTGTAAAATAGGTATAGGTCTGAAGAATTGATTTCAATTCTATTCATTCATTTATTTATTATTATATATCGCTCTGCTACATCTTTGACATGAATGGTAAATATTTATTATTATATATCGCTCTGCTACATCTTTGACATGAATGGTAAATTTGGTGAGATGCTTTGTGGAGATATTAATGCAAATTTGTGTAATGCTTTCGATAAAATACTTGCGCTAACTGAAAAAATATATTGGTGGCTTGTCTCTGTCTTGCTAAATGTGAACTGATTTTAGAGGAATTGATTTCAATTAATGTTGTCAATTTCTATGATCAAACTAAGAAAACATCGACAAGATTTGACGAGGATCTATTGTGAATAAACACGAAACATGTGTATTTATAAGCCCGAAGCATATGTATTGATAAGCCATGATACTTGTTAAATAGAAAATACTCTCAAAAATATATAACAAATATTGATACTAGGGGATGACAATGTATTGGGTATGCACCTATTAAGTAATTTTCAAATGCAAATTGTTTCAAATTTATTTATTTATATGTCTCAAATTTGCATTGAGTATTAACTTTATTACTCATATTCGTTTTGAACACATACTATGATATCCACTAATTATCCATTTCGCCAATTAAATTTATAAAATATCTAAAAAATCAAATATGTGTTGTTATAATAATTAAATATTTTGCCCTAATAAAAAGTTGAAAATTACAGTAAATATTGATAATAATTAGTAGAAATGAAAGATAAATTGAATTTCATTTTACAATTTAACTTTAATGTCACCCAAATAATTTTCTAAATCATCAGTACAAAGATATAAAATTTTCAAATCTTCTGTCAACATTCTCATGTAATCATGACCACGTTAGAAATAAAAAATTATAATTAACATATAAATGTTAATAAAAATATTAAAATAATAGTATTATAACTTTATATCAATATTTTCGGATAGCAGGTATCCATAGATGATTTTCCAAACTCATCACGAGTACTGATTTTATTACTTGAACCCGTTCCAAAACCTTTTAATACTTACCTAAACATGCTATATTAGGGTTTTGTAAAAGCAGATAATTGTGAAAATTGATGTATTGCCATCTCTAGTTGATACACTATAAGATGACGATGAAAATGATTTGACGGTACATTAATTACAATTAATACTCATTCCTTGTCCGTATACGTGTCTTATTTATAAATGAGTTTTGTCTTCAAATGAGTGTTCTATTTCAGAATTTTATAGTTAAATGATGCAAAACTTCCCATTTACCCTTATTATCATCACAGATTTTTATTATTTTCAGTTTTCTATGCAATGATTAGGGATAAAAAGGGTAAAATAATCTACTTCATTGATATACTTATCTTGATAGCTGAGAACACTTATTCGGATGCACCAGAAAGAGAAAGACATGAGAACAAACATTTTTTAAGAAGCAATCAGGATTGGGCCTTCGCCACTGTAAATTAAGGGCTATGGTTTACAGGAGTTCCAACTTGGCAACTTCCAATCAACCCTCTTGACATGCTACATCCATATTTTCTTTTTTATTTTAAATATTGAGCCATCTAATTTTTTCGAGTAATATGATGATAGAGCATATTTTGGGTTAGTTAAAAAAGTTCGTTTTACTTTATAAAAAGAAAATAAAATCAGGACGAGTAATTCCCTACTATTTTCTTGTGTTGACTTCAACTTGTTTTTTGCCTTTTGTAGAAATACCTATAATATTAGCCATTCCCTCAAAAAAAAAGAAAGAAAGAAAGATTAAAGGGTTTTTAGATAAGTTTATTGCAAATAGTATCGGCTCTAAGGTTGTGTGGGAATATTTCTTATATTGGTGCAGTAGAAAGCAAAAGATTTGACATTGGATGATATTCAATGAATCCACCATGTCTCCCTCATGACTAGCACCCACTTTTAATTGTTTTGACCATCTTTGTCCTTCGCTGCTACTATTATAATATACTCCCTCCATCCCATGAATCATGACTCATTTCTTTTTGTACGTAGATTAAGGAGAGTTGTATTTTATGTGTAAAGTAGTGTGTGGTACGAAATTCGAGACACTTTTTAGTGTAAAATTATTTTCTTTTTTGGAAACGAGCCAACTTAATGGGACGGTAAAAGGAAAGCGAGCCAACAATAATGGGACGGATGGAGTATATGTCGGGTTTCAGTATGTCCTGTATTATTTAATTCTAAATACTTATATTAATAATTACTTTGCTTATAGTATCTAATATGCACATTAGTCTCTCTCTCTCTCTATGAGAAGATGCACATTAGGTTTTGCAGTTAAGGTTTGGCGAATTAGTTACTTAGTGTATATGACCAAATATATATAGGGGCAATTTTCTTTTTACCCACTTTAAACTTCAGAAGATAAAAAAATGCTCACTAAACATATAAAACTTCCAAATTACCAACATTGCGTTAATAATTTTGTCTTTTTTTATTATTTCATTAAAAAAATAAAAAATCTGTAAGTTTAATACTTCGAAATATCACTTTGAGAAATTGCTGCCGCCGGATTCCGCCATTATCGTCGCCGTTTGAACGTGACTGCATGGCAGCGGCGTGGACATAATCTTCACCCATTCTGCTTCGTGCACAAAATTAATCCCAGGGGCGTCGTGCACAAACTGACAGCGTCATGGAGGGGGTGGGGGTTGCTGCGCGCCATGAAGAGGAAGAGGAGGGTGACGGCGTTGGTGGGAGAGGCTGCGCAGGTGGGGTACTAGGTTTACAAAGATAAGAAGATGGGCTGGGGGAGGGGTGACTGGTTTTTATTTTTATTTTTTGTTCTACTTTTTTCATTTATTAGAAAATTGGTACTTATACCTATATATGCTGCGTATCTATAATTTATTAGCGTTTAGTTATATTTGAATCCACTTTTAACCCTTACGACGAATTCAACCTTAGATTGATACAAGATTCTTCTTTCCTCAATATGTATGAAATGATTGATTGAGAAATAATAAATAAAAGTTTCAGTATAATCCAGGGATAAGTATTCGATTAATAAAAATCTCCAATATCTAGTACGGGTAAATTTGAAGTCGTCAAGAATAAGCACATAACATTTAATTGAGGGTACGTAATTTATTTTATGATAGATAAAGACAAAACAAAAACTTTTTAATTCTTTGTAGGAATGTTTAATCCAGTAAATTTAAGATTGTTAATATTAATGTTTTAGAGATGTTCAAGGATTCACTCTACAATACTATAGAATAAAATATAGAGCAATCTTATATTCATCTGTATCAGATAACTCTATATTTAACTCTATAATAAATTATTTTATTTTTATAAAACTTTCTATTGTTAAATTAATTAATTAATTATTACATATTATAAATCTTTAGATATATTTATATTTATGCTAAGTCTTATTTAAAAATATTAGTATTTAAAAAAGTATATTTAAATCGTTGCAAAACGATCAAAATATTCAATGACATAAAACTAACATCACATAGTTACTGCAAAAGCATAAATTACATATGATAGCATTTATGTACATTAAGAATTTATGTTATTGCATTGTATAAATTATAATATATATACTTTAAATTTAGTATTAAATGTTAATTGAGATTTATTATATCATACTAATAGTAAATTTAATAACAGAATATATATAATTGGGGGACAACAACAACAATATTGCCAAATTTATTTTGTCCCGGTAAAAACACGAATCTACCGGAACAATGCAAGGGCGCATTGAAACATGCATATCTCATTGACAAATTACAACGGCTTCCTTTTCATCTTCAATCAGTTGCATCATAATTATAATGATTATAATTGTCCATAATTTTTATAATATTTATTTATTTTATATATTTATATGTAAATTCATAAAATTTTACTTATTAGGTCAATAACATTTATAGAATTTAGCTAGATAAACAAAAAAACGTACTCTATAAATAGCTAGGGGCGTTTGAATTTGTGAAACTCACACCATTCTCATTAGGGCATTCACAATCCAATAGATGATGATGATGATGAAAACAAAGTTTCCACTCTTGCTCTGCTGCATTCTCCTCTTCCTCCTCTGCAACTCATCTCTACCCTTCTCCCATGCACATGATCCACACCAACATTCCGCCATGGATTTCCTCAAACCCTTGCTCGGAACCCAAAAAGGAAACCTAACCCAAGGCCTCTCCAAACTGAAAAACCACCTCTCCCACCTCGGATACCTCAACACCAACACCATAAAGCCCTCTTCCTCATCACCACCACAAGATGATGATCTCTTCGACGACGGCCTCGAACAAGCCGTAAAAAACTACCAATCCTTCTTCAAACTCCCACCCACCGGCTTCCTCGATGCCGCCACCGTCGCCCACATGCGCCTGCCGCGCTGCGGCGTCCGCGACGTCTTTCCCCAACACCACCGCCCACTACACCTTCTTCCCGGCAACCCCAAATGGCCCACCGGGCGACGAAACCTCACCTATTCCTTCCCACAAGGGACTCGAGCCGACGCCTACAAGGCCATCCGCGACGCCACCAATCTCTGGGCCAGCGTCTCACCATTCAAATTTAGGTACACGAAGAACTACGAGGCCTCGGATATCAAGATCAGCTTCCAGTACAGGGGACACGGCGACCAGGCGGCCTTCGACGGGAGCGGCGGGATACTGGCCCACGCCTACGCTCCGACCGACGGAAGGCTGCATTTCGACGGGGATGAGAAATGGGTGGATGGGGTGGTGGGAGGGGCGTTTGATTTGCAGACGGTGGGGCTGCATGAGTTAGGGCATGTGCTTGGACTGGGGCATAGCCAGGATGGGGGTGCGGTCATGTTCCCTCAAGTTGGGAATGGCTTCAGAAAGCTTTTGGGGAAGGATGATATTAATGGAATTAGGGCATTGTATTCATCCTAATCAAATATGGAATAAATAATTCACCACAAATAAAATTTACCATGACGAAGTAATTATATCTACATATTTAATTTCTCGCACTTGTTCTAGGCTTTTCAGGACATTAATTAATTTCGAACTTTAAAGTTTATATCAATATAGGACATCTTTTCCTATACTTGTTCCAAATGGGACGTGCAACATATGTAAAAAAACTTGAATTATATATATAGGGGTTGGTTATATGGAGAACTCCCTCTAAGATAAGAAATAAGAACTTATCATCACCATTGATTTCATCTAATCTAATGGATAATATTTAATTCATGTTTTAAAACAAGTTTGACTATTTTCTATACTATTTTTATGATTTAAAACGTGTTAGGGGCATAAAGGTCAATATAAAGATTCGTCCAACCCCCGATTTTCCGTCGATTCATATTCTCTCTCTGAAATTAATAATTGTGCATACGATATTAATGGTTGTGCATACGATTGTATATTTTTATGCGAAATAAAACAATAACTAAAAATCAAACTTATATAATTGAGAATTCTTATTTGAATAATAATTAATGTAAAAATAATTTTTTTACCTTAAAATAATAACCACAAATACAAATTTCGTGCCGAAAATTCCACAATTAGTGGGTGGAAAAAAATAATGATATACAACTGTGATTATTTTTGTGATTAATTACTAATATGGATAACTAGATAGTAGTTGTGCATTGAACATAAGATAGACTCACACATCATCCATTATGTGGATGAACAGTATCCTGTTAGCATATTCGTAAACATTGCACAACGATCATAGAATAATACATAAAACAACGTTTACTATATTAGAAGTTACAATACAATATAGATGTGGTAGTGACCGTTGTGTGCGTGAATGATTATGTTAATTACGTAAACATATTTTCAAAATATGCAGGTTGACTTCGTGCAGAACAAACATTTAAATTGCGGATAAGGTTATATAATTAATGCATAAACTGAATTAAATGAAAAAGAAAAATTTACTATGAAATTCTCATGAAAAATCTATTATGCAAGTTAAACATTTCAATACATGAAAATATGTAATATGCTTTCTTAAAGACCATAAAATTTCAACTAGATGATGATAATAAATATTTATAATTAATCACCTACCATAAATAATTATAAGAATCCCCCAATTTAAAGAATAAATCAATTACACTAAAAAGCAAAAATACAATAATAACCTTATTAATAAAATCTGTAAAAAGATATCCTAAAATAACATTAAATCTAAACTGTCTGATACACTTAGATCTACGCGTATGATTAGTTCTCATTTCTTAAAATACTTGTGGTTCTCATTTGATCCATCTCCTATATATATATATATGAATAATTTTTAATGTGAGAACTAAGAACCACTGAATTTTGCTATGAACAAAATAAATTCGCTATTAAAGTTGATGCATCATTTGGGAAAGTTACTGAATCCAAAAATTCGACATTTTTCACCCGGGTTCAAATCCCATGAGGGATGAAAATTTTATTTTTTTGGATTCAGTAACTTTTCCGACGGATTCATCAACTTTCACAACAATTTATCATTTTCATTTCACAATAAAAATAGTTCTCACGTTAATCCTCGTATATATATATATATATATATATATATATATATATATATATATAAGAATTTGTTTATGTACATACAGTTCTTAATATATATAATGAGAACGAATCATATTCATTAGATTTAAAATCACACGTTATTTTTAAATGTGCATCCAATTAGTTATATGCATATTTCTACATATGATTGTGCATCCGTGTCATAATTTGTACATTAAATCTGAAGTGTCCATATTATTTCATCAAAAGAATATTTATCCTCATGTTTATACTATAAGAAGTGTCCACATGATAACCACTCCATATATATAATTATTAACAATTTGGTTTGAGTACAAATTAATATTGATACTTCTTTTGAGAATTATTTAGTTGAGTGCATTTACTTTGAGTAATATGATAGATTGACAAAATATAAGATTGAGGGTAGATGGTCAAATAAGTTCAAAATTAATCGATCCATCACCATAAATGATAGATTAGCTCATGTTTAAGGTGTAAATCGATTTGATGTTGGTTAACCAAAATCCATCAAATATTCATACCAAAAACCGAATCGACTGGTTTATCGGCTAATCGATTATAATTAATTTTTTTTCTCCAACATAGAATCAAACACACAACTTGAGAGAAAAGAAAGCGTAGGGAGGGCATACAAAATGCGAGAGAATAAAGTTTAGATGTTTGGGTAAACCAACTAAGTTTCGATGTTAACTTGTACTATAATCAATTTAATTTTATTTATTGTTAATCCATTATCAATAAAAAAAAATGCTTAATTTCTCTATAGATGAAAATCGAACATGAGACCACCTTGAAAGGCAGAAACCTTAAATATAGACTCAAACCAACTAAACTACAACAACTATTTGAAAATATAACAATTATAATAATAAAAATATATATAGTTATTTTTGATTTATTCGGTATACCCATTTAGTTATAGGGTATACCGATAATCGATTTTTTTTAAATTATAGTACCGAATACCGAACCGAATCCAATGTTATCGATTACTCAATTAACTAATAACCGATAATTCGGTTCGATTATATTAATAACCGAATATCCAACACCAAATTCCCACATCTGCTTGTAGTATTTTTATCTATCAATCTTATCACTAAAAATAAATGTCTCCTTAACGATAAGAAAGATTGATGACGTCCAACAATATAAAATCAACAAAAATAACTCTCACAAATTTCAAAATAGCAAATTTTGGTCAAGTAGAATTGTTTTGATCTAGAATCTATGCCCATATTCTTATAAACATTTGCTTGAAGTCAAGAATGAATAATATTATAATTTTTAAATATTTTGATAGACTTCATGTATATTATTTGTAACATTTAAAACAAGATCTTTTATCTAGCGCTCCTGATGCCAACATTTTGATTCAGTGTCATTTTAAGAATTCATGATATTTAGATTTTCATCTCTATTTTTGTGGAGTAATTGTTGAAGGTGAGACCATGTTAAAATAATTTGATCTAAACTTTAGCATATATAAGTGAATGAAAGTCACATAAAGTAATTAACAACCAACTCCCATCCCAAACCTATCATTTTCTTGTGAGGAACCCATTCATTTCCTAAGAAAACCTAAAACGAAATTTTTGACAAAAAAAGTAAAATAATGAAAACTAGCCGTTAACTACAACCAGAAGCATACTTTTGCGGCATCGATGTAACGTTCAAAAACTCAATTTGAATTATTATTGAATTGGAAGCAGGGCAACGCACCTCCTTTTATAAACCCACTGCCTACTACTATTAGCCGTTCCCTCATCATCATCATCATCATCTCTCTCTCTAGACTCTCTGCGATCGCGGAGGAAGGAGTGACAGATCCCCTTATATCTCTCACTCTAAACTGTCTCTTCTTCTTCGATTTGCTTAGAATCTTGAAGTCTGAATCTTCGTTTGCCATTCTCTTGAAATTCTATTGTTCGATTCAGTCGGTGAAAAGAGGACACGATGGCCACTGTTACTAACACCCACCACCAAGACAGCAACCCTAACACCCCGGCCGCTGCCTCCGCTCCGCCCAAGCAGACTATTCCCACCGCGAAAACCGTTGATACTCAGTCCGTTTTGAAAAGGTACTCTTCAGATTGTTTCCTTGAGTACTCTTCCTCTGTAGTGTAATTCAATTTTGTAAGATCCGATTTCCTGAACTCCTCTGCATTAGATGATTCCGTTGCTGTCTTTAGGGTTTCCATAAGCCCCTTTGTTCGAAATTTCAATTTCTCTGGAAAAAGAAAGGGGAAAATGATGTGTATTCATTTGCTCTGTTTTGATTTTTTCTTGCTTGATCTACGTATTAACCCATATCAATTGCCTGTTGTAGTTTAATAAATTAAATAAATCGATAATAATGGAATTAAACGAAATTATCAGATAGTATGGCTCACAATGTGGGTTGCAGATAAACTTAAAATCTAGGGTAAATAAAAATGGTTTCATATTTGAGATAAATACATTACATCAAGTTTGGTTTGCAAATGGTATTAGGCGGTAGATTATCCTATGCTAAATTTAATTTTATGCAGCGCAATTAATGTAATTACATATTATTAAAGAAAAGGTCATTTTTGGTGAGATAGATCTCGATGCCAAATTTAGTTCTGTATCCATTCGAAGATTGTTTACATCAAAACATAATTTCTAGAATAAAGTGGGTTAAATAAAAAGGCTGTAATTGAGTTGCACCAAATTTGACTTTATAGATCGGAAATAGCAGTAATCCCTGGTAATGATGATGATAGTTTTGTGGTTGAAGGTTTTGCACTTTTTATTAGTATATTGATAATTTCACCTCTAAGATTGTTCGATCCATATGGCCTGCATATCTATAGAGTTAGAACCCCGAGCCTTCTCTGATGCCAATGTCTAACTATGTCTCGTTTGGTCGTTGAAACAGATTGCAGTCCGAGCTAATGGCCCTAATGGTAATAACTATTGCTTTGCATCATATGATGCCACCATTGTTTCGATCCTTATAAGGAATTAACATTAGCTGACTTTAGTTACCGTTTCAATTTGCTTTTGAACGTCATCAATCCATAGATGGGAGGTGATTCTGGGATATCTGCCTTCCCTGAGGAAGACAACATATTTTGCTGGAAAGGGACGATAAGTGGCAGCAAAGATACCGTCTTTGAAGGAACTGAATACAAGCTGTCGCTGTCCTTTCCCTCCGAATATCCTTTCAAGTCTCCTAAGGTTAAATTTGAGACATCTTGCTTCCATCCTAACATCGATGTTTATGGGAACATATGCTTGGACATATTGCAGGTTACTACTTTGCTTCCTTGTGTCATTTATCAGCCGAATTTCACTGTGTTGCCTTGACAATAAACGCTTGTGATTTTTTTGCAGGATAAGTGGTCATCTGCCTATGATGTTAGAACTATCTTGCTATCGATTCAGAGTTTACTTGGAGGTAATTTATTAACAATGTTTATTGATTTATCATAGTTGTTTATTGATTTTGATTATGATACTAATTAATGGTTGTAAATAATTAGAGCCCAACACAAGTTCACCACTTAACACCCAGGCAGCAGCGCTTTGGAGCAACCAAGAAGGTATTATACTTCAAATATTTTCCTTCAAAAAAAATACTTTTCAAATATTTATTTAGTATATCAAATGATGTTACCTTAATCTTTTTGTTTTAAATATTTGGGTTGCAGAGTACAGGAAAATGGTGGAGAAATTGTATAAGCCCGCCGTCTGAAAGTTTATCACTGGAATTGGTGTTTAGCTGTTAGAATTGATTGAAATTGAATGTTTACTGCTAAATTACGTTCACTTATTCTTTTGAATGCTATGTTGCTTAATTCATATAATGTTGTAGAAAAAGTGTACCTTTTTCAGATTATTACAATGAATTGTTGGAAGAGTATCCAATGCGTTTTATGTATATATATATATATATATATAGGGAGGTTAACGCGGAACCATTTTTATTGTGAACTTGGTAACCAAAGCGATGAATTCACGGTGAAAGTTGATGAATCCCATGGAAAATTATCGAATCCAAAAAATAGAATTTTCGCTCTCATGAGATTCGAACCCGGTGAAAAATCAATTTTGAATTCATTAACTTTCTCAACGGATTCATCAACTTTCATAACTAATTCAATTTGGTTCTTAGTTTTTAGGATAAGAATGGTTCTTATTTGAACCAAACTCTCTCTCTATATATATATATATATTTACCGTTAATCTCTTAATTATGTCAATGAGATTAGTACTTAGTTCTCACAATAAAAAATGGTTAAAATAAGAACCATATCCTATAATAGAAAGAATTAATGTCTCTTTAGGACAACTAAGTCTGGTGGTAATATGGGTTTTATGTGATTAAAAAGTCACGTATTCGAATTCATTGCCTCTATAGGGTGCGATCCATAAGTTTTATTCTGAGCACATCGAAAATAGTAGCGGTAGGTTTTTATGAACTCTAAAAAAAAAAAAAGAAGACGGACTTCGACAAATGATCTATAGCCAAATATTTTTTTATTTTGGATAAATACCACTTGAAACTCCAAACTGTACATTTTTTTTATCAAAAATCCAGAACTTTAAAAATATCATTTTAAACCCTAAACTATTACTTCCTCCGTCCATCAAAAACGTGCATTTAATTCCTTTTCTGTCCGTCCACCAAAAATGTGCACTTTCCTTTTTTAGAAACATCATCTTTATATTTTTACCCTCAACTTATCCACTTATTTACAAAAAAACACTCATGACCCACCTTTTACACTCACAATCCATTAATATATTCATTTATTATCCCAACGACACACCTTTTATACACATTTACTTTACACTCATTACAGCTTTTCTTAAAACCGTGCCACAAAAACGATGCACGCTTTTGGTAGACGGAGGAGTAATATTTTATCAAGAGATATCCTAAACTTTGAAAATATCATTTAAATCTCAAACTATTAATTTTGTATAAAATATCCTACATCCATTTTTCGACTCCGAAATTGGACGAGAGATATCTTCGATATGACTTATCGGATATATCTCACGTCCATTTCCTTCTTTCTAAATTTGGATGTGGCTCATCGAATGAGAAGAAGATACCTCTCGTCTAATTTCAGGAGCTGAAAAATGGATGTAGGATATTTTTTAACAAAATTAATAGTTTGAGTTTAAATTGATACTTCTCAAAGTTTAAGATATTTTTGATAAAATGTTAATAGTTTTGGATTTTAAATAATATTTTTTAAACTTTAAAATATTTTTGATAAAATAGATATAATTTAAAGTTTAAATTGATATTTATCCTTTTATCTCATATGTACATGACCGAAGTCAGCTTTAAGATATGTTTATATGTGCCGATGTAACACATGTACTAATGTTGATTTCTAATTCATCTCATACGTGTATATGTAGATGATATGAGAAATAAAATATGAAATATAATTTATAGTAATGAAGAATTATGAGTCACAAATAATCATTATCACAACAAATAAATAAAAATGGAAAGACTGATGTCTCGAAAATTATGTAATAATTTTTCATTCCTTTTAATCTTGTGATGTCCAAAGTGTTGTATGCTGCAACACAATCTAAAATGATACAAAAAATATCACAAATTAATTAGCGTTTGAGACATCGAATCATTCATATTCTACCCATTCATTAGTTATATTAGGAATGGCTAAACATTCCACGCTCTAAATATATACTATACATAGATCTATTTAATATGAGAAAATACATAACTTTAGCTTAATAAATTGATTTTGCGATAATTTTAGCTTAATGAATCAATAATACCTTAATCAAACATAATGAATTCATTTTGGGACAATTTTTCGGCATCTAAAACGCAATTGACTTCTGAAATAACATGTAGTCGATGAAGTCATTTCCAACGATGTTTCGACTTGTATTTTCTATATGTCATTTCCTGGTGCCGATTGTATTTTTTTGTGCTAAAAATCACTTACGGGCTAAATTATCACAAGATCAATTCATTAGACTTGATTGAAATATTATTAATTTATTAGGTTAAAACTATCACAAAATTAATTTATCTGATTAAAATTTTGTATATCTAATATTCTTTTCCTTCTGAAATTTTATGTTATGCACACTGTTTCTTTTTCCCATAATTTGCTTATAATAACTAGCGATGGTAAAAGGCTTGTATTTCGTCCATTTAGAAATACCCAAACCTGATAAAATCTTGTACATCCCAAACTTAATTAAGAGAAGTTCCCAGAACTAGTTCCCATTCCAGTTAACAATACACTTATGTTACCTATCTCCCCAAATTTATTTATTCTGTAAAATTTGTTATTTGTAGGTTATATATTATATTTATATATATAAACAAATTCAATACGTTGTAGTGAAAATGTTGGAGCATGAGGCCAACAAGGTCATGAATAAAGTCTAAATTTTAGCCAAAGATCAAAAGCTGGAGTAGCAAGTTGTGGATTCTTAAAAATCCTATACCATATTCATCCAAATGAATAAACAAGTTTGGGTAGGGAGTGCGAGGATCTGAATCCAAAATTTTAATAAATTCAAAACTCATATATATCCTTAAGGGTATGCCAAACCAATTTGAAACCCAATCAAATCGGCCAATTAAATTCAGTTCGATTGCTTTTTTTAAGTTTAGTTTGGTTCACCAATTATAGAAATTCAAAATGAAACTTATCTCAGCTTGATCCTTTAGGTTCTAAACCCACCCAAAATGAAATAAGCATCAAAACGATGTTGAAAAATATATTTTCGAGCATCAACCAACATTGTTTTGATACTTGAATGTAAAATATATTTCTACTTAATTTACAAAATAAATCTATTTACGTCAATTTCAGGTCTTCCGTGTCAAAATTTCCAGCCCGAAAATATAGACCTGCACGTATTTGAAATTCGCACCCAAAGATAGGACTATTTTTATAAGGGTTAATTATAGTTTATAGCCTCAATTTTCAACGTTTTTCAGTTTCTAAAATATCATGAGCTTTGAGAATGTACTGACTTATGGCCCGAAAATATTTTCCGACATCGAAATGCTGATAAGGACGACAATTAATTTGAAATGAATTTTTATTTTTCACATCTACATGAAACGATGATGTTTTTGGCATTCTGGGTTAATTATAGTTCATGGTCTCAACTTTCAGTATTTTTCAGTTTATAGCCTAAACTTTCAAGTTTTTCAGTTTATGACCTCAACTTTAAAGTTTTTCTATAATGTCCTGAACTTTGAGAAATGTACTAACTTATGGCCCGAATTTTTTTCCGACACCAGAATGCTGACTAGGACGACAACATAGATTAAGGTGGATTTTTTTTCCACTTATACATTCGAAACGATGTCTTTTTGGCCTACGGCTTGGAGGAGTCGTTCAACTTTGACGTCTTGAATAAGAGAAAGACGACGTCGCCTGCGAGCTGAGCAACGATGGATTGATATTGGATTTGGAGATAAAGCGAGTTTTTTATTTTTTTATTTTGAATTGCTTTGCCTATAAGATTTTGGTGAGCAGAGTAATTCAAAACAAAAATAAAATCACGCACTTAAATATCTACTTGCATTTAATTATCATGTGTCAAGGGCTCAACGGTTTCATCATAATTTGTAGGTTACAATATTACTTATCTTTGTTTCAAAAGTGGAAGCTCTCCCTCCGGGAGTCCTCACATCCCAATCTCATGAAATTGTGAGGGTGAAATGATTTTGCCTAGTGCCCACAAAGAGTCACCCTAAAGATTGTGAAATTCCCACACTGCGGTTGCTAGGATTCGATCTTTGGTCCTTATTCCAAATCTGCTAGCTCTTAATCAACTGAGCTAAATCGTGAGGGTAATATTATGATGATTTACTTATCTTTAATATGATGTTTTTGGGGACAAACTTAAATATGATTTGATTTGGAGAGAAAAATCTATACTAGTGAATAGTTATTATTATAGGGAAATGATATCCAACTCAATAGTGGATCAACAATGTAGTAGTGTTACATGTGTTGTCATGTGTCATTTTAATAAAAATAGAAAATCACAAATAGACAAATGAGCCCTAAATCCTAGAACTTCCATAGTTAACACGAGACAGTAACACAATATGAATCGATAAAGATATAATAGATTAGTGTTTAGATTTATTGGTGTTTGTGTTATGAGTCAAGTGCTAAACATAATAAGTATAAAATGATAGTAAACTAGCTAGGTTCATTGAAAATATTAGCCGAAATTCTGAGCAGAAGGGACACTCCTCCATTCTCAGCCTTGATTGCTTCAATTGCATTTGCTCTCTGAAAATAATTAAAACATCAAAACTTGTAAATATAGTTAGATACGTTTACTTTGGGTAATAAATCACATGTATACGACGATCGAGTGTGGTTAATTAATATGTACCTGCATTGCCTCCATGGCATCTGTCTCTGCGTTGAAGTCGTAGAACGAGCTAGCGGCTGTCAGCTTCATCGATAGAAACTGAATTTCAAGAACACATGCAATTAATTATATCATCAAATTAATACTCTACATAATTAATTAATTCCTTATGTTTTAATTTGTTGCGTGTTAATTTGAGTCGTACGTGACTGACCTCTACTTGATTTTGCAAGGACTGGACGTAGTTGATGATCTCGTCCAACATTACCGCCATGCCCATCGTCTGTAAATCTTCCTTAATTATTAGCCCAAATTAATATCTGATAATTAACTAGAGGAATAAATTATAAATATATAGGTGTACGGACCTTGTAGCATCCAGGAACGAGATCTTGCAAACACCGTAATCGCTCATTAATTTTTGCTCTTCTAACCTGATAAATACACGTATCATTAATATATTTCTGCAACCGAGATGAATTAATTTAGGTAAAATTAATTAACGTACTCGTTCTGCTATACTGTGACTATCGGTGGCTTGGCCTCTCTTGGCCCTAACACGAATCACTTCACGTGGTTTTTCTTCTTCCTCGTCTGTCCTTTTCTTTCCTCTTCCTCTTCCTATCCTCGATGCTGAATTCAGATATATTAATTAATTATTGATTGAAGGAATTGTTAATTAATTAGGAATGAGAATAACTCACCTTCGACTTTCCAGTCCCACTATGATCAGTGACAGTGATGAATACGAACAAGTGCTCTCTGCGGTGCTCAAATCCACTGCTTTTCTTTTCCTCTCTCTATCATCGTCTTCGATCATCGCCTCTCCATTTTCAGCATTCATCACGAACTGATCGGGTAAAATGCTGTTTATTGAACTATGGAAATTGAGATCTTTATCATTTTGGTATAGCCCTGAGAAATTGACGTCGATGAACTCGACGTCGGGATCGAACGACTGTTTGAAGGTCTGAAAGATTTGATGATGAGCCATGGAACGGGACTAGCTAGTTCGAGTTCTCTTGGTTTCTGCACTGCAAATCGCTTGTGATCGACAGTGTGATTGTGTGCGTATCTATAGATCTCAAGTCTTGGGGTTGCATTTATTTAATTTTTTTAATAATGGAAAACTATGAATCCACGTGGCAATAGGGAATTCAAGGTTTGTGTTTCCCCTTGTGGGACCTGCACTCAGGAGGTATATACAAATAGTAGGGACAGTCCATCGAATTCGAATGCACTATTGCATTAGCGTGATATTTCCTATAATATGCGTAAATGATCGATAAAATTGCTAATGGTTTAAAATTCATTGTTTATAATAAAAAAATACACCTTCATATCTAGCAATTATAAATCCTTAAAATTACCATGGATCTATTATCCCTCTCTACAATAGAATATATCATACTCTCCAATGACGTATGTGGGAAAATCAAAATGCAGCTGGAAATGATCTGACCCTCACTTTTAAATATTTAAATAAATTGCATAAGTCAGAAGTTCAGAAATTACTACTGTTTTTGCAATGTGCAGAGGAACTTTAGCATTATTTCCATTTCTGTCTTCAACTAATAACATTTTTTGTTGTCGGCTTGAGGCAGTGCCGCTCCAACCAGAATTCACTGCTGCTACCACTACGAGGTGGGGTGGGTGGGGTGGGGGCTGTCATATTTACAAAAAATAACAAAATACTAAATAGTGGAGTTATCTTATACTTGATCAGATGAGACAAACCAACAAGTTATCCTTTTAGGAAAAATAAAACAACCCAATAAATAAAGGATTACTTAAGTCTCTCCATTAGCTTATTTTCCTGCTACTCAAGTCTCCTTCATTTTGACAAAAGAATTTTCTATTCTTTTTAACCTAATTTAATCCCTAGCTGTGAATCTTCTTGTGTTGAGTTCAACCCAATCCCCGAATGAAGGTGTTAGGTTACTATAAGTAGTGGAAATGTCTTTCACCCAAATCGTTTGCTTCATTCTATCGCGAAAAAATGACTCTTGAACAGTTGTAGTATAAGCTTCATTGTTTTCAAGAATGCAACAGACATCCGAGTATGTGTTAGAGATGAGATCTATCAAACTGGTCATATTCTCGCTTAAAGCCAAAAGTCAAACGGAAAGATCATAAACATTGAATGAAAATTTAATATAGAGCCCAATGTATTAACAGGGCCAACCCTGAGGGCAAAGGCCCAGGGCCCAATATTATGGGACCCAAATATAAATCTTATTGTATTTATATTATATATATGAGACACAGAATCGAATTTCAAATTTACACCAAAAGCTTTTATATACAAAGGGCAATCTATAAAGTGAAGGGCCATCTTCATTATTAGTACATTTTTTATTTAATCAATTTAATACAAAAATTTAAAGGCCGCGTCACGGTGGACTCGAACCCGAGACCTTTGGCTTCGGATATTAACCACTCTACCATTAGGCTAACACACACACACAACAATTTTTTTTTTTTTTACATTTTTTTTATATCTATGAGTGTCATTTTGCATCTTTATGATGGTAAATAGATTATCCATTTTCATTGTTGTGTCCAGAGTCTTTTTTTCTCTAGGACCAGCCCTGCATGTATAGTTTTTCTCTGACAACAAAGATAGATTCTATTATCAACATAAAAAATAAATTACGAGTTTTTGCTTGTATTAATTACATTTCTCTAGATACAAACATCATCAGAAAGGGCAAAATTGAACAAACTGCTCACCATGTTCCATATATGTTAAGCAACATTGTCTGATGCTTCTACTTTACTGTATTATGAGTTTTTCAAAGCTGACAAAGCATCCTTCGTAGTTGCTGAGATTACAGCATCTGAAGCATTTGGGAGATAGTAGTATTTTCCTGGAAATACAATACAAAAATGGCACTAAAGAAAAGCTTAATTTCCAAAACTTTAAATATGTAGTACTTAAAGAGTTACATACCTTGAGCCACCCGTGCGATCTCTTTGGCAAAACCAGTCGAAACAAACTTATTCTCTGTATCAATAACTAGAAGCGACATCCCTGCTTTGAATATTTTGCCTGCAACCTCAAGAATCTCATCCTGAAGAAACGAGACCAGATCATAAAAATCCAGTTGAGCAATTTAAATTTAGTACATCCCACCATTCTTTAGTGTTTTTACCTTCAATTCTTGAGCAGTGGGTTTAGGCAGATCAGCAGCAGCTTCTAGATCAGTAGATCTTTTTAGTGATATGTTGGCTCTTCCATCTGTTATCGCAACAATCATTATGCGCCCAACATCACCACTCTTCTCTGCATTCATCCCAACTCTAACAGCCTACGGAAAAAGTTTGGTCAAACAAGGGATCAGAAGACAATAGATGAGCTAATAGGAGATTATCTAGCAATAACTCAAGCATATATGAGATGCCATGCCATCAGTAAGTGCGGTTTCTTCACATTGAGATTAGTAGTTAGAAAGCATGGTCCGCTCAAATAAGAGATGCATTTATTTCAGGCTTAAGAAAATTTAGAAGCTTCTGCATTAAATGTTAGTAATCTTTATCCATGTGATACCATCATACCAATCATTTAATTAAAACTTAACAAAATAGCAGGTTCACTGACCGCAGAAATAATATCCAAGAACAGCTTAGGATCATTATATTGTAATGGAATTTCAGTGATAATCACAGCATCAGATCTGCATACCGTGGTAAGACCATGGGCAAGAGGGAGCCCCACCACATGGAAGTCTCTAGACGTTTCCTTGCCATGGAAATTGACCTGGAAGGAGGCAGCAGAACTTCTGCGGCATCTCCACGGAACGGTATGATAGAGACCTATATATTCAAGCCTCAAATAAGAACAAGAAAGTAGTTCATTTGCAAGCCCCTCTACATTTGTTACTTCAAAATAGTCCATGCAAAAACACCTCTGGAAACGAAATTGATTGAGAAACTGAAGAAACAATTTAGCAGATAGAAACTAATCCCAAGAAACATGGAAAGGAAGAGGATCATTTTAGATGCACCTGATCTCTGCTCGTATAACTCTCGGCTAGTAGTTTAAGTGCTGCACCTTTAGCATTTTGCATTCTGTTAAGTGCCATACTTCCACTTGCATCAACAACAAATATGACCTGCCAAAATTAGTAGAACCTCAGTTACTAATTATGTTGTCACATTATACAACTAGAAGAAGATGTACACAAGATTAGCATCTGTCCATTACTATAGACTTCGTTCAAAAGCTTTAAACTATGTAATCACTGTATATTTGTATCTAGTAGCTACTAATTTGTTGTGATATCTTAACTAAAGGAAAATCTTTCAATTCAAGCATAAAAGAAAAAGTATCTCAAGAAGCCAGGTTGATATAAGCCACAACATATTGCTTCTCGTAGCAGTACCAAGGAATGTAAAGATATAGAAAGTAAGAATCAAAAGTAGGTTTTTTTACTCTACCAGGGCTCCTGCTTTTCGAGCCATTCTTTTAGCACGCATGTCTGTTTCTCTACAAAACTTTCCTAGTCTTCTGGATATCCTTCTCTTCGCAACTTTTGATAAGGTGCAGCTGCTCTAAGAGTTGCATCAACAGCCAACCTCTTTACAGGACCCTGCTTTTCATTATAGAACTCTTAATTGTGAAATTTTACTAGCAATGTCTCGGACCAAGTAAAGCTTCCTCAGGGATGAATGAAAGAAAAGACATCTTACCTTCGGAAGCATCGGCTTAATGTATCTTCCTCGATCCTCAGAAAAGATAACATTCTTGGCTCTCCCAGCTTTCCCTTTTCGTCTCTGTGCCTGTTGTGCAAAGAATAGAAGTTTCTCATCCACTAAACCTCCTTCAGCATCAAAGATGAACTCTTCAGGTATTTGGTCCTGTTCTTGCTCATTCTCTTCATCTTTCTCCTCATCATTCTCATCCTATAACCACAGTGAACATTACAAGCAAGGTTAAATCCTTGGAATTCTCCTCTTAATGGAGTTCATTTACTCCAATTAGTGACAAATGGTCTATTGGAAAAGGCAAGCAAAGCAATTAAAATTAATGAACAAGCAGACCTCTTCCTCTGTATCATCCTCTTCATTTTGCTCTTCTCCAGCATCCTGATTTTGTGGTGGAGGAGGTGGAGGAGGTTGCTGGTTTTGCGGGTCGGGTGGAGTCTCATTAATGACGGATCGTGGAAGGATAACCAATTCTACCTGCATTAACAGCAACCTGTCATAATTCTCTCCATTAACGTTTGGTGAGGTGTGTCTTGAGAACAAAACCCACATCATTATCATCATTCTTGTTTTCTTAATTTTTCTAAATTTGATGTTATGGATCACAGATCTATACATGTTTTAATTCACTTTTAGATCTTCACTCCTTATATGTATACTCAAGCATATCCTGCTGTCCATCTTTTGAATGTGTCACGTTGTTGAATGTTTGTTGATTTCAAGACAATGGATATTTCTGATGTTTCTTTAGTTTCTAGTTGGGGTGTTATCTACTAAAATGGGATGTCAAAATAGCGGGTGGGTACGGGTAGTGCACAGGTAATAGCAATCCAATTTTGTCTAAGTTTGGATAATGTAGCTAATGTTTTGGTCGGGTTTGGGTATGTATCCAGTATCCAGGTCCGGTATCTTTGATTGGCAGGTCCCATCCAGTTAGAATTCCTAATTATATTGCCTTCAAGGTCCTTTAGACATGTGAGATTCATGGGAAATGCAGGTTTGTCATATAAGCTAGATCCTCTCGGACAATTTAGCTCAGTCCCAACAACTCCTCATTCAAATAATCGCCTAAGTTTTGTTTTAGCTGATAAACAGCCACCAGCTGGCAAAGCCTAACTGGAATAGAATTATCCTCAAGAATCAGTGTCATGCTTTGATAATCAACACCTATACTCATATCATCATGTTCGACTCTAAGGCATCTCTTAGACACCATGTTTTCTATTAAAATGACAGATAAGGAAACATAATGCAAGACTGTCTTACTTACAGCTTTTTTCAGGTCATCCACATTAACTTTCTCTCGGCCCTCAAGAGCAGCCAGACACTTGGCGACTCGTGCAGCATATAACTCAGCTCTGTGCCCCTGCAATTCGAATATGGAAACAATATGTTATTCACACATAGCCTTCTAAAGTCTTTTTGTACACTTTCATAAATAGAATTACTCATAAAATAAATAACAAACAGAAGCATATCATTTTCATCAAATGGCATGACATGATACGCCCAAGAAGGAACAGAGTGAGTTCACCAAGTTGTTTCGATAAGTTGCTGATGTCAGCAGTCAAAGCATGCTGGCACCAGACTTAGAAGACACCATAAAAGTATGAAAAGTTACATCGATAAGACTAGCAGCTTTTACCCCTATATGGACTTAAAGAATGTCCTTTGAATCAGCCCAGCCCAAAGGAAAAAATGGATAAGAATACATATACATATTCAAACTAACCAATATAGAATAAAAGTTCTATGTTAATGTAATAATGAGTGTCTTCATTCATGATGGTGTAAGAGAACTTTTAGGAAAATTAAGAAGAGTTTCAAACCAAAAACCTGGCAACCACCTCGGAGGGCTTCCATGACAAGGTATTTTACTTGATCTCTGCTTACCCTCACATCCTTCAAGTACTCCCGTGCCAAAATTATCTGTGTAGATGACAATATCATTATTCAATGAGTCGTTAACTATATATAATATAAAACTATCTGCAGACTTTAGTATAAACAGGGCAACTAAAATGCCCTTTTGCAAGATGCACTTTCCAAACCAACCAGCAGCAATTACACAGTAACTTTTTGAGATGGTAAATGAAATTACAAAAGAGGTACTCCCATAAAAAATCCAAATAATATATAAATTGTCCTTATAAACAGTATGATGTACGAGACTACATGCAAAATCATCTATCTTCATCTTCATCTCCAGTCGGCTATATAGATATTTCATTCTCCAAGTCACGTGATTTCCCTACATCTTGTGACAACAGGGTATTCAAGCAGAAGGCTCATCAAGGCACAAAGTGTCTTTGGCACACAAGAAGCAGGCATAGGCCTTTCAGAAGTGAGGCACCCAATTAAAAAAAAAACATACATCTTTTTAATAAATAAGACTCGGCATAAAACATGTATAACATCATATTAGACATATATATCTTTGAAAACTAAAACAAAATTCATCTACAAATGGGAGACATAAACTTACTTTAAATCCATAACTAAAGAACTAAAAGGAACACGTTCATAAAGGACATGGTTGTCCTACTAAATAAAGCGTGTTTAAACAAATGATTCAGCATTAAGCTCAACATGGTAATAAGCCATCATATTCTTCAAAAAAATCCTTTAAATTCCCTAGAATCAATTCCATTTTCCACTTCATCAGCTTCTCCAAAACCGTTGTCTTCATAGTTCATAGTTATTACTAGAGGATTACCTTTTTTAATATAAGAATAAAAATTTATTAGGAAATTAATGAGTATGAAGAGCACTTATATTTTATAAGCCCAATATAAAGTGACATTGAATCAATCAAATCCCAGGATGAAGTTCACAAAGGCACGCCTCTTCTAAGGCGTTCTCCTCAGAGTATGCTTTACCAAAATGCACAGTTCAAAGCTTTAATGCACAGAGGCTACCACCTTGAGCCTTAGTGCCTTCTACACCTATGACTAAAGGGGTGCTTTTGAAAAGTGTTTGGCAAAATGAAATCCTAAGCAGCTTATAAGATCTAAAAATAAGCTCCAATAGCTTATAAGTTTCCCCAAAAGATAAGTTCATCAACCCCTTCTTATTTTTTTCACGATCTTAAGCAATAATCCATTTACAAAAATAACACTATTGTTTTGTTATTTTCAACATATATCCTTCCCATTTCATCCCCCCCCCCCCCCCCCTCTCTCTCTAACTACAACTCTCTCTTTCTCTCTAACTTATAAGGTCGATTATCCAAACACTTTGACAATTTATAAGCTCTTGAGATATTATATCTTAAAATCTCTTAAAATATCTTATAAGATATTGGAGCTTATAAGATGTTCAAATAAGCTTAGACAAACACCCTCTGAGACTTGATCAAAGTTCTTCTTTAATCTCCTTTCATAAAAATTTCCAATGATGTACCCCTTCTATTGTTTCCAATAACCTGATTATCTAGATAGATTTTCTTAATACCAGACAATCTGTTTAGTGCAAGACTACGTACACATTCATTTGTGACCTTCAAAGTCAACCTAAATCATTACTAATGATAATAACTTCTGACATGCAGGACAAAGCATGATAAAAGCACGAAGCAAATGTGTCAAGGTAGCTCGAAACCAACCTCCTCGATTATATGACTGATAACATTCTCTTATGTAGCAAAATCTTTATTTGACAAGATATTTGTACTAGAGATGCAACTAATTAATGCTTAGGGGAATACCATTTTATATCTCATTCTTAGGTCATTTTCTTAAAAATAACCCAACATATATGTAATTGCAACGAGATCCCATACTTCCAAAAAGATAAAATCCAAACCACCCCGTAAAAATTTTCCAGTGACTCAGTTCTGACCGCACACCTGATTTACATGTGGACAGAAAATAACAATTCCACATTAGTCAAAACGACATTGATTAGGCTTATGTGGTCTCCTTTTCCAAATCTTTTCACCTTCTTCCCTCCCCACCACCTCCAATGAACCACCACCACCGTCGTCAATTGATGTGATGTAAGCCAAGAGATCTTTTTTTTTCTTCTTTAATCTTTCTCTCTCTCTCTCTCTCTCTCTGAACTGAACTATTTTGGAATTTCATCCACAAATGGTTCAATGATGGTATTGAACTGGCAAAATTCCACATCAGTTATGCTCAACACACCCAAATAGGAAGCATTAAACCCAAAATTTGGTTGAGTGTAGTCTGGTAGGACTCTGCATTTCATTCTTTTCTATACAAGTTAGTCAAGATCAAAACTGTAAGCTAGAATTCTCTGAATCCAGTCATTTTGTCTGCAAATCATGAAATTTGATTAATTTTGAGGAAAGGCATGGGTAGAGAGAAGGAAAACAAGATGATGATGGATGATTTAGGGGTGGAAGCAAAGGAGCGTCAATGAGAGAGGTGGCAAATCTTGTGCGTTGGAGCTAGCAACAGTGCAGTGGTGATGGCAGCTCGTCAGAGGCGGTGAGGAAGGATGAAGATGAAAGGATCTGGGAAAGGAGACCACATATGCCAACACGATGTTGTTATGGCTTATGTGGAACAGTTCATTTTATTCATGTGTGAATTCGGTGTGCTGAGTCTGCGCAGGGGTTATATTTGAAAACAAATTGAAAGTATGGGTACCTTGTGGTAATTACCTATACGCTGGGTTATTTTTGTGAAAATGCCCAAAAAATGGGAATTGATATTTCCCCTATTGCTTATTGATGACAACTTGATTGTTATTCTTTTAGACACAAAGTACCTGTGTCTTTGCCAAGTCCATCTCTTCTTCAACCATCTTAATAACTTCACCACTTTTTTCTTGAAATTGTGTAGCAATTTCAACAGCAGCAACACGATCTTCAAAACTCATAGGAAGATCTGCACTGCAGAAGAGGGTGTTCATCAGCATTACAGAGTGAAAATATCAGAAATGGAAAGATGGAAGGATAGTCAACTTGGTTATCTGAAAGCCATAAGTGAACATGTAAAGGCAGAACTAGAACATCTCTGTCGCCTCTTAAATCCAATGTTCAGGTGCTGATCATATTATCCTCATCATATCAAAATGTGATCAGTTCTTTTCTGTCTCTTTTTTTCTTTTTGTATGGATTATGCAGTACAACCAAAATTTATCAAGATAGAATGGTGGTAGGTTTGGAATATAGGAAGCGATGCCTATAGAATGTAAGCATGATCTGGGAAGTCTGTCAAGCATTAAGCCACAGGAAAAATGTGGTGAGAAATAATTTTACATAAAACCAATTAATTACAGTGAAAGCAAGAAGAACAACTATTTGTATATCAAAAGTACTGTAGCTCCAAGTGTTGCACTGAAGCATAGTCAGGCAGTTGCTCCAGAGAGTAGATATCAAGTCTGTTTCATATCATTAAATGCTTTGCATCTATCAACTCCATTGCTAGATCAGTTAAAATGAGACATTCCAATAAAGTGCAGAAACTCATCTTCCACATTAGCACTAGCAAAACGAATGGTAAAGATGGGTAATAATAATAACTAGTACAGAAAATAAAATAAAATAAAATAAAATAAAATAAATTGAATATCTAATGTCATACATTATTGACGAAACTGATTATCTAGAGTCAGCAATGAAGCAGCTTTGTTTATTAAGGCATAATGCTGCATTTACCATGTATCACTATACATATCCACTGCATTAGTTATTGGAAACATTTTTAATTCAAGATATTGAATCCTTTTTCTACTAGAATGAATAGTAGGGAATTTATACCTTTTCTTGTCCTTTTTACCAGAAGAGAATTTTTTTTTAATCAAAACATGTATGACATGGACCATTATATCTACAGAAACAAATACTGTATTGCTGAAATTCATTATTCTATCGAAATGAATAAATGAAAAAAAAAATGTCTTATACAGGTAATTCATATTGATTTCATTAATTATTTATCAATGTCTAATAGTAAACTTGATATTACACACAAACAATTTGTTGTTTAAACAATGAACTCAGTGAATAATTTACAGACCAGCCTCAATAGTGTGGACCTGTACAATAGCTGAAGGATCCACAATAAAACTGATCACTAGTCTTACCTCAAATTTATTGCAATTCGATCCAGTAGATGTTCCCGGACAGCCCCCTCTTCAGGATTATAAGTAGCAATCAGAAGTGGTTTGCACGGGTGTCTAAAGCTGATGCCTTCCCTCTCTACAATATTGACCCCCTCTGTCAATACATTAAGAAGCAAATTGCTAATTCCTTCATCCAAAAGGTTTATCTCATCAACATATAATACTCCCCTATGAGCCTCTGCAAGAAGCCCCGGCTGGAAAACTGTTGTTCCAGATTTCACAGACTCCTCAACATCAACAGATCCTATCAGTCTATCTTCCGTAACACCAAGCGGAATCTGCAAAACAGTTAAAATTAAGATAACAAATAGATATTCTTACATGAAATAATTGCTTATTCAGAAACTACCTGAACAAAAGGTGACTTGATAATTTGGGTCTTTATATTACCAGCAGAATCATATTTATCTGAAAGTCCATCTTCCCACCTTTAAAGTTAATGAAGAAAGAGATACCTCAGAATGTGTTTGTCAACCAGTGAAACCAAAACCACATGATTCTTTTCCAATTTTGAAATAATACAACAGAATCACAAACAAAATGTAAGCAGCTGAACCAAAGACAATTCAATTTTGAAACTATTTGGTTTTATACCCCATAATCCATATCAAGTACCTGTACCGTACATTAGCTGAGCCATTCTCACTCAGAAGAGTCTCGACTCAGTATTGTGTATTCATGAATAAAATACAATACTCGGAATAGTCACTCATTTCTTACCAGATCTATTCATCAACTGATTAGCCAATCAGAAGATACTTTAGCAGTCTTTGCAACAGAATTACTCAATTTGACTTCCCATTAAAACAATTGTGAGCCATCATTTTTTAACATCACTCAGATTTCAGAACATATAATGATGTTTCTAAGTAGTAAACCTTACTCTTCTGGGCATGCTGGGTCAGCATTTGCAAATGATCCGACAACTACCTCAATAGGAGGAAGAATTGCATGCAAGCCACGTGCCATTACAGTTTTCGCTGTTCCTCGCTTTCCAGATATTGCTATTCCTCCAACCTCACGGTCTGTAGCCCCAAGCAGAAGAGCAGTCTTGATGGCGTCCTATATATAAAGTCGACATTTCCAATTTATAGAAGAGTTCACATATAATAAACTAACTTAATATTTTTAGTGATAAGAAGATAAACATTTTGATTTTTAGAGTACAACCATGGGAAACAGAACCATGGGAAACAGAAAAATACACTCATTCATTTTTAGAGTACAACCATGGGAAACAGAAAAATTCATTTTACTGAGAATAATATCATAACATATGTAAGCATGATATCATTTAAGATGGGCCTAAAATCTCTAAAGTGACTTCATCTTAATCTCATTCTTAGTTAAAAAAAATCTCATCATAAGCACAGATGTTATCTTCAGGATGCAGGAAAAACGTCCCAACTTCCATATTTAAAAAAGGAAAAGAACTTCTAGGTCCATATGTCATGAAAAGATACAAGCTTACGTCAACTTGCTTCCAGTTTTCAGTCTGACAGAGATTTAATAGGAAGTAACTAGTAAGTGATCAGAACAAGCAAGAGTCGCCTATGGGAGGATTTTTCGTACGTATTGTTTATTGGAACAGCAAAAAATTGTAGCAAAAAGTTGAACTGGCCTTTAATAAGATAGGAAATAGGATCCAGAGAGCAATTTTATGCAAAAAGGGCACAACTGCTCCTGCTCGTTTGGGAATGTAGCATAAGTATGAAGCTCTGTATTACATTATAATGGGGCACCCAATAGTTCGACATCAGGTTTATATACTTGAAAATGCTTGTAATTACCTCCACACACATACACACACACAAAAATGCTAGCCATGAATGCGAATATTCATTGTTCAGCAATGTGGGGTAAAATCTTAAAACGACAGGATGAGTCTTGAAATACAATTATAAATGGTAAGGGGTGCATAACGACGGTCAGCATGTCAACAAAGGTTCTAGCACAATGTATCTCTCTCACACTAAGGCGGAAAAAGAAGTTCACTGAAATTGAAACAACTAAGCTCACAAAAAGTATCATGCTTCAAATTAGAGTGGCAGTTAAAACCTGGCCAACGACAGCGGCCAACGGAAAGAACTGCCTGCCATAGGGATTGGCGGAGGCGGCGGCAGCAGCTTGGACGTCTACGTCAACGCTGACAGAGCCATTGCCAGAATCAAGAGTGACGGTGGCTGCCACACTCAGCCTCCCCGCCCACATTTAGCATGCACAAAATATGTTGCAGGCTTTAAAGACTGGGAAAATACAAGCAACGGATTGAATGATTGGGAACTCAGCAAGGATTTTGATGGCGAAAATGGCGGAATTGGAGTAGAAGAAAGCGCCATTACCCAATAATCATAGAGGTTGAAAGTAGTAGAAGATGCTCTGTTATCCCAATCTATCTTATCTTTCTGGATTTCTGCTCAACTCCATTTCTCACTTGTTTTTCATACAAAGTCGCATTTCTGAGTTCAAGACCAATAAAACGATTTGGCGCTAACATGTCGCATGATCACGTCCACGTCAGCTACCATTTAGTGGTTGCGGGTTTGCTTTTATATTTCTTTTGGATCTCATTTTCGGTAACGACTAATGTCTATATATCAGTACGAATTAGATTCTAAATAACTAACTATAAATCCTAAATAGTAAATATGATATAGTTGATGCACCACCATCTTCATCGTTCATAATTGGTGCACCAAATTTTAGTCATTAGGTATTGATAAGACCGTTCAATTAGATTTGGTTTTAATATGAGAATATGACTGCTGAGGAACAAGCTATACTATTCGAAGTATATTATAGTAAATTATTTCCATGTGACAGGAATATTTTAGTCAGTGTGTTGAGAAATAAAATTATATGATTCCTTCATCCCCTTCAAATATACAATTAAGGGAAAATGTGCAGAAAATCGCTTATCATTCACTTCGATGTGCAAACACCTCCTTAATAATTTTTTTAGCAAACATACCTACAATATTTAATTGGATGTATGAATCCCAAAATAGTATGCGTGTCCTAGTTCAAAAAGAATCCATCCACTAACGGAAACAATAAAACAACCTTCTTTTTTCATTTCCAAAATATCTAAACAATTGATCTTTGGGATAAGGTGCAAATAGACCCTTAAACGTTTCAGTAAAAATCAAATACACCCCTATCGTTATGTTAGGTGCAAATTCATCCCCAACGTTTCAAAAATTGTGCAAATTACTCTGTTGACTTAACGGAAGTTCTAACTCTGTTATGTAGTTTCGATTTTTTCTTTTCTTTTTCTCCTCCTTACCCTTATAATGTATTAAATTTCAATAGTTGACAAAATGAGGATTGTTTTCTTTGCTAAACGTGAGATACAGAGAATAGAGGAGAAACTGAGATATGATTTAGAGTACTAAATTAAATGAGATCTACTAAATTAAATGAGATCTGCTTCGACTATGGAGTACATATACTTGTTCGTAGTTTGATACAGATTTTCTTGTTAATAGGTTATTCATTTCTAATTTTGGAGTTTGAGTTGATCAGTTAAGATTTGTTGAAATGTGCTGAACATGTTTGCTTGTCTAATTCGTGAGAAATTTAGTTTATACGTGTTATGAATTCATTTTTTTCGATCTATTTGTTTCTTTCAGTTTGATCAATTATATTTTGTGACTATTGAGAATCTTGAGTTCTTTTATCCAAGCTGGTTTTTTGGGCTGTCTGAATTTTGCAGGTGACTGATTGTGTTTAAAGAGATCATTGTCTATTTTATTTTTTATTTTTTCATGTAGAGGAAAATCATGGTGTAGTGAATGAGGATGGAGACTAATTCTTGTAGAGAAAATTCAGTTGTGAATAACTCTCCTGCCACTTGGCAGACTCCAGAAGCTCCACACAATGGGGATGGCGGAGAAAATGTCTAAGGCGGAGCTCTATTGACCACCTCTATTAGAATGTTTGTGAGATGCAAAGTTCTGATCAATCCCAATCGAGGCAAACCTTTAGATCTGATGGTGATGGTCACAGATTGATTCTGAGCTACGACATCTTGTGGGATGAGAAATGAGAGAGGTGGAGATAATCGAAGAGGATGAAGAGTTGCAGAGGCCGAAGAATGATGATCCTGGTTTGAAGAAAGATAGTTTAGTGGAGAATTCCCAATATGTGGATGCAATTATCCCCAAGAAAGCTTCTCACTTGCGGTTAGAGTCTGAAACTCTGGAATATCAAGTCCAAAGAGCAAGAGTCCTGTAAAACTGCCTATTGATAGGCGTAGTGAGAAGAGTTCCAAGAAAACATTGTCGGGTGGTTTGTTGAGGAAAAACAGGAACTGAAATAAAATATCAAGAAAATAATCATCATTTGTCAACTATTGGAATTTAATATATTATAAGGGTGAGGAGGAGAAAAAGAAAAGAAAAAATCGAAATTACATAACAGAGTTAGAAATCCGTTAAGTCAACAGGGTAATTTGCACCATTTTTAAAACGTTAGGGATAAATTTACACCTAACATAACGATAGGGGTATATTTGATTTTTGTTGAAATGTTTAAGGGTGTATTTACACCTTATCCCTTGATCTTTTTACTGGAATAGTATAATTGATAATTTTTCAGTGTATTAAAAACTGCTCCAATTTCAGCCTAATGTCAATAAAAAGTTAACTTTCTGAAATTATATTTAGAACACACTCAAATGTGAAAAACGTATGCAAGATCTTACAAAATACAAAATTAGTAATGATACATTATAAAGTTTTATAATCAATGAAACTTATGCAATATATATATTACGTACAACAACCCATTAATTTCGCACAACGTTTCCCATTTTCGAGAAATAAATAGTAGGTCCAACTATTACGTATCGCAAAATCAATGAATTGGTGTAACATCTATACATGATAGAATTTCCTTTAGGGTAACTCACTCCATCTCGAACTATGGCATACATAAACTCGTTCAGCATGGACACGCCAATAATAAGCCACCCAAGCTTACATTACATACTTGGAATTCAATAAAATCATTATCCAAACTGCAAATGTGAGGAATCACTACATACTTCTCTCTGTTTAATCTGGAAAGTCATTTATGATGTGCATAAGAAAAGCCATATAGTAGAGTGATGGTGGTAATCCCATAAATTCTTACTAGAGCGCTGCTTCTGCTTTTGCAGCAAAGCTAAGGGATGCATCATTGAATCTGTCTTGCAAGAATAGCTGCGTCATATAATAGGATACAGAAAACCATTTTTCACCTGCAAAATCCAAGATCGGTCACAATAAACGACGGCAGTCTGCCAAAATGTGTGTTTCAGTACAAAATACAAACAGTTACACTTGTACACTATATTAGAAATTCTGCAGAAAGTTGAGCAAATGTATGCCTATCACTTCATTGAGATGCATTTCACAGTAAGTCATAAACCATTGACAGTGTTTGCAACTATTCCATTCCTTAGTACTACCTCCTCCACCAAATACGTTCATTTAATTTCATTTTAGTCCGTTCACAAAAAATGTTCACTTTCTTTTTTTCGGAAACATCAACTTTACAATTTTATCCTAAACTTACCCACTTATTTACAAAAAAACCACTCATGGCCCACCTTTTTACACTCACTATCCATTAATATATTCATTTATTATCCCTATGGCAAACCTTTTAATCCCACTTTCTATTAATCTATTCATTTATTATCTACACTCACTTTACACTCATTACAATTTATTAAAACACATGTCACCAAAATCAAAGAACGAATATGGTGGACGGAGGGAGTATAAAACAACATATAAACAAAGTTAAAGTCTGTTGTACGTAACAGCCCAATAAAGTACCTACCTTTTGTATAAATTATAAGTAATTCAAAAAGAAAATGGAAAAAAAGAAAAGCTTATCCAGCACAGCATCTCAGGTTAAGACTTCAAGTTGCCTGCTCTAGAAGATGGGCAAAAACAAAAGAGTCTCCCTTTGATTTTTCAAAGCACAAGGAAGTCACCACCAGGGGGGTTACAAAAGAAAGTGCGCACATATCAAATTCAAGTTTAAGACTGCACTTTCAAGTCCACATTGTAAGAAAATTACGAAGGAGAGCAACATAGATCAGCAATTTAAACTGTTCGCCACTAAAAGTGAAAAAGACTACTATTTTGAAGAATCCAATTGTTTATAGAACACAAAAGCAATGTGTAATAAAATAGAGGTACAATGGATGATATATCCGTGTCAATATATCGCAATCGTATTTTATTGATTATGTCATGTCTCAAAAAGTTAATGCTGCTCATTATTGTCCAGTGGACTTTGAATTTGTTCCTTTGCCATGCATACTTAAACTCAATCTCCCTGATTGTTGTAGTAAATCGTGACAGCCTGTAACAACATCTTTCGTTATTGACTAGCACACCTAGCTAGAAAATTTTCCTAATAACTTGAGTTGCCCTCTTGAATTTTTTCATTAGAGCGAATCCATTTACATCAGGAGAAAGGGACACAACATGAATGTTTTACCTAAGTTGAAGATGTAAACAAATATATACCATGTACATCTGAGTGTTGCACATTATGTACCACTCGTAGCACCAACAAAAGAAATACCAGTATGTATGGTAGCAAGCACTTAATGCAGCATAACCTCCAATGAAGCTTATTTGTCTCTCTATCACCACAACTGTCAATTTCATGAGGAGAAGACTACCCGTTTTGGCATCAAACAACTAATTAGACAGTTTCCACCACAATTTCACTTTTGTGACATTAAATGAAGTTCTCAGAAAATCCATAAACTCTGGTTTTACCGCTCAGACATTTTAGCTAATTTTGGCTGTGTTCCCAGATTTCTTTGTTAAACTTATGGAGCCAGATTTTTTAAGCATCGTTAGTATCATCATAAATAGTGAAGGAAAATAGATTAAATAGGAAAGAACAGCAAACCTCTATAAAGGGCAACATGATGGTTCAGCTATCAGCAACTGCATATTTTGCTCCAGCCTCTATTTGTATATTTGATATTCATCAGTGTCTTGAACTTGCATCAGTTACATGCAGATGTATTGTTGTGTATCTGGTGTCATGAAAACTAACACCACTGAACAAGGAAACAAAGCTTAATTATGAAATCCCGGTGCTACTGGACAGTTTGCAGAGGTTTCACACAATATCCAATTCCAGAGTAGCATCAAGCCAATTGTATACTTGTATAATGGCCTGATAATTTTCACAGATCATCTTGCTTACCTGACCCGTAAAAAGAATGAGCAGTATGGAGAAAGCTAAGCAAGAACACTAACATGTAAATGTGATGTTTTCCAGATAAGAATATTTCACTATTTACCTATCAGGAAAAATGGAAAATAACTGTCAATCATAATTTATTAACTGCAACTAGATAAGTTTATGGCCAGAACAGGCTGTTCCACTCTTAGGTGAAGATTCAGAGTGGAAGAACAATGAATCCTCATTGTTATCTCCATGTCAAGAAGTTTAAACATAGCCTTGTACATATTCTCAATCCACATTAGACTCTGAAGATCTAAAAGGAAACTGATTCTGAAACCATGTTTAAGTCATCGTATCGTACTAAATCATAATGACAAAAACAAAGGCACAAGTTTATGTACTGCTATTATGGATATCAATATGACAGGATTATAGTACCCTCAAACAAAGACAGATAGATTAGAAAATGGCATTTCAATTACCACATGCACAAAAAAGGGAAAAGAATTGACTTCACTCCTCCATAATGTTGACATGAAATTTGCAGATGTATTTGCAAAATCAGAATGTGAGAACTTATAATGAATCTATGGCAAGGTTCAAGTTGCTTAATAACAAAAAACACTGGAAAGTCAAATGTCTTTGTAGGGCGTGCGTGCACACACACACACACACACACACACATATATATATATAGAGAGAGAGAGAGAGAATACCTTCCAAGTTAAAATAAATTACAATAGGGTGGAAAACTATGGAATAGAGGATTCATCATTACTGAAGAGAAAATAAGCTGTATATTGATTTTATTTGCTCTAATTTCAAGAAAACCATCTCCATAAAATTTTGAATTTCAGCTAATATTTGAAGTTTCATAAAAGATTTTAACATCTTTAGTACTAGCACAATGCCCTGTGAAGGGTAAATCATCTAATCTATGTTTTCTCTCCAGCATACAGCATATCACCTGACACTCAAAAATTGGTTCGTGAAGACAACTTTAGTTGTGTCAGAACGAGCTCTATTTGCTGCAGACATCAGAATGCTCATTGTTTGCCATACCATTCTCCACAAGGTCAAGCATTATGGTTGGGCATTCAGCTTCCTTGACCATGTCAGATTTTGTAAAAAGATTCAGTTTCAAGAGTATTCAACACATCTCCTTTCTCTCCACCTAGTTCAATAGGATCATTCCTAAAAAATCTTCTCAGCCATCTCTAAGTCTTTATCTTTAAGGTCTGACTCGGCACGGACTGCTTCTCCATATTAACAGTCGAAAGTGTATCAATGGATTTATCATCTAAATGAGACTTTTGATGGGCTAATCCATCCTCAGGGTTGGCCAAACAAGGACCTTCCCAGTGCATTCAATTTTGCCATTATTTTCTGAAAAATTCTTGCTTGCTGCTTTCAGCTGGACAATGACGAGGGCAGACAGGAGGCGTCTTATTGAGACACATGTGACACCTAAAGCCAATAAGGTTTTCAACTTTATCAGCTCCAAGATCCAGAGCATCTCCATGAAACCAATCTGCAGGTAATTGCCCAGGGAGTAAAAAAAATAAGCTTAAAGAAGTAACTGAAGACTTAAAAGAAACCAATGCCCCATCAACTGACAAGATTTTCCTTGTACTGCTTTGCCAAATACAAGTTCTATAGAGAAAAATTATTACATAACAAGATATTAACTAACCGGGTACTACTGCACAAAATAACCACTATATGAACTCAAGAGTCAAAAAGAGGGGAGAGCTTCTTAGGAAAGAGCTTAGGTAGGCAAACATTTGTGGATGTGGGTATAAATGAAGTGCAGATAAACAAAAATCTAAAGATTACCTCCACAAATTTCACAACCCACATAATTCAGTTCAGAATTATGTTCCAGTTCGTGGCAGAGGCTGCATTTAGTCTTATTGAGGATGCAATCCACCTCACCTGAAAGGAGAAGAAGCTTCCTATTCCTGAGATGCCTTTCATCACCTGGCTTTCTTGAGAGTCGCAGACCATTCAACCAATAACTGCTCGTAACAGGCGTCCTCTGCTTCTTGCAACTATTATTCTTGGGCTTCTTCTTAGACTTGTACTTTTCTGATTTAGGCTTTCTTCCCGCTTTCTTTTTTAACTTGCTGTTCTGCACTGGAAGTTTTGCAACACGTTCAGCATTCCTAGCTGAACACGCAAGGAACGACAAAAGGAACTCCTTTTTGTTTTTAGAATTCACTAGTAGCTTCCCTTTCCCCCTTTTTCTCCCTCTCCCTGAGTGTAACAGTTTTACACTTTTTGATGCGTTCTTAAGTTTTATGGACTCAGATTTCCCCTTCCTTGTATCAGTTTTCACAAACTTCAGATCCTGGCATTTATGACAAGTATATTTACACCGAGTAGTGATATATCTGGCAGATTTCTGAACGTGCCGTTTATGGAAGAAGCCTGTAGTTTAAGTAACAAACAAATTGCCATTATGGTCCATGGTAAAAGATAAGAGGCAACTATAAGAAAATGTTCAGAGATGTACACAAAGAAAACATATAGATATAGTTAGTGATTTCTCATGCCGTCATGGCTTCATCAGAAATCCTTTAGCATCCATTATTACCATTGCAAACCTAAGTAATAAAACTCAACAAAATGAAAACATAAATGTAAAAGGACGATGCAGCAGTAATTGTTAGGGTAATAAGAGCCATAACGAAGGGGGGAAAAACATTGATAATGCAAACTAAGGATTTTACCTTTGCAATGCTGGCAGCTCACTGCTTCCCTGTATATCAGCACAAGATACCCGATCAGTGACCTTGCAAATTCAACGCAACCAAAATAGGAAAAGAAAAATCATTTGAAAAAAGCATTTTTTTCAGTGAGAGAAGATGCCCACACATACTTGGGTTGTCCAGGAGAAATAATCATTTGCCGATCTAATTTGAGTGTGCACAGATAATCACAAAGCATCTATTAGTAACTATTCTTATCTTACGAAATACTAGATATAGTTTTCCTTTAAACAGGACACTAATGTTCAATGCTTTATAATCAACTATTGAAATGGAGTTCATTATCATTTCTAGGAGAAAGAATTTCCAGCTTCAAGAGAACATAACGACAAAATATAAGTGTAAAATACCTGATTAGGACATCTTTTTTACAATGCGCACACTGATAATAATCCAATCTTTCTGCTCTTGAGAAAAGATATGAAAATCCTTTTTCCTTTAACGGCTTCTTCATTAATCTACTGCTCTCACTAAATTTTCCAGACTTCATAGTATTGGACTTGCGAACAATTCTTTTCTCTTCGAAAGCTTTCAACAGGTGCAATGGAACATAAGACTCTTCAATCCAATATCTTTTCTTCTCATTCGAGGAATCTTCGACCCTTGAACCATGTTTGACAACAACATCAGGAATGAACCTTCTTTGCCAAAATCCAGAAGGTACCTGACCGCAGCTCCTCAGAACACTTCCTACAATTATAACCTTCTTAAATGACCTGATAGGTTTTTAAGTCCCTCTCTATCTTTGAGTGAAGCTTGTTATTACCAATATCATCCCACGAATATTAGCATCCAGTTCCTAACCTGCAAACATGAAAGATTCATTACCTCACAATTTGTATTAGGTTATTAACAAAACATTACAATGGTCTCAAGTAAATCCTAGTAATTCCTCATTGGAATGTTAGTTCCTGATGTCATTAGAGAGGGACATAGTTCCCAATGTGTAGTTTCCATCCGCAGACTATATTATACACAATTTGGCCAAACCCCAGAAGAAACTTTGCAGGGTAAAAAAAAATTCAAAAAAGTCAAGCTGCATCAGAAAGTCTTGTTCTGGCATTCATATTATTTTGTCCTTCATGTTAGATAGAACCGACACAGCATTAGGAATTAGGTGAAATAGACATGCCTGCAGCGCAAGCTGTTCCACGCTTCTTGAGGTCTCAACAGCAGCTCTCCAGGAATCATATTTAGTTCTCTTGGCATACTCTCCACTGTCAGGATACAGTATTCCAGGTATCTTCTTACGTCCACCTGCAACAGCTCCACACAGAAATGTTCGGTCAACTGTTGACTTGACTGATATCACAAGTTGAAGTGGGACCAACAAAGAAAACTATGAACCTTGTCGAGCAGCTTTGGAAGCCAAAGAGTGAGGCAAAACCTTCCAATTGAAGAGTGTGCGTGAGCCCCTTCCACCCCTCCACCAGAATAAACTCAGACCAGTTTCAGCATTTGAAGATGGACCGCTCGCATCGGGAGACTTGGCTCTTTTCTTGCTAATTCCATGTTTTGATGATGCTCGTGCGGAACTGCTGACAATATGAGCAGCAGAGCCAACCGTAGCAACAGAATCGACATGCTTTCTCCAGTCAGCAGATAGTGCTAGATAATGCAAATTTGACTCTAGCTGGTGGCAAAAGTCAAAATTGGAAATGTAACAGCAATGATTGGAATGAAAAAAGAACTTCAGCCTATGAGATAAGATGACTGAAACCACAGACAAAATGACAATTTATTTCCTAGTGATACTTACATCATCAGGTTTGAAATGAAAGATGTTAGAATTCCAAATTTCAAGGCGGAGAACATATACATGGAAATGCTGCAAACATGAAAGTATGAACAAATAACAGGAAGGTGGAATCATGTTAGTTTTTACGGCTTGTATTATTACCATGTGATCATATGCATGCCAATGAATTCTATTGATAAGCCCCTAAAATTTTTCAGGTATTACCCTATAGGTTGAGATTTGTGTAAGGTTCTCAAAAGAAATGAAATTTTTCCTAAGGAAGGAAACAAAAGAATTTTAATCATAATACCCGATGGGATAACTTTGCTTGTCACTGAAATAGAGATTAAACTCTTGGAGAAACTCTTATATTATTACACAAAAAATCTAAGTCAAACTAGAGAGCGGAAAAAAAAATAGAAAGCTTTAGCAAGTATAATATGCTTATTTGTTGAGCTATCAACATTTTTATTTTTATTTTGTGGGGAAGGTTTTAACATAATATATTGCCATGCAGATTCTAATCCATATTCAAGCTACACTAATTGTCCATCTTTCTATCCAAACAACCATTTCTATTAAATTTATCTGAATGTATTATATGCTATCAGATAAGATATAGAATGGGCTTGACTTATGTGGCTATCTTGAAAACCATTTTTCACGAAACCATTATTCCAAATATCTGTATTCACAACAAACAAATCTCTTTGAGAAGTAGCTATATAACTCTCACAGTGGAAAAATCAATTCAGACTACAAATGGAAGTTAAAAAATAATATGTTAGTCAGGGATGCAAATGAACTAGTTTTAATTAAGCAACTGTACAGTACAGTATAAATCAATTGGGCGCATTTGACTATACTTCGCATAGGAAAATGTACAGCTTGGCCAATTATTTGAGCACATATATTATATGCATCCATAAATATGCAATGCGGCACTTGATTTCTTTACAATCCTTTTACGTCACAGAGAACATCAGTTCAAACATTCTCTTATATGAATTTAAAGAATGAGATCATTCCCCTGGCTTCACAATAATAATTTTTGTGTACTTCCAAATTCGAAGCATCAATGATGTCACCTCCATTACCTCTAACATGCTAACTTAAATTTGCATGATAGACTGTTAGGATCCGTACAAACTGCAAATCATGCAGAATCACAAAAAAATAATTTTATTGTTTCTTCTTGAATCACGCTAAGACCTTGGTTAAGATGATAAACGTTTTTTCAATCCTAAGAAATCCAGAGTGCGACAAGTAAACAAACATGCCCCAAGCTTTCTCTTCAATGTGATGACAGACATCGCAAAACGTCTGCTATACAAACAATTTGTTAAGTCATTCTAATGAAAACAAATCACTGATATCACATGAACCAAAACATTTCCGAGACTGAATTTTCCTCCGAGTGTCCTGAAGTTATAGGTCTATTCACCCTTTCTTATAGAAAATTGTCCCAGGGCCCTGGGCAGACCTAAAAACCTGCATCAGATTTGGGTACATGTATCTTGCTAGAGTGGATATAGGGTTCCTTCTATTAGATCTGGAGTTCTATTTAGGACTTTCAAGAGTTTTCATGGAATTATTGCCATTCATACAAGCTTCAGTAGAGTTAATCAAGGGTATTGTAGACAAACTCACTCATTAAGGCTTCGCTGGAATTTCTTGTCTTACGGATAATAAAATAGTGTTTTATATGTCCATAAAAATATATTCGGTTTAATGACATGAATCTTGTTCACATAGCGTAGATACGTTCTTTCTCAAAATTATCGAGCTTCCCCAAATCTTCTGCGCTTGCTGATCAAACACTTACTGCATAATCATACCTTTTTTTTCAATGTAAGTTACTTTTATTGCTATGATTTAAGATTGGCTTATCCTTTCAAAGAGCCAGAACCTTTAACTAAACCAATAAAACCAACAAACTGATCTAAGCAACGAGAATCATAATACAGGTTCAGAAGGTATATGTGCTTAAGGAAACAGGATCCAAAAAGCCATATAAATACCTGGAGCAGCAAATTTTTCAACAACGCAATACCAGTTGCTCCACGAACACTGGCATGCCAAAGCATAGAATAGTCTGAATTTAACCATGGGCCCAACAGAAGACCCTGCAGATGATCTTCAATGCACATCATGTGGCACATGACATCAATCAGATGGTTTTTCACATTTTTTTGCGGTTGGATTTCTAAAACTTCATGCGAAAATTTCTCTACTGCTGGAATACTATCATTCATAGAAAATAAGCAATCCCTTTCTTCTTCAGGAGCCCTGCAATAGAGACACCATCCACACCGTTCATTCTTTGAGGTCATGTTTGAATTGTGGATATTTGACCAAGAAAATTCAACAAATCTATTTGATACAATCTTCAGTTGCCCTGCTAAAACTTCTTCAATAGATCTTGGGGCATCATCAGAGGTCTTATCTGCTGATTTACGAGAAAATTCTTCATAAAATGCTGAAGCTGTACGAGCAAACTCATAGCAGTTCACATAATTTGTCCCACAATGCACTTCTACTTTAGAGTTTATGGAATACGGTTTATGGCTAGAACTTTTGGAGCGAAGATTCTTCCCTTTTTCAACATTTAAAGAAGTAGATGCCATATCATGATCTCCAGCATTGACAGGTTTCTCTGGAATTTTGCAACAATCTGATGTATCAAAGCATCTTTCTGTACACTCTGGCACACTTTCCTTTAGGTTATCGGTTTTCATTGAAGTCTGAGAGACTTCAGCTGATCCTTCAGAACTTGCTAAATGATTTTCCATCTTCGGTCCATCGTTGCCAGTCTCCAGCAATGCTGCAACATGCTCAGCATTTAGATGTTCTTCGTTACTGGAATAAGTAGCAACTGTAGATTTTTCATCTGATCTTTTTCTAGAACAAGTGTCATTCCTGATAACCACTTCTGAATGTACTAAAAGCATATCATGTTTTTGCCCTTTTTCAGGAAAAGCTGACTGTATAGAGCAAGATCGAGTGTCCAAATCATTTTTGGTACCACGACTTATATTCCAGTTCTTACAGATAGCATTAATCAATTTGTCGTAGATGAATGGCCACAACTCTAGAGCTTCAATTAGTGTAGTCAAGTCATTTCTGTTGTAGGCAGAAAACATGTATTCATCATTGCTTGACTCTAACCTGCAAAGAACCACTTGAGTCAATATATATTCCATGGACATTGATAAAAATATTTAACAATAATAATTATGATGCAATTACTTATAGAGCCATAAACCTCAAGCGCACAATACAAAGACATTACTTGTCTATTTAAAGATGGTCATGGTGCTACCTCACAGGTAAAAGAAACATACTAGAAGTATTGAAAATTAAAAAACATGCTACTGGACCTTTTAGGTTAAGCCTTAGCTAAAAAAATTGAACTATCAGTACGAATGTACTATGATCTGATTAAAATGACACTAGTAGTTTGTTTGGCTTCTACTGCACAGATGAAATGAACACCATCACTAGTATTTGAAGATGAAAGCAAGACTTTTACGAAGATATCACCTGAAAATGATTCTACTGTTACTTCTATGACTATTGCGCTAATATATAATTTGTGATACACCGTAATTATTCAGGTGTTCCAACACATTGATACTGCCAAATAATGAAGAGATCACCAGTGAGAACCATACGTCATTCATAAAGTTGATGAGACTGGTCGGCAAAACATTAAAACCTCACCTCAGCATGATCCAGCACCCAAATAAAAAGCACTTAGTCAATCCTTCTCATGGTTAAAAAAGGCGGTTGTGAGGCGCGCCTCGGTGCGAGGTGCCGGCAAAGCGCCTTCGAGGCGCCGCCTTACCAGCAGACACTGTAATGTACGCCTTATCCGGTCGAGGCGCACTGAGGCGCTCCGATGCGCACGCCTCGCAATCTGATGCAAATCTGCGTTTTTTAATTTCTTTTTTTTTGTATTTTCATAATGGACTTATATGTTCTTGTTGAATTGGATATGGTCTTTCAAAAAAACAGTATAAATTGAATCAATTTCAAAAAATAACCTAATATTTCTCTCCCTAATCTGCCGTACTCCATCTCAGCGCTCCGATGCGCATGCCTCGCGATCTGATGCAAATCTGTGTTTTTTATTTCTTTCTTTTTTTTTTTTTTTTCATAAAGGGCTTATTTAGTTCTTGTTGAATTGGATATGGGCTTTTAAAAAAACAGTATAAATTGAATCAATTTTAAAAAATAACCTAATATTTCTCTCCCTAATCTGCCGCACTCCATCTCCCTCGCTCCTCACTCTCTCGCGCTCTCCCTATTCTGTCTCTCCATCTCCCTCGCTCTCCTTCCCATCTCTGGCAACCGGCGCCACCACCGGCAGCAGCAACAGTCCCCGGCTCACAACGTTCTTCTATTGGATTGCCTTGTAATTTCTTCTAGCTAAAATTTATTATATAATATATATGCATATGAATTTTGTTTGTAATTTATTATATAATATATAATATGTATAGTTTTAAAATATTGTTCCTTGCAATATTTGTTTTGTTGGCTGCTTATATATATATATATATATATATATATATATATATATATATATAGGGAGGTTAACGAAACCATTTTTATTGTGCGAGCGTGAGATGAATATGTTATGATAGTAATGATATCGCGAAAGTTAATGAATAAAAAATAGAATTTTCGCCTCTCATGGGATTCAACCTCGTGAAAATTCAATTTTGATTCATTAACTTTAGTATTCATTAACTTTCATAGCATATTCATTTTGTTTTCGTAGTTCTTAGTTCTCACGTTAAAATTGGTTCTATTTGAACCAAACTATATATATATATATATATTGATTTTAGACTTTAATTTAAATTTTTAAAGACTTATAAATACTTAAATATGAAATTATGTTTTTTTTATTTTTTCCATATATTTATTTATTTATTATTATATTATATATAATTTTTATGTATTTTTGTGATTTACGCCTCGGACCACCTCATGAGGCTATTGAAAAACGCCTCGGTGCTTAAAACGTATATTTAAACCTTGATCCTTTTTTTATAACTAATCTACAATCTATGGTGTAAGAAAAAGGCTGAAGCTCCTGGAAAAATGCATGCCCATTTATAGTTTTGAGCCTGATTTAAATGTTTAGATACAGCAGTGCTATTTGTGATACAGCAGTGCTATTTGTGATACTTCTTCCAGGATAAGTTTTCTGATTCATGAAAGACACAAAAACAAATGACTATTATGAGGGTTTCTATTGGCTCATAAAAAAGACTTTAAATGCACAAAGTTAATCAGGGAAGTTAAGTCAAATCAATACATGACTGCAGAATCAAATCATTCATTCAACACATAAAACTTGAAGGCATAAACTAGATATATTTTGAACCTCATATACTCTTGATACTAAATAGCAAGAAAAAAAAACCTCCACCGAAATTGATATAATTATGATGACAGCATCAAACAAAGAGCACAATGTTCCTAGTCTGTAGGGATAAATGATATTGGTTATGTTATCTAAATCGGCCAAGTTGATTGAGATCAGCAACAACTGAGGAACTTTACAATTTTAAGTTAGCTCCTTCAAGATTAACTCCTACAGAAGTGACAATCATAACCCTCATATTTATTAGTAAATGCATATGGTCACTATTTCTAGTCCATGATAACAAGTTGACAAGCGTCTTCTATGCAGAATGAGATGAGAGTTTCATGGTACATCGGCATCCTACTATTAAATTATTGATTGACCAAACACAAAGCCACATGACTTCAAAACTTTTCAAGGATTCCCATAACAGTATTAACAATGCAGCAATCAAATAAACAGATTCACACAAAATTTTACGTGGACTAAGGTTTTTTATTAGTTTAGATTTATTAGGATGTAATAAGAGCATGATATAATCTAACAAGAGCCAATTTGTTTATTTTTTGATCCAGCTTACTAGACTATGAGAAAGCTAAACAACGTAGGCGCTTTACTTAAACAATGTTATCATCTTTTAAACTCTCGCCTTCTCTCCATGATCAGTCTTCATTTGTATAATCCACATCTTCAAGAAACAAATTACAAGAAGAGTTACGTTTATGCAATCAGTTCTCACCACAACCACTTAACATCAAACTATTATGGTAAAACTGAAATGAAAACTGGGTATCTTACTAAGAAGACAACTATATAAGCACCAGTGAGAGCATCAGATGGGAGAGATCAAACCATCGACCACAAAACTCCCTTTCATAAATGTACAGGTAAAATGAAAATGTATGTTGAACTTCAAATAAAGCAGAGAATGTTAAGGCATAACTTTTACCTATTTCCTTCTTCCAATGCCATAATTCCCACAACTCATTAATTAAACACTTTATAGCTAAAGCATCTATAAGTTTAACATACTCACTTAGACATGGATAATGCGGTAAAAATACTATTAACTTGTAGAAAAATAAATGCATGCAATGTCTTAGCTAACTAAGAAAGGAACTTACACCAACAGGTAACCACAGCTGCTATAGTAAAGTCGTCCATAGGGATCAATCCCCAGCAGTTCTGCCCTTGGGTTGACTTACTCACTTTCATCCAAGGCTTATCCCTTTCAATCAGACATTCAGGGCAATACCAATCACCGTCAGGCAACATGCTGCTGACAACCCCTACGCACCTTGAATGAAATGCTGCAGGGCAGCCATCACAGCATATCAAGTTCCCGTCCATCTTACACAGGCAGCATTCATCAATGTTCCAATCTGCAGGTTCCTCAGCATCATCTCCTGTAATGCAGGAAGTGCTAGCAACATCAATTGTGCCCTTTCTTTTTCTGCTGCTCTCAAGTTTCATATTTCTGTCCAAATCTGTTGCCAGAATCCTTCTGTTCAGCTCCAACTTAAAGGCTTCCGTTTCAATTACATCATCACAGAGATGCTGCAGGATCTCAACCTTTGCTGAAATCGGCAGTTTGTAACAGTCATTCTGAAAGAACTTTAGTTGACAAAGATCTAAACCAGGAATATGACCAGGACTATGCAATAGCAGATACTCAACCACATACATTGGCCATGTAATCAAGTCGAGATAATCCCAATTAAGCGACCTACATTATATTTCGATGTGGATATATAAGTACAACAAATGGATTTCAAATATAAATGATTGATTTCTAGCAGGACTGGAGATATTACCTCAAACAATCAGATGCAGAGACAGAGCCTTCAGCTGCAAGGGTCTCCAAATGTTTTCGTAATGTTTTTAAAAGAGAAACATGAATGGAGTCCAACAACAATGATGAATCACTACATTTAACAGAGGCTACAAAATCATCCAGCTTGAAGGGGCTTAGAAATAGCAAAGTACTAAATGACCTCAGAAATGTATAAACAGAAACCAAATCAAACAGTGAAACTCCAATTAAGTCCATGTTGCAAGAAGGTGGTGGCAAGTTCACCTTGGGTGGAAGAGCAACATGACAGGAAAATTTTCCACGAGCTGCCACTGTCACCCTTTCTTGAGACACATTGCTTATGGCTGGAGAAGACAATTGCGGATTGATGCCAACCAACTCTGCTTCATTAAATACTTGGTCTACATCAGATAAAGCAGCTCGTTTTGCTCTACGACTACTCCTTCTCAATCCAGTCTCAGGAGTTGTCAAGGTAACATCATTATTTGGTAACTCTCTTCTTTTTCTACCTCTTCTCCCCCTCGATACTGTTTCTGAGATTCCATTATCATGATCAACTAAATCACTAACATTTTTCAATGGGGTTTCATCTCTTCTTTCCAACTCTAAGTTCGTATTCCTGTATCAATATCTAATTGTGTGGCCAATTCGATATTGTTATTTGATACAACCTTTTCTTTCTACCCTTCTCTTGACTTGCACAGTTAATGGAGCCGCATTCTCATTATCAACCACATTGGCAGAGTTCTTCAATTGGTTAACGTCTTTCTTTTCTACGTAAACGACATGATCCACCTTATCTCCACCTGTCTTCTCTAAAACTCCCCAGCATCGTCCTCCACCAACTCTTCCTTCATCTGCATATGTTCCCTAGAACAACCATTTTCACCCGCTCCAAACCGCGCATCACAACCTTCCAAAATTCTCACCTCATCCTCCATTAGTTGTAAATTCAAGTCAAAGCATCGCCTTCTCTCTCATCACTCAATTTCTCAAACCCTCATCCACGTCCAAATTCAAATCAATCATTTTCTTTTCGCTAGGAGTCTTCTTCGACAATTTCCTTATTAGGTATAGCCCTCATCCAACTCTAAATTCACCCCCTCATTCAAATCCAAGCCATGCAGCTTAGTCCCACCACCATTCACTTTACCCCCATGACCATCAGCTTGCAGACAATTAAAGGCATCATAATTCAAATCTAGTATTTCAGTCAAATTCAAGTCAAACTCCCCACCATCCCCATCTCTTAAACTGTCAGAAATAGCACAATCTGCTGAATTGCCATCATCCTTACCTGTAACACCAATGCGGCGTCGCTTCTTCGGCTTGCGCCCCATTCTCCCAGCAGACGATCCCGACGGCTGCGGCTGCGGAGCCTCTACGGACATCAAGAGCGAAGAGACTTCCGTCAACTCCAATTCCTCGGAATCTCCGTCGTCGTACACGATCTTGAAAAAGCCAGTAGCCGCATCGTATGCCTTTACCAAACCGAAGAACGTCCCGTGCCCTTGGAACTTCTTCTTCACCTGTCTGCCAACGTACTCCATCCCCCAATTTCAGGGGGGGGGGAAATCCTTAAAAAATTAGAAACCGAAGTTGAATTGAGGAAATGAAGAATTAGCAAGTGCGAGAAACCCCAGCAGAATTGATCTGCAAAAAGCCCTATGACTAGAGAGAGAAAATGGTTGAAGCGGGTAAGAGGGGTTTTGTTTCTCTCTCTAAAATGGGAAAAGTTCGGTGTGCTGATGGTGTGAGGGAGTGGGGACTACATAAGATACAGCACAAACGAATTGTGAAGGGCCGAGTAACGCCTTTTACGTGACACGGTTGATTTCATTTATTATGATAATTAATAAATTTATATTCTTTCTATAATTTAAGGGCTGTGGAAACTTAAGAAAAATAAGAAGTAAATTGATTGGTTGGATTTCGAACAGAATACTGTGTTTCCTTTGTATTTGTCCTTTTTCTTTTGTTAGAACTATCACATATTAAGATGGACTCTCGTTTTTAGCGTAAAAGATGATTTCACAATTATATTAAAAATTGAATAAGTTGTATATTTGGGGTCTTTTATTACCCAAAAAATTCAAAATCAGTGTAAAAAGATTACACTAATCCAAAACAAATACTTTGCAAAATCTTACTTAAAACTGATTTTGTAAAGTATTTGTTGTGGATTATTGTAATCTTTTCACACAGATTTTGAAAAATTTTGGATAATAAAAGACATCAAAAACATTGTGATCAAACAGGAAAAGACGATGACTACTAAAGTTGAATTCTATTTACCTTTTTTCATAGGATGGATAGATCCCCAAATATGGCGGATAGATCCCCAAAGTTAATATCCCCATCAAGGGGATTGAATTTAGGGGATAGATCCCTGGGTTGGATTTTAGAATCGAGATCAACATTCTAATATTATATTGAGAGAGAGAGAGAGTTGGTCTTGGGTGCGGTCAGTCGCATGGTGCAGTCGGCCCCAATTCTTTTGTATAATTATTTTTTAATAAATTTTTATTATATCCTAATTATAATTAATAAACTCTAATTAGAAATTAATAAATTTTAATTAAAAATTAATAAATCCTAATTTGGGATTAATAAACCCTAATATTGTTGAACTCTAATTGGATGTATGTACTTTACATTCGAATGTACACAAGTTTTTAATATATATATGATTTGGATGAAATATAAAATAATCTTAATATATAAAAAATGAATCATTAATTTGTTGAATGAATTCAAATATTTGGGTTCGAATTTTTGAGGGCATAATTTTATTTTTATTAATTAAGACACTTTCATCACGAATGCAAAATGATTTCATAAATTCGTAATTTATACTTTAAAAATAGTTTTTACAATAATCATTCTCTATGCATATGTTTTTTTTCTAAGATAGGGGTGATACAAGCAAGAGTTTGGTGAATGCCGAATAACTATAAGAGGAAGAGACATGCTTGAATGTTGGGATCCCTGGGAGGGGGGGGGGGGGCACGCAACCCAGTAGATACACTTAAGCACTTTAGTCTTTTATTTACCTTTAATTATTTATTTTTTCACAAATTTATTTAATTGTGGGTTGGGCTATGCTATTAAGCCATAGTCATGAGTAGGAATTGTATTACTAATCCCTTTCGGATTAGAGATGTCGAAAAAGTTGGGAAGATACATAGGGAAGAGATCAAATCAGAACGAATTCCTCTAAAGAAATTATGAACTAATATATTTTTTTTGAATTTTATATAATTTAGAATTGTTGTAAATAAATAAAAAATAACACAAAATAAGCAATGTTGTATATATAAATAAGCAGATTATGGAATAAGCATCGTTGTGTATATACATAAATAATGTCGTATACACAATAAACAAGCATGGGTTCCTTCACCAGAAATTGTTCCTAAGGGAACCCACCCGCCTCAGGTGCTATATGTCTATATATTAGCTAAAATGTTGTTATTTGTTAGTTAAACAATACTTAGGGTTTTTCTCGTGTGAATAATAAGACAAGGAGCCTTTCACAAGCTATATATGAAGTTAGATTCTGTCTATGGAGCAGAAGCCTTTCAAGGGTGTTCATTCGGATCCAAAAAACTTCGAAAACTAAAATGAAAGAGAAATCACAAATAGACTGAACAGAATTAGAATTTTAAATCGAATTGAACTTGTTATTTATAAAGTAAATTTTTTACTAAAATAATCAAACGATATTTTTGAAGATTAGCAAACAAAGTAACAAAATTTGATTTGACTAGTATATTGAAATCCCCTAAAATTTTAAAGATCTCATATTTGATTATGGGTGGAAATAATAGGATCGTAGAGTCTCAATACCTTTTAAATTCTTAAAGGATAGCTAATCGTTATAATTTTTACGATAATTGCTTTAGTCATTGTACCACTAAAATGATTGTGTCATGCCAAAGTTATAATTGTAGGAAACTTACTTTTAAAATTCGAAGTGACAAAGAGAGGAAGAACCAAAGAAAACAGTGTAGCCCCGTGACAAAATTCTTGGATCCGCCCTCGTGTATATCTCAACTTATTCAATCTATATATCATAACACAAATCCTTACCGAGAATAATTCCAATATAACTACAACAGCGAATTACGTATGTGGGCGCCAAATTATCTGAAAAAAGAAAGAAAGAGGTAGAGTTAACTCGGTAGCGATGTGTTGAAAGAATTCACTCATTCAATATTGAATCAGAAGAGTTTCAGTTTGAAGATAAGAGAAAAAGAGTTAAAGAAGAAGAGACTAATCAGTTACGAAAATAAAAGTGATGTTGTTTTTGTAAATGAAGGAGAAAAAGTGTTAATGAGAAAATGATTGAATAAGTATTTACATTCTAAAGTATTTTGAGGTTTACATGTTTCTTTAATATACCATAAGAGACAAATACTCATGTGTATGTGCGCATACCATGGGCACTATTTAGTTCAAAAAACCATCGCTGGATAATTACATGGTCTTTTGTGTGAGCACAGTGCAACCGAGTGCACAAGAGACCATCTCATCATAAAAACTTGTGAGACCGTTTTACAAAAAAAAAAATGTGTGAGGTAAATCGAGATTCGAATCTAAACTCATATCTTTATATTAAATTTGGAAGTGTGAACAACCATATTATTCGTAAGACGATCTAACACAAGATTCTTCTACTTTAATTTTTTTCCATCTCATCAATACTAACGAGAGTTATAAATAGACCACACTTTAAATATTGATGAAATAGTGCCAGTAAATTGATTTCGTTTCTAAAACAAAATCTTGCCCACTTTTACGGACCCGAGTGATCGCATTGGTAATTGGAAAGCTAAGCAAAACGATATTGTTTTAATTAATGTGGAAGCTAAAACTTCATGTCATTTTTTTCATGTACATATTTTATTCAGCTTTTCAGTTGCCAACATGACTATCTGATATCGGAAAAGTGGATAGGATCTAAATTTATTTAGTTTATATGATTATGTCAATATGGAAAGTCTGGTATATTTTTTGTTTAAAGGCAAACTATAATTTAGAAAGTGATGTTAACTCAATTCCGTACGTGACAACATATAATTTTACTATACATATCATTTATGATCATTTGTAGCTAACCTAATAATTTTAAATTTTAAAAATCAGTTATTAACCTCGCATGGATAATTGATAATTATGTGTGGATATTTTTTAAATTTGCCACATAAGCCTAACAAAGTTTGAAAGAAATTTGATTAAATTATAAAATGAAAATTTAAAATGAATTTAACGCTATAAACTTTGTTCAAACTTATTAATTATTAATAACTAGTAATTATATGAGTAATTAACCACACGTATAAAGCATGCATGGCTTTGTTTAAACGCAAGTTAACATAGTTTAACAGCAATTTGGTTAAATAAAGAACTAAATAATGATATTAAGGTAACAAAATGCGAATGAAAAGTTTTCCCTACGTATTTTAAATGTCAAATTTTATTAAGTTATCTAATCACACATTTTCTAATATATTGTGAACAAACTACCAAAAATTACTATGTGTGGTAAATTTATATGTGACTAAATTTCTTATACAATTTTATTAAAGATAAATGTACAATCAATAATACCATACATCTATTACTATTAGTGAAAATATTACAAAACAAAAACATTCAAACCAAAATATTTATTTATATGACATTAGTACTCGAAATTATTCAATTATTCAACCAATACATATAGAAGCGCAAAGTGAGCATCTTTATACTTAACTTGTCGATATTTTATGTTTTGTAATCAATAAATCTTGTAAAACTATTTGAATTAAAATTAAATAATAGACTATTTTTATGTTATCAATAAAAAAACAAAACATGCCACTCAAACACATAAACTATAATTAATTAAAATACTTAAAAATATTTTATCTTTTTTTAGTTGCGAGAATGAGGAGGGATTGAGATTTGTACCATGATCTCTCACCCTTACATAGAGGAAGAATAATACTATTGAGCTACAATAAGAATACTATTGAGCTACAATGCTCTTTGATGAATAATTAAATATATATTAATTAAGGTAAATAATTAAATATAGTATTTATTAATAAATTTAAATAATATGAACTAGAAAAATACAGATACCCACTATGTTCACCTGAATTTGGATAAGTATAAGGATTTCGATAGTTATTAAAATAATTTGGACAAATTGTATTCTTAAGTATTGGGGTAACTACTGAAGTTGCACTCACTTGAGAGGCGGAACAGTAAAACCAATAACTAACTCAGTTGATTAAGAGTAAATAAATAAAATAGATAAGATAAGATAAATAGTTTATATTCATCCTTTAAATATGGCAATTTCTTTCACTTCCTCTTCCCGGTTTGAAATGCTGTCACCCTCTTACTAGACCTTTACTCATTAATTGCACACCAAATAATAGAGGTCTAACTTCTATGAGTGTCACGGGGGACAATAATTTCTAATTACATGAATACAAGAATTTCCAAAGAAATGTAAAAATCAAAAGCACATACTAAATCGTTAGTATTAATTTCAGAGTTTCCAAGATAGTAGGTAATTAGAGAAGTATGAATCGAGGACCTAGACTTACACTGAAAGACATATAAATCAGTCAAATTTAAACCATATTGATATTTCATCTAATTCAGAGTATCGGACGTTAATGCTAATGCTATGTTAAGCCATTATTTCTCATAATCTTTTAAGTGAGAACACAAATGTTAATGCTAATAATATATTGCATCATTATTTCTCACAATCTTATAAGTGAGAACATAATCGGTTCACTAAACTATAACACGTCTTTGGTAAAATCCAAAATTTTGTATTTAATGGTCTGACGGATCAAAACTCGTTAAAGAATGTTCATATTCGGATTCAAAACTTTTCAACATGATAGCACTGGTGTTTGGTTGTAATTTGGATTCAAATCTTATCATGTTCGATTATCTAACACAAGATGCCCCCTCGATAAATATCTACAAAACTGTCTAAATTGATTGATCAACAATAGTACCCAACTACATGTTGTATCCCGTCCAAAAAAAAAGGAACATGCATGGACCCCCGATTAGTGGCTTGAAGATTGATGTAGGCAGGCACCATTTAGTCATTTACTCATCCAAAAGTCCATCCAAAACCCAAGCCCCAAAAAGAGAAAATAAAATAAATAGAATATGAGGTAGGGTAGTTGGAAGTAATTTTTTTCAAGTTGATGTCACAAACCATAAATTTATGGGGAGATAAGAATTACATTTTTGGAAGAAACACAAAGAGGGCATGTGATTGCACATGTTGATGGGCTCACCCATCACACTCTATGTTTCTTTTTGCACATGGATTATAAGCTGTGGCCCAATACTCTGCCCCACTTTTATTTGCTCTTCGTCCCATTTTTATCCTTGCTCATGCAATTCAACACCCCTATTTCAATAGAATGGAACTTTTTTAAAATAAATAAATTAGAAATATGATGTGATAAAGTTTTAATGTGAGAGTATGGATATTCTATCAGATTGTAGTGTGCACACTTATTTGATTGTCTATATATGTGGTTGTCTGTTGTTTATATTAAAAATCTATAGAAACTCAGTATTTTAGGAATTACAATAGTCGTGTTCGGATAAACTACTTTAGTAATCATTTTTTCATTCTTTTTATCCGTAGATGCTTTCACCTAGGGGTGTGCATCGGTCGGTCGGTTCGATCGATCGATCGAAATTTTCAAAACCGAAAACTAAACCGAACGAATTTTTTTGAACCGAACCAAACCGATTTATAATTTCGGACAAATCGAAAATCGAACCGAAAAAATCGATCGGTTTCGGTCGGACCGAAATATAAATTATATATATATTTTTTCTAAATAAACATATTTTTATCCTAATTATTTAATTAAAATATTAATTAATTATTATATAAAATATATAAATATATAAAATAATAGTTACGGTTCGGTTCGGTTACCGATCGAACCTAAACGTAAAACCGAACCAAAACCGATTTTAATTAAAATTTTGAATCGAACCGAAACCGATTCAAAACCGAACCAATCGACCAAACCGATCGGTTCGATCGGTTTTTCGATTCGATTCGATCCATGCACATCCCTACTTTCACCTAGTAGGTACATGAGGGTGTATGAATATCTAATCTAGTTATTTTCATTTTTCGAGATGGGATGAGGATGAGAGTATAAAGTAGATTCAATATAACAGTATAGATAAGGATTGAGATATAGACAGAGATAATAAATAATTACATAGCTAAAATTATCAAATCCTATCAAATTTTGACTCATTGCCATCCCTGGAGGAGCTATCATTAAACCCTGGATATTGCCTTTAAATAACATTGTTTTAACATAAATGGACCCCAAAGCGATAAAAATCCCACCACCAAAAGAAAATGAGAAGCATATTAAGGGATTAAAATTTAAAATCCTCTATCCTCACTACTCACCATATTTCTCTCTCTTACTTTAGTAATATATATAAATTGTTCTCTCGAAAATTGGAATGAGTCGGAAATTAGCTTTCATCTAAATTTTAGATCATTATTTGAATAGAGTTAACATATATTATCTGAGTTTCAAGGAAGATCATGATTTTATTTTACTATCCAATAAATAGTGCTCAACTTAGTTTACCGTCTAATTATGATGGAGAGGCCAGATCATTAACTAACATGACGATTCAACAATTAATAATGGGGTGGTCTACTGTGAGCGTGCAGTGAGACTCACCCCTAATTAATTAATTTTAATTAAAATTAATTAATTTAATTAATTTTAATTAAAATTAATTAATTTTAATTGTAAATTAATAAATAATAATTTTGAATTAATAAACTCTAATTATTAATTAATAAATCATAATTTTGAATTAATAAACCCTATTTGAAATTAATAAACCCTAATTTTCAATAATAAACCCTAATTTTAAACTAATAAACCCTAATTTTGAATAATAAACCATAATTATGAATTAATAAACCCTAACTTTGAATTAATAAACCCTAATTACGAATTAATAAACCTCAATTATGAATTAATAAATCATAATTATGAATTAATAAATCCTAATATTAAATTAAAATTATAATTATAAATTAATAAATTTAATTATAAATTAATAAAATCTAATTATCCTTACTCACCATAATTAATATATAATTATTTTAACAAAAAAATGGTGAACTCCGTCGTTTTTGTCATTAATAATAAAAATCTAATTTAGTCACTTAAGAGAATCCATAGAATGTTTATGGAGACAACTTCCATTCTTCCACATATCATTCCCCCTCTGCTATAATCCACAGCCATTTTATTGTGCTTTTATATTCAAGATTCAAGAGGTTAGGATGAGGGGCAATATTGTCACTTCAAATGGATCAAATATTGCTTTATCTCTCATGCTGAGACTGTAGTATAACAATCATGTGCAAACATATCCACTGGAAGATTGAGATACACACATTTAACCCCCAAAATCTCTATATATACCACTCGATTTCTTCATTGCTTCAAACACCTCATTCACTCTCTCTCTCTCTCTCGTTCAATTTTTCTTCTTGAAATGGCTACCAAATTCATCTTCCTTTGTATCTCATCTTTGCTGCCACCATTCTAGCCCAGAAGCAGGTAATGCTGCAAGTTCTTGTGCAAAAAAAAAAAGTGTCTCACAACTTTACATTGCTTATACTGATAGTGTATTAACTACCCTAGTTAAATGCACGCTAGATTCAAATTCCGATAAGAAAAACAAAATATAAGATTGTATTATTGGATTATTGTGCAGGCCTCTAGCACCAAGCTACCAGCTTCTCAAATGCATCCACAGGGAACTTCCGAGTAAAACCAAATACTTATTTTCCTCATTTATCTACATTTTGCAAAGCTATTTTTCCATCACTAGTTAATGTATTTTCTGAATTCCTCTTGCTGCAGTATGGTCAAAGTGAAGGAGCCTCCGCCCTCAAGGTGAGTACGGAAACATAAAATCATACTCACAAGTTACTCACATCAAAATAGCAACAAAATCTAGTTGAAATCAATAAAATTTCAACAAAATCTCACCATATTATGTCCACGGAGTTGCCTAAAGATCCGCAAAACAAAGAAGATTAGATTAGCTTATATGGCTGTATATGCATTGCATTAAGAGTAAGAGTTGAATGTTTACGTTTGGCAGAGTGCGCACCCAGATGCACCAACAGATGCTCAAAGACAGCGTTCAAGAAGCCGTGCATGTTCTTCTGCCAGAAGTGCTGCGCCAAGTGCTTGTGCGTGCCCCGGCACCTATGGGAACAAGCAAGTCTGCCCCTGCTACAACAACTGGAAGACCAAGAGGGGTGGCCCCAAATGCCCATGACTCACTTATGTTGCAAGTTTCTTGTTAATTTTCTATGCAACTTTGTCTCAACATATCACTAAGCTAGTTATGCTATTTGGTTGATCTATGTATATGTATACTGTCTTATATTAGGCAGTAATGTAATGTGGGAGAGCAACACCAAGCAATTTCTGCTAATCTAAAAAAATAGCATTACTTTTTCTTATGTGAGTTTTTCTCAGCACAAAGCAAATGTAAGAGAGCGAGGCATAACAATGAAATATGGGATGATGAAATGGGAAGCATATAGGCAAACACACTGCCTGAATTTTAGCTATATCTACAAAAACTGTGAGCAAACAATGAAAACAGAAATAGTACAACACTAAAAAACACTCTACACCTAAATCAGACAGTATGTTTGTTCCTCTACAAATGAAGCAAGTAGTAAAATAAGGTGAATCGACATAGATTTCACCTTCTATTCCTCCATGCCGATACTGAGAGAAGGGGCCGATCTTGCCAGCACATCACCACGCAACCATTGTCTTCTTTGATCTTATAACCATCACAGTTATAACTCTGCAGCAATCTCTTCGCCTGCAGCATAGCATAATAGCTTAGTGGAACGTTTCCAAAACCAGCTAACTCGAATCTTTGATTCCACTTCTCGAGCCTCTCATGCCTCTGCATCCTTTCAACTCCCTCACATGCTATAATATTCTTGATCTCCTCACCGAAAAGCATCTTCTCCATCTTCAGTCTCTCAAGAGACGCTCTTGGTAACGCAGACTCCAAGCAATCAAACAGAGCAGCGTAGAAGTACAAAGACTCCGACAGCCTCTCCATCAAGCTCTTCCCGTTGTGGTCAGAGTCTTGCTCTGTCACCACCATAACTTTGGGAGACAGACCCCATAAAGCATTAAGATAACCATCAATCTTAGGGGAGGAGAGCACGGCTGGTGAGGGCATCGAAGACAATGGTGATGAAGAGGCAGAATCAGTACTTGGACTATAACCATTAACCATATCCTTCTCGAGCAACTCGCCTAATGTCCCTTGATTCATCAGCCCGGCCCTTTGCAAGTGCACGCCTACGCCTTTCATAGGAGCCAAGGGGGACCTGTTCCCACCGGCATCAGAGTTAGAAGCTAGCAATGTATGCAGCTGCATTATCGAACTAATAGCTAGCGCCTCCCCTGTTTTCACTCGTAGCTTCTCAACATCAAGATCCTCCAATTTGCTCACAACGGGGTTGAACTGAAACGGTAAATCCAACTTCTCAGCCTCCTCAATCAAGACATGAGCAGTCTGCTCCAACACCTCCCTCTTCTGATGGATGCCTGTGATCCTCAGATGAGGCGGCCCCTCAGGCCGAGCACTCAGGTCTCGGATGAGAGCACACCACTGCATGGGCTCAGTCGTGTTCAAGTCAATCACATGAACCATCTTCTCCCCTTCCATGGCCTCAATAATAGCTTGGTTACTAATCACAAATGCCACCTTAATAAAAGGCAGGAACTCGAAAAACATCTTCCTAACATGGATTTCTTCAGCCAAAACCGATATTCTAGTCAAACGGAAGGCCTTGTAAATGCCCGGCCAGGCTCTAAGGATCCTATCAGCGAGAGCCTCCGAGAAATAAGAGGCGATTCTCTGCATTGTGTCGCCGTCAGGCGACGCAATATGGGAAATTTGATCAAGGGATATATTTGCATGCTCGAGGCTACCTGATGCAACGTGGTTTGCGCAAGTGATTAGCAAATGGATTAGGTATAATCCTCTCTCTTCGGGTTTGAGGTCCTTGAGCCATGGATAAGGAGACATTAAGCTAGGCGGTGACGACGACGACATCGTCGGAAACATTTGCAGCGGAGATGAAGAAACAGATGAAGATCCGTCTTCTTGAAACATTAGTGCAAAAGCAGAAGAAAAAATGTTGTCTTGAAACGGACGGCGAAAACAGGCAATTTAGACAATATTTTTGAGTCCGAGTGAAAATTTGGGAATTGAATTAACGAAATTTCCTGAAACAAGGCAAAATCATGCATATGAATCCAGTTAGTTGAGGTTTTTTTAGAATTAAAGGTTGAGACAGCAAAAATCAAGTAAAACATGAAAAGAGAGCAAGGGAACTCGATGATAAAACTTGTGCAAATTTGAAGAACTCACCAATGAAGCCAGGACTTGTCAATTCGTTAGTGGGTTTTGGAATTCAGAAGAAACCCACGAAAAGCCCCATGCAACTAGCTCGGAGGCATGAAGCTTCTTACAATTCTTTGTGCTGGAGAGAGAGATGTTTTGGAATCGGTGGGATTTAATTTAAGGAGGAGAGAGAGAGAAAGGATTAGTCAGTGTAGGAGGATTTGTTAGATGGCAGCATTGTCATTGTGGGAGTAAACTGTGAGAACAAGTGCCCATTTTTGAATTTTGTTCTCATTCTACGATATCTCTCGTCATTTTCTCTCTTTTCACACTACGCCTACTCCTCTCTCTCTCTAGACACACAGAATTACTTGGGCTTTGGAAATTCCTACCATCTTTCTCTTTTTCCTTGAAAAAGATTAATATAAAGAAATTGAAAAATAAAATACAGAAAACCTTGTTCTTGTTGGATTTTTCCAGCAAGGATCCCCTCATTTGTCACTAGCAGAGGAAGGCTCTACTACATCAATGAATTGAACCTCTCAAGCGGTGGCATTTGGTAGACAATCTGATAATTGAACCGTATCTATTGAAAAATATAGGGCATTGAGTATATAAAACATATGGTCTAAATGATCTTGATCTGTCTATTAGATATGACTAGTCAGATATTTCTAACATAAATTTTTATGTACTTTCTCGACACTTTCTGATCTTAATTGTTTGTTTAAAATTGTAATTTTGTTGTGAATTGAGTATCATGTTAAGGGACTATATGTAACTTTTCAACTCATAATATGCATAATTATTTCTCATCATATATTTCGCACTATAAATCTTTAAGGTTCTATTGAAGATCTAGGCATTATCTTGTAGTGTTTCTGACCTCAATCCCTATGCTTACTGCCGACCCTTAACACCATAAACGTAATACCAACCTAATTTCAACCTAATCTGCTTATTATTGTGCCATACATTGGCGAAATCATTTCCATTTATTTGCTTAATGTAGCACATGCTATTCAAAGTTGATTTCGATATTACTTGTAGACCTCTAGATGATTCTTATTATTTAGAAACACTTAAAGACATTCAGAAGTTTATTTTGACAAGAAAATTGAGTGACCTTTTTTATGTTCTGTTTGAAAATTAGTGCAATAGATTTGCTGGAAAATTTGATAATCTTTTCAAATCTGACCAAGCTAATTCCAGAAGAGATTTTGCATCCAACTAAAAGTTCAAAGCAACCATTTCTTGAAGTCGTATCAGGAAAAAAAAAGATGGACAACACAGAATTATCACACTCTAGTACTCTTGTTTTCTAATTGCTTTGGCAGGATCAACAAGAAATTGACTCTCTCTCTCTCTCTCTCTCTCTCTCTCTCTCACACACACACACAGAGGGACCCATATGTTTGTGTTTTGTATTCGGAACTACTTTTTAATATGGTATGTTTGTCATGACATAAGGTGGAAGGGGAATCAAGGGGTGCCTAAAGTGTTGAATATTCTTGAAGCATCACTAAGCTCCAAACATGACCTAACAAAGCCAAACAACGTGCGATCAGTAGTTTGTGAATTGCAAGAAATTCTCGTACATACTTCCAACCACTGTTTTTGTTTCTCATGCACCTTCAAATTGGTATTATCGGCTCTTTCAACCAACCATCCAAATCTATACATCACATATTTTAGGATTTGCCACTCATCCCATCACGCCCCTTTCCACCCACTGCAGGTATATATATATATATAGAGAGAGGGTTCAAATAAGGAACCACTTTTATCCTACAACCCAAGAACCAATGAATTTCTTATGAAAGTTGATGAATCCATCGAAAGTTAATGAATTCCAAAATTCTAAAATCTTCACACGGGTTCGAATCCATGAAAGGTGAAAATTTTATTTTTTGGATTCATTAACTTTCACAACGATTCATCAATTTTCATAATAATTATCATTTTTATTCTCACATTTCACGATAAAATGATTCTCACGTGAATATATATATATATATTAACGTGAGAACTCATCTTTTGAGAACTTGAGAACCACGATATGACGTTAAAGATAATGCACAAAAAAAGATAAAGTTGTGCATAACGAAAACTTTCTAAAATTATTGACAACAAAATAATTTTAGAAAGTTTTATGACAACTTTATACCGCTTTGTGATCATCTTCAACGTCTTATGATGGTTCGTAGATTCATAAAAAGATGTTTCATTGATCCACTATATATATATATATATATATATATATATATATATATATATATGAGTTGGATCAGGTGAAAACTCATCTTTTTTGAGAACTTGAGAACTATTCACGACGTGTAAAGTTGGTGATCAAAATCTATAAATGTATGTACAACTAAAACATACTAAAATTATTATACAACAAAACAATATATATATAATCATTTCTTATTTCCCAACTTTTAGCATTTTGTAGAAAATATTTTCAACTAATGTTTTCTCTTCAAAAACCTTCAATTTTAGGAAAGTTTGATTTATGTCATACTTTAAGAATCTGGCAAAGGAATGAGGAATCACCTCTCTCGGATTCTTAAGTGAATTATACGTTGATTTTTTTTTTCACCTAACCAAGGGTTAATCATGTTTTGTATTTATAACTTTCAACATTTTTCAGAATATGTCCCCACTAACCTTTACACCTCAAAAACCTCAACTTCGGAAAAAATTTGGTTTTATGTTCCGCCTTATAGAATCTGGTGACGAAATAAGGAATCATATTGTCAGATTTTTAGGTGGATTGTAAGTGATTTTTTTCTTAGATGGATTTTTCTTTAATATGAAATATCTTTTGCAATTGAAGATGAAATAGGTGGAATATTCTCTATTGTTGGGCCAAGAAGATGGTTTCAGGAGCGGTGACAATTTGCCGTTGGATAGGCGATGATCCTTGCTAGAGATTTTAGGAGAAGGGATAGGGATTTTTAGAAAAAAGGAGTGGTACACTTAGGTTGCGTTTACTTTTCATGATTAGCATTTTAAATGATTGATTATTTGATAGATTAAATGTACGAGAAGATAATTTTTATCTATCAATCATTTGTTTACTACAAAGGATTAATGAATGATTAAAATTGGGATAAATAATTCTTCATTTATTTGGATGATTATTTATATCCTACCTATAATGGTTGGATTAAAATTAATGAAGAACAATTCAAAGGATTAAAATAATCCCGGACTTTGAGATATCCTCAAATATTAATCCTTAAAAGTAAATACTTGATTAGATTGGATTAATTTTATCTATCCAACCTAATCATGCAAAGTAAACACCACCTTATAGTCTATAGATTAGGGAGGGTCCTCACATTTGAGAGAGAAAAAGAGATTTTCACAAAAATAACACAAAATCAACCTAAGCATAAAAAACGATGTAGTTTGATGCTTAGGAGAAAAAAAATCCGTATTTAATCACCTATGAATTCAGTGAGGTGATTCATTATTCCATCAACGTTCGTATAAATGGTACATAAATCAAACTTTTCTCGAAGTTGAGGATCCATATATAATCCATCTAGGAATCCGATGAGGTAATTCATCATTCTCATCATTCCATTAGCAGATTTTGTAAAATGTGATATAAATCAAACTTTTCTCAAAATTGAGGATTTGTTTAGGTGGAAAAAAAATTCACATATAATATATCTAGGAATCCAGTGAAGTGATTCATTATTCTGTCATCATATTCTATAAAGAGGGACATAAATCATTTTTTTTCTCAAAATTAAAAATTTCCGTTGAGTACAGTACGTGGAAACATTTTCTAAAAAATGTTGAAAATTGAGAAGACGTAACTAATAATTAACCCTAAAGAAAAAGGAAAATAAAGTCGCTACAAACTTCAAACAATTTAATAACTGTGGTTTATATTTTGTTACATAAACTACGGTTCTTTTTATACTTCAATACTTATGTATTACCCTAAGGAGGTGTTTACTTTGCATGATTAGGTTGGATAGATAAATTAATCCAATATAATCAAGTGTTTACTTTTAAGGATTAATATTTGAGAATATCCCAAAGCCCGGGATTATTTTAATCATTTGAATTATTCTTCATTAATATTAATCCAACCAATATAGGTAGGATTGAAATAATCATCCAAATAAATGGAGAATTATTTGTCCCAGTCTTAATCCTTCACTAATCCTTTGCAGTAAACAAATAATTTATAGATAAAAATTATCTTATCACACATTTAATCCATCAAATAGTCAATCATTCAAAATGCTAATCATGCAAAGTAAACACCACCTAAAAGAGATACCCTTTTCCAGTATTCGCCATCTCAAAGTCTGCTGAACTTGTAATTTGCAAAGTCAATCGCAGAAGCCCTCAACTTTTTGTTGAATTGAATATCATAATACAGAGGATAAAGATTTGCAAGCGATGGAGTTTTTAGCTTCTCCAATCGGCCTCATATCTGCACCGTCAGGTACCTAAAACAAGAAATTCGAAGTTGGTTAGCGCTTTAGTAGCTATTGCTCTTGCTGAGCCTACCATTTTGGATACTATCTACAAAATAATTGCTCCCTGCAAACAAATTCATTATGGATGTTCAGTTGTTTCGACTTAATAACTCTACTTGAACAGCGATTACTTGTAATATACAGGTATCGATCAAAATGGGTGTATCAATCAGCATTTCAGTAAGTGTTTCATAGAATGCTAGTGCATGTAATGAGGTAGGATGGCTTAGTAATTGTCTTTGAGGAAATACCTAACTCTCGAAAGTAAATATTACAACGAGAAATTGTCGATCTTACAGGGTTAGTAATTAGAGGGTGGAACAAAATTATGCGGTTTATTGCACTCAGATTCAAGATAAATGATTTTTTTTGCAGAATCAAACTACAAGATATATTCTACAATTTAAATAGTACGAATATTGAAAAGTTTACCTTTACAACTTTCTTGGCGCAGCTGAGATAGAGAGACGGCAATCTGAGCGCCTGTGTGTGCATTATTTTTCACAAGAGCAATGTCTAATACTCAATTAACGAAAATCATATGATGAAATAAATTCAGCAGTAAAGACAGTTATAAATCTTGAGTAGTGAAGGGAGTTTGCATCATGTTAGGCGTGGTTGAATATTAATGGTAGCATATTTCGGTCTATATTTATCAGTACATCTGGTTATGAAGATAAAAGGAATTTGAAAAAGAATAGTTGCAGTGAGGGAGGCTCCCCCAATGTGAAATTGTGTACATAAAAAATGCCGTGGAAAAGATATTCTGACGTGGAACAAAAACGACGTCATTTCATATGTTCATAACGTAGATAGACACGGCATACAAGCAAGAGTCCTCCGTCTCTACTAACAGTCTTTCTAGCGCATATATATATATACACACATACAAGCCGACTTACCTTCATCAATCCTTGAGAAGTTGACTAGCCACATCTCTGTAGCTTACTTTCCGTTTCTTAACCGCTTGCCTTGCGTCCTTGCCCAGTTTATCTTCTTCAATGACATGATCAGAAGCTCTTGTTTTAAACTCTTCAGGAATTGGTTCCACGCTTTCGACCTTCTTCGTTGCTAGAACCGGTACCATGTTCAGCAACATTGCTTGAATTGGATCAACGTTGTCTTCAATTCGGTTCTTGTGTTGGGTGCTGCTACTCAGTCCGAATCCAGACTCGTCGAACCTTTGCTTGTAATTGCTCGATTCTGACACCTTTTGTTCGACTGCTTTGCCCCTGTCTGATATAGAGTCTTGCAGTTCCTCAGTCTGATGCAAATCGGAAACGGGCTGGCTTGAAGTGTCATGAATCCCCTGGTTTGTTGGATTAGGTTTGAAGTTTTCAACAGTCGTTTGCTCCTCTGCTGCTGCGTCTTCATCTGATTCTTTTTCGTTGATCTTGACGGGCTTGTTTCTAAGCCGAGCCCTTGTTCTTCTAGGTTGATTTAGAGCTGCTCTCTTTCCACTATCTACCTTCCTGGAACTCCCACAATCTACGCTGCTTACTTCAAAGTCTTCCTTGTCACCCGAAGAAGCGCCATTATCGGATTCATACTCACTGATCTTAGCAGGCTTCTTTCCGCCCGTGGTCTTGTTTTCCGGGACAGATTGACAAGGGTTTTCTTTTCCGTGCTCGTCCCACTGGGTCCACCTCTTCTCCTTTTCCTGACCCTATCTGGCAAGCTGACTACTCTTGGCTTGTGTGGTGCAGCATTCTCATCCTCGCCCCTTCAAAAGAAGGTGAAGCATCTACTGAGCTATGATGTTCATCTCCAGCAAGTTTGTGTTCGTCACTGCAAGTAACAGCACAGACACAACACAAGATAGAATCAAATTGTTGATCTTCTTTTTCTTTTTTTGCCACTAGAATCACAGCACGAGTACATTGTTTAGGAAATAACAGACGACATCGACCTCCCTACTCCTAGAATGGCTAGAATTAACTGGTGAATGGCAATTAGCCCGTTCGACTACCCGGAATGTTTGGTTGTTAAAATTTCCTGCGGTAAGCAAATTTCACCATACGATTACAAAGACCAAGGGCAGCATTTAAGCATAGTCCCAAAATTCAAAGGTTAATCAGACGATTTGCACACTGTATTGTACCAATCACAAGCTTAATATACAAACTATTTTTACATTTCCGTAGCTCTCCAAACCTAGAAAATCACCTCCACCAACTTGTTGCAGTGGAATACTTCATGACCATGTACAAATTATAATATCTATCTAAAGACAAGATGCATGCATGTGGATGTGGAGTGAATTGCTATAGAATGTAGTACATGGAAGAAATTGTTATTCATTATTTCGTTGGAATAGTAAAAGCTTGCAATTATTACATCACCATATATTACATAAACTGAGACAATGAGAAGTACAAAAAGTATCATACAAAATTGCAAACATATGCACACAGACACATACAAGCACACAATATGTCTGTTTTACTTTTACATCACTGAGAAAAACTGAAAAGGAAAAAAAACCACATGCCCACTTAAGTAACTTCCACACACAAAATAGATGAATCCATTAAGGAATTGCAAGTCTTACAGCTAAGACAGTGATTATTTCTCCAAGTCAGCTAGCACTTCTGTTATGATGTGGGATATCCCACATCGACTACACATGCAAGTGTGGAGTGGTATATAAGTGAGTGTCAATCATTTCCTATAACCATGGTTTTGGGAGAGTTAGGCTCCTTGTTTGTATCCTAACAATGGTCCGACCTGCCGGATCGTACTGCTGGAAGGCGACCGCTGATCGGCCCGAAACCGGGTGGGCCGGGAATAGTTCCCGGTGGGCCCAGGACTGGTATCACAGCGAATGGAGTCGTGGGTGGGCCAGCAACCTGGGTGGGCCCCACCGCAGACCCAGCCGTGGGTGGGAGGACTTCGAGTTGGCCGTCCGTGGACGCACGGTTTCAAGGGAAGGTATTGTTATGATGTGGGATATCCACATCGACTACATGCAAGTGTGAGTGGTATATAAGTGAGTGTCAATCATTTCCTATAACCATGGTTTTGGGGAGAGTTAGGGCTCCTTGTTTGTATCCCTAACAACTTCAATATTCGATAGGAACAGTCACATAAACCTCAAATGAGTTATTATCCAAGTTAATGCTTAAGTTCTCAAGACTATATTCTTAACCCGAGAAAGTAATGATGTTTACAACACCCCTAGGTGGCACCAGTATTTAGTCAAAAGTTGCAGTAAGTTAATTATCATTACATTAAGGATGGTTACACCTAAGAACATTCAGTCACTGAATCAGTCGATATTAGAATAAAGTTTAATCTTCTAGAACTCCCCCACCTATCCCCAGAGCGGGTTTATCTATGTGTCACAATCTGACAACCGTCATGTTACCAATACAGTATCACTATACTGTTGCCAGGAATTTTATTACCATCAGTCACTAGGATCCGTTCACATTATTAGATGCTCAACAACATTCATGAGAACACTTACCTCTCCCCACTTGAAGTTTGTTGAAATTGCTGGGGCTTCAAATTATATCTATCCTCTGGCAACTTCTGGTTTTTCTCAAAACAATCATCCAACCACTGAGACTTTATGATTTGCAAACTTCTTCGGTGCAAAAGACGCCTTTGATCTTCAGAGAAACTGACCAATGGAGGAAAAGAGAAGTAAAGATCTTCTGAAATTGATAATTCCTCAGAAATCAATTCGAGGCAAAAGTAAAAAACTTTTCACTTAGAATTTCATTGAAACACTGTCAAGAATAAATAATAAACAAATCAATAATAAACTAACTCCAAGCTTTGTGTGCAATGAAAATACTTATGAAAACTTAAAACTTTGATGCAACCTTTTTTTTCAGAAATGCCAATAAGGGTGGAGGTTAGGAAACACCAATCAGTGTCTTACAACAGGACATAAACCAAAAGTGTAATAAGACTTCATTTCTGCAGCCAGATTATGTTTTACAGAAAGCGTTAATATAAAATTTCTTTTTATGGATACCTCACCTATTTAAAAATGTATCAAAGTCGAAACCAAGTTCTGGACTAGAGACAATCACCAAATGAGTAGCATGAGAAAGAGTGTTTGCTATACTGCCACCACCAATGCAGATTTCTATCTTCATCCTTCTAATAGCAAGCTCAAATGGAACTTCCCAATTTCTGTATTTTCTAAGTGCCAAAGAAAAATTATTGTAAATGCCTTGTATGCATACCAGGATCAACTTACTTTCAATTAAATAATGAATCAAAATTATCTTACAAAGATTGCCTGGGTATGTGGAAGTAAACACAACAACCATGAAAACGAACCCACTCCTCCCTGGGACAGAATTTCTTGCAGTACTCTTTTGCTTTAGAATCTTCAATCTTGTCGATGTTGTTTAACATCTACAAAGCAACAACAAACCAAAGTGAATACGAAAAACTGGCTTGAAAAGTCATGTACGACACAGTGAATCTTGATCTCCAAATTCCCACTAAGCAATAAAAGCTACCCTTCTCATAAAAATTAAACATGTATAACTATGATATAATCATTAATTTCTAAACCTGTTCCAGTTCTGTCACATTTAAATCCATATAGTAGGAGTCCGAGAATTCATCAACTTCTTCTTCCAGCTTTTTCTTTGTTGCCTCAGATAGAAAAAGGAAGTACCTTCAAGGACAAAAGAACGGCCAGTTAGAAAGTCAAGGCGACAATCCAAAAGAAAGAGAGAGAGAGAGAGACAAAATTGCTATGCCATGAGCCTATTTACTGACTTTGGCTGTAAAGGGAGAAGCTGCTTCTGTGTACAACATTCAAGGAGCCAAGTGTAATGAATAACATCTCCTTGGCGCTTTGCAGCCTGAAACTTGATTCCTATTAAATATATTCAGCAGTCATTCCTTTGAAGCACATGTCACTTTGCTTTTCTTCAAGTTCATGGTCAAGTTACGGTACATAGAGTCTGAGATTGATAGGACAAGAGTGACCGACCTTTACTCTCAGATGCAATACAGTGAGTGACTGAACTGTTCAGATTCATTGAAAAGGTGCCGCCATTCTCAACCACCATTTTGTGCAAGGAATCAAGAGAATGCAATGTAGGTATGTTAACAAAGTCTAAATGTCAAAGAAAACCAATCACAAATGAAGTTATCATCATAGACTATAAATTAAATGGTGACTGTGACACGGTAAGGCATCTGAGCAGCATTTGAAAAAACGCTATGAACTCAACAAGTGACTTTCAGCAGTTACAGAGAAAATTATGATTAATTCCTCAGTCTTATCCAAGCTAACAGTATAATATAATACTAGTGTAAAAGGTCATGATGCAATCCTTTCATTGATAGGAAGTATACATCATAATCAAGATGCATATTACATCAGTGATATAACATAGGATACAGAATATCATGTTTGAAAATATTGATGTTTCACCCTTAACCCGAGAAACATCAGTTTGAATGAAGTGGGAAGGAACAACAGAGACATTCTTCTTTGTTCCTCTAGACAACTTCTTATGTCTTGGGCTATTTTCTGGAATAACTGTGTCATCCATTGCCCTTTGCATAGTACCATTGCTTGAATGTACTAGTTCAATAAAAGCTGCAAGAGGTAAAATGGTCTATATGAGAAACCCTAAAGTGGATAAGAATGCATGTTACTATCAATTAAAACCATAGAGCACTAAAATGAAAATATACTCACACTGGACATCAAGGCACTCATGCCAAGGCTTGTCATATCTCACTCGATCAATCCGTGGAAATCTCAAGCTATATGGAGCAGCAAATACCTTGATCACCAAAGATTGCCAGTTATACTAAATGAATTTCATTTGCCACAGCCCACAAGGATATAGGGTACTATTGCAGAATAACGTAATAGAAGAGAAATAATAACAATGTATAGAAGGAGAATAAACAAATTTATAAAGAAATAAGGAGCTTGGAGCCCAATCAAGGTCCTTGATACTTTAAGTGTTACTGCACAATTAAATATTTTTACAAAACTACGAAAAAAGGAAGCAATTCAATTTGTATACCTCAGACCTGATTGTTCGAATATCACTGGTTATGGAAACTATAATTGATCTGCATATACAACAGGTAACGGTAAGCAAATAGATAAAAGACTTGTACAAAATTACAAAAAAAATAAAAAAAAAATTCATATCGAATTCGAAGTGCCATGCTATTATTACTTAATATTCAAAGTTTTTAGCTCACTTTTCTGGGCTCTCAACCCAAACATCTGGTCTCTCCTTTGAATTATTTGTAACTTGATAAAAACTTGGTGGCAGTTTCTTTGGATATTCATATTTCCTGGAATAGAGATTAACACATTTTAGTGAAATGTTATGCATGGTTTTTACCATTTAAGTAGAAACAAGTCAGGAAAAACATAAGAATGTATGCATCTTTGTTTTATGCATATAAATAAGTTGATTCATAGACAGCTAAGTAGTTGAACAAGTTCCTAAACAACCAACTATATAAAATAATAAGACAAATACCAACAATGGAAGACAATTTCCCAGCAGGCATTCTAAGTTTCTAACAATGTGCAGCCAAAAAATTTATACCACCAATTCCCAATCTCAAACATAGTTCATTAAAAGTCACCTGAAATAAGGCTTCAATTTGGTGACAATAGCATTGAGCTCTTCGTCAGAAAGTCCTGTACCCACTCTGCAAAACGAAAGAAATCTGCAATAGCAGAATCAGAATCACAGCTAATACCAACACTAAATTATCTTTAACATGCAGGCTGCAGAAAATATCATCATTACGTTATAGTGAATGAGGAAGCAAATGCATTTAGGAAAAGGAGAAAGAAAATAAGAACACAAGATTAACTAGGCGAAAAGCATTTTCTTGTGTACTAAAACATACTGCGAAGTCACAAAAATATATCCATTGACATCGGGAACTTCAGTAATTCAATTGCATACAAAACATGCAGGGTTTTAGGTTTTCCAATTACCCCATGCCTAACAAGCAGTAGGCATATTAGATCAAAATGAATATAGTTAGTATGGCAGCATTATAGTGTACAATTAATCAACTATCATAAATAAACAAGACAAATGATTTTTTTTTGTTATAGCATATGTGTGTGCGAGTCTCTGTGTGTGTATTCTCATTTGTAAGAAGCAGGCCATTTTAAATGAGAAGATAAGATACAACCAGTGGATAAGTAATCATCCACTCCAAATATATATCGATATAAAAAGAGCCTCGCTTCCAAAATTCGATTTGCCTATTACATCCCTATAATATATTTAATTAAGGGCAATAATGTAATATGATATATAATATTCATCTATTATATGTATTATATCACTCTTATTTTTTATTTAAGAATAATTATGTAATGCCATATAAGATATTAAATTACAACTTTATCATGGTAAATGAGAGGTTACACGTGCAACACACATACTCCTAGCTTATCATAGAAAAGACTGTACTAAATTTTACAAGAGCTAATCACCAAATACTCTACTAAGTCTGAAATGAACAAGCACCTGAATTCTTTATGATTTTGAACCCATGAAGCCACCGTAAGCTTAAGCTTTACAAGAGCTTAATCATATTCCAACACCCCATTATGTATCCTTCATGTCGTTACTATATACCTAGATTCTACGCCCTATGAACCACAGTAAATCAATCAATAGACAGACCTGAACATTACACAGGCTACACCCTCAGCAACAAGGACATACACGGATATGATGGTTTCTCAACTGCTTCACATCACCAGTAGGAACCTTACCCAAAACTATTAACACAAAAAAGTTGAGTCTTTGTAGGCACCAACATCTCCAAATGAATTCAAGAGAAGGAAAACAAGGATAAGAAGAAAAGTATGACTGGTATAAAGGTCTACAAGAAAAAACAGCAGAAGAATCTTGATTCCTCCCTCGTATATCCTCAGCACGCTCCAATAGGCCCAAAATGTAACTAAGATCAGACATACCAGAGTTCCTCTTGGGAGAGCAGATCCAGACAGCAAGGCTAACCCATTTGAGAAATAAAAGTGGATAAAAGAAGCAAAGCATTGATAATGGAATGGTTATCTGATAGAATGATGGAGACAAAAACATTCTCCCTCCAGAAATCCTCCCAAAATCTCACTCTAAAACCACCTACGACCGGAGACTCCAGGAATTGAAAGAAAGATGGATAGACTCTATAGTTGAATTTCGATGGCATGCATCTATTTTCTTGTATACCTTACTAAGAATCATCTTTCTCCATGTAGCTTCAAAGCTGTCAGGCCTAGAAGTTTGAAAGAAAGACTTGGGGACTTCCAGTTAATATTTAGACATGGAACATGTATTAATCAAAGCAAGGTTCTTCCTCCCTCTCAACAAATGTGTACTTGGTTCTCTTGGCTGAAACTATGCTTATTAGCTTATAATTTACTTGGGTGAATTATGGAGTTAGAATCTATCCTAATTAAGAGCATAATTGTCTAAGAAATAGCAATGCCTAAATATACCAATTATAAGTTGTGAAATTCACATGCGTGCAAAGACAACTCTCATCTGCAAAATGTGAACCAATCGACGAGTAAATAACAACAGATGAATAAAGTCACAATCATAATTAAATAACCAAGCATTGAAAATGTAAAACGCATACATTATAACACTATACCACAACTCCAATGCGACGTGTGACTAAACTTTGAAGCCATGAATACAGAATGACTGACCGTTTTGGATATGTGTTTGGGCTTGGACGCTCTGCAAGGCCAACGAGAAATTGTGCTACCTTCATTAATGGAACACAAGGTAAATAGTTTCTTTAGGGAGTTAGATGAAAATCATAATCAACCAGCTAAAGCACTTTTTCTTACCTCACCTCCATGACGTCCAGAACCATAATAACCTCCTGCATAGGATAGCTTAAGTACAGGAATGAATTGCCAAATTCACTTCTTTAATTAAGTTAAAGTGTAAATTTCAGACCTATTATAAGAGTATCTAAATCAGAGCCTGCACGAATGTATTCAGGCTTCAACTTCATCCACTTTGCACTACGATCACTAGGTTCCCATTTAGAGCCAAGATCTTTCAGGACGATTCCTTCATCTCTGACATTGCCAGTAGGAGAAAGGAAACTAAGTTCAGCTAGATACCACAAAATGGGAACAAAAATTAATACAACTGCAAGTGAAAGAACCATTGACAAATGCAAACTGCATCAATTCTCCCAGTCTGCTATCCTCTCCCTTCATCCATAGATTTGTAGTCCCACTTTTCCCTAATCTATCTCAGCAACAACCAGCTCTATACTTTTCACTTGCATCAAATATTGTGAAATGACAACAAAATGCATGTGATTCAATTTGTAAAGCTTATATATGGCCAAGATTTGAATAATTGCACAAGAACCTATAAATGAAGCTTGGAAAATATATGTGGTGTATTGAAACAAATAAATGTATGAAATCTGGTTTTGACATAATTGTTTAGTTTCACCTTACACGAGGTGGTCAGAAAGAACCTAATCCCTGTAAATGAAATCAACCTCTAATATTTAACTAATTAGTTAAATATCAAGAGACAAACCAATTCTAGTCATTCATTGCATCATTTAAACGAGGAAAATCATCTTCTTTGTAACATGCTAGATAACTCATGATGATGTAATTGACATAAATAAACTTAATTTCAATGAAAGTGTAAACTAAGTGTCCACACAGTATTCTATTTTCCATAAAGTACAATCACATAGTAAAGATTGCAAAAAACAAATTGACTGATGGAATAAAAGCTCACGCGCGGACACAAGCACCAAAAAAAAACTCAAGATGAAGAGAGAAAATGGGAAAGCAAGAAAGTAAGGGGGGAACAATAACCTGTTCTCGATGGTTTCTTTGAAAAACCTCTCAACACCATCAACATCATGAACAATTAGAGACCAACATGGTTCCCCTGTGTGATAGCATAGTTAAATAGCAATACGCTGCAGAATAACAGGAAAGCCAGGACACTTTTTGTTTTCTTATAGCAATATCAAAGCACAGTCCTAGTAGCACTATAACATTTCAGGGTAGCATTTTCATGGTAATTACATGGTAAAACGGAATAAAAATATTATTTTCCTAAAAAACTGTCATTTATAACTATAACAGCAACATGTTATAATAAAAAAGGAACGAGCGCATTCTCTTTACCAGCAGGACGATGTGTATTAAGGCCACCATTAGGAACCAAAATCTCCAAACGACCTGCTATAGGTTTGATAAATTTCCGAAGAAGTTGATGCCTCTCCTTCAAGCTCTGGTGAATAACACTGGTGTCTCCAACATAAAGGATGTCAAATGCAACATCTAGCCACATGTCATGTTAAGGCAAATTCAAAAGGAGGGAAGGGTTGAGAAGTAGCAGTGAAGAAAAATAGGAGAAAAAGGGAAGAAGAAGGTTGCAACAGAAGCCAGTAAACTAATACTGCAGGAAGTAATTTTACTGCTTGTACATCTAAATTAGAACCAAACATGATATTCAAAAATCAGCCATGTCTTTGCTTAAACCATATGGATACAGCACAACTGCATTAGAAGAAAGTGAGGGTCAAAATATAGAATGGCAGTGCCTAGCTTTAAAAAATTATTTACATAAATTACAAATAAAGAGACCTGCCGATCGCTATCAAGCCCCTCTTTGGCGGCCTTGGCTGAAAAAGATGGAAACAGAAGAGTTCTTAACATTATATACGTTGCAACTATAGAGACAGCAAAAAGAGTAAAAGGCAGTGAAGTGAAACCTATTTCTTGATTTGAACCAAACTCTGCAAATCGATTTGCAGATTTGTCCCAGACCAACATTTCACCGTCAAGAATGCATCTGCAGTAGGATGGCAACTAGTTATGCCAAGTAATTATCTTTTGGCATGAAGATGAAGTATATGGCACGTAAAATCTATTCAGATCCTTTTGGTTATGAGGCTAAGGTCATGAGATGATGTAAATGTTTTTCCAAAACTTCAGTTTCTTCATGTACAGAGTGAGAATGGAAAAAGAGAGGGTTCAGCTGAAATATTAGTCATGGTTGCGAAATGGGAGAAAGAAAGTTCAACAGACTAAATTTAAGGGATCTTAAAGGTCAACGGATAGTCTAATAGCATAGAAATTGATCAAAAGTTAATTTACGTCCCCTAGAAGAAAAAGAAATCAGCAAGAATTCAACTTTTTACACAGGAAGGAGTTTTATGTTTAAAAAAGAATAACATATTTTTTCAAATCAAGAAAAAGGATAGGTTTTCATGTAACTAAAGATTATAGTGGATTTTAACAAAAAATAATCTTTTAAATTTCCATGACACAGGTAATCAGCATTTTTTCAATAATAGAGAAAAAAAGTTAAATATAATAGAGATGAAAGCCAAGCTAAGGTGAATGCTTGGTTTTAATGCTCACCTGTCCACCAGAATATTCTCTCTTATAATGTCTGACATGCCATATCCATATTCTGGATGATCAAGAAAATTCCTGTCGACATTAAACAGAAGTAACTAGTTATTCAAGCAGAGCTGTTTCTAATTCATCTCACTTATAAGTACACGCTTAAGGGATGGGGTGCACATGCATCAGCTCGGAAACAAGGAAGCAAAAATTGTGATTGGCCCCTACCTCTGATGCAGCTGATGCCTAATTTACTGATAAGATATATGCTTCTCACCAAAGCTCCCAACTTTTACTTAGAATTTTTTGTATACGACTACAGAAACACATTTTGATAGGAAATTTCTTCTAGGGACATATTAGTACCACAGGAGAAAGGAAATAAAGTCTACTAGCAAATATAGATAAGTAACTCAAATTGAATACAGAAACAGAACTTGATACTTTCCAAAATTGAAACTCAGGAACCAAAAAATTGTTATACCAGCTGGCTAGGAAGGTGCATAATATTGTTCACATTATACAGCACATAAAACTGAATAGCTGATTTTAAGAATCAACTACCTTGAGAAAAAATTTATTTCAGCTCCATTTTTATGGATTTGGATGCGATCACCGTCAAATTTGCACTCTACGACTACTTCCTTTCCATGAAGCTATTTGGTGGGAAAGAAATATGTAAGCCAGTCAGGAAGCTAGAAATTCAGTGGCAAAAAGGCAATTTTATGTGTTTCCAAGATGTTGCCAATAAACAAATGATTTTGTGTCTGAGAAGCATTTCTCCTGAACTTGAAGCATATGCCTACCTTTTTCCAGGCAGCAGCCGAATTGCTGACCCTCAAAGCTAGTTGAGGTCGGACAGGTTTTCCAACTTCAATGTCCTGCAGAAGGGAAAAAAAGCACCATTGTCATAAACAAATGTTGAAGATGAAAGGATTAAATGTTAAATACTAAATTTAAAAAGAGAAGAACACGGTGGGCATAAAAGAAAAGACATAGTTTATGTGGACATGAATTAGAATATCAAAGAACCAAGCTATTTGATTATGAATAATGGTAAAATAGGGTGTTTTTGTCCTCATCGGGGGATTTCAGTGGAAGAAAGTACAAAGCAAAGAGATACTCCACAGAAGGAGACACGTTAGCTATTTATGAACCATTGCCCATTGGGGTCAAATTTTCTTTTCAAACCCATTTCAGCTGGGAAGAAAGTGAGAGAGGTCTGATTTGTGGATAAGAAAGAAGTAGAAGTCAAACCTTGGCAAACCTTAATATCATCCGTAATTCGGAAATTAATTCCAGAACTGCAAAGGTTGATAAAGTATATTTTGCTGAGATGAGAATCTAACTAAAAGAAAGTCAAGAGCCCCATGCTTTGAGCATGCAATACATTTGAACCTAATATTGTGATACTCCTGTGGGAATAAGATAACTGAATTACTTTACAAACCCATCATTAGAAAAAACTAGTTAGCAGCCACAAATGCACAGATAGGGACAGCAACTAATCCTATCCTATAGGTTGTCTCAGCCCAACTCATAGTAGATCAAACAAGACGATATGTTTAATCCATTCTAGAAAATAAGCATACTTTTGATACTGTTTTAGGTGTTTAAACACAATCAAAAATTTCTAATATAATAATATACTATAAGGCATATTAATACGTGACATCTATAATGTATTGAAATATTGAGTACGTAATTAGTTATCAGTATTTGTGATATATATGCAATAGTGGTATATATATAAATACAATATATTACTACCCCCGTCCATCAAGAGTGTGTCACTTGGTAGATGGCACAGGTTTTACTAAATCTCGGTAGATGGATTTTGAGTGGATAAATGGTCTCACCATAGATGTTTTTTGAGTGGAGAAATAATGGTTTTTTGTGTAAATAATGAGTGGTTGTGATGAATAATTAAAGTTGATTTTTGGTTAGTGTGGTTTTTTTGGTAAATAATGAGTGGTTGCGAGGTTAAATAATAAGAGTTGAGTGTGGAGTAGTGTCCTAAAAAGAAAAGTGACACTCTTTGTGGACGCCAAATAAGACAATTGTGACGCACTCTTGGTGGGCGGAAGGAGTAATAGTTAGTATAGAAAACATAATAATATATAAATATCATATTGGAGATTATGCAATAATATATATTAATAATCTGGGAAATATTGTATTAAAATTAATAGTTTATGGAGAAAATATGATAACATATTAACAGTTTGTGGTATTAAATATAACTATACATTAACAGGTAGTGAAGATAATATATGAAGATACACCTTCCATTGATACAAATATATTTGAACCCTTGCAAATGAGTTCCAAGAGCTCAAACATTTTGCAAATCCTTTTTAGATGATTAACCAGACATAGCGGAGCATTTCAAGGTGGTCCTATAGTTAAGAACTTTTTCAAGTATCTAATACATACTTTAACTGTCCAATGTGAACTATAACAAAGAAACCACACTAGATGCAGCAAAACATAGAGAAATCCAAGAAATACTTAGAAATAATTGGTCGAGGTGAAGGAAATATGAGTAAATGCCAACTTGTTCATTAGTAAAAATTTACACGTGTTGATTAGGTCAATATTAATCCAGATTCCAGATACATACAGGCCATAGTTTATTATAAAAAGTTTAAGAGAAAAAAAGGAGTTTTTTGCCTCCTTCATGAATCTGGTTTTCACATGGTTTTTTGATAAATAAATGTCTTTAAATACATACTCAGTCCGGAGTCTGAGGCCAACCTTTCGCTTATGCCGCTGACTACGATCTCGTAACTTTTCACAGACTAGTTTTAGATCACAGGTGACGTTGAACAAGTCCTCAGCATCAGGGTGAAATTCATGAAATATGCTCTTTTCACTTATCCCCAATTTAAGATCTGAACTTTGGCAGAGTTGCGGAAGATGAACAAGGTTAAAGCTTAAGAGCAAAACATGAAAAGAGAAACATGAAGAATGTGAAAACTCAAACCACCTTTAAGAATTATCATGATAATCCACTTCATTTCTTGAACATTTGTTTTCCTGATCAATTCGGAAAGAATAGAGATCTTTTCTGATCTGTACCAAGAACCCCAAATCCAGGTATTAGTTCGCGATGCATATGAACTAACTGGAGCATCTATTTTCTTGATTCTTTTATTTCTGGTCTATAGAAGTGAAAATATGATCCATTGAGTTATACATATGTTCTAACAGATATTTGCGAGTGGTTTCTATTGCATGGGACCAGATCAAAAACAATTTCAAGACACCGAAAAGGAAGGCCAGGAAGAACATAGAGCAAAAGGCAAGCCATTAATGCCATTCCTTCATCAAAAATAGGAAAGTTGAGGAGATAGCCATATAGGAAGAATTCTACCTATTATCGGAAGAGGCCAAACGATCAAGTAATTCATTTAACTCTACTATAGTAAGGTCTCCTGAAGACATTCCCTGCCTCCGCTGAAGCACCTGCCAACACATGCAAGAGTTAAGGACATCTTATAAGAAGGTATGCAACCAATACGTGGGTACATAATTTACATGGAAAATGTAAAGACGGTTAATTAAATCCCCAAATTAACATGGGAAATGAAAATGATTATTATCAAACTATAGGGATAATAGTAGCATAAAGAAACTGGAATCACAATACTAATAGTAGCAAGATGTACTTCCGACTGACACAGAAACAACAATTCCCCAAAGAGACGATTCAATTAGACAAATTAAAACTACAAACACCAAAATAAAACAAAAAAAACAAAAAAACATCCATTGCTTTATGGAACATGAACAGAACACCGGAAAAATCGATTCAAAGTTTCAACAATTTGAAAGATTTATCGGCGAGAGAAATTGCATAACCGACCTCGGCGGCGACAAGAGCGAAGTTGCCAGCGAAGACACCGGACTTGGCGCCGCCCTTGCGCCAGTTGAGGAGGCGCTGGGAGTCGGGGGAGTCGCGAGCTATGCCTAGGGCGTCGATGATGCAGGTGGCGAGGACGTGCTCGCGGAGGCCATAGGAGCCGCGCTCCCGGTCGAGGGCGGGCAGGATGAGGCGGATGGCGGCGAAGTAGTCGGCGCCGTTTTGGGGGCGGCAGAAGGTGTCGAGAAACTTGCGGAATTTCGAACGCTTCACGGTGGAGGACTTGCTCTTCTGCATCCAGTTGAAGAGGCTGACCATCACACTGAACTTGGTTTCCCACATTTTTGTCACTGAAAGACGCTATTCTTCTTCTTTGATTATGTTTCGGTTGGTCGACTCTGGTATTGGTATTGGTATTGGATTTGGGGGGAAATCAACTTTGATAGAATTTTCGGGAGTGAAAGCGTATCTAGTACCCTTTCTCAACAGTGTCAACACACAAAACTTATCTAGTACTTTTTTTTTACATTTTATTTTTTTTAATTCATGGTCGCAATCGTTATTTTAGGAGCACACTAATAAACTTTTTTATATTTCTAACTCGAATTGATCAGGGCATAGGCGTAACAACAAACTATTCATGAATTACTAGGAACTCAATCTGGAAAAAAATAACCAAAATTTGATTGTTTAATAGACGAATTTAGCTCGACGATATTTTTTAGACGAGCTCGAGCTTGATCATGCTTGACTTCGGAGATTTGCAGGGCTCAAACGAGTGTGTTCACTAACCTGAAAAAAGTATTATAAGTCTTAAGAACACATACAAGATCCGTCACTAATTTATATTATAATACTTTAAATCAATAATATTTACCATTAATGGGTTATTAATCTATGCTTGTCCATATACATATAAATGCAAATTCATAATTATAATACAATTAATTTGTAGGTTTAAATTAGACAAATTTGAACTTTTAAATTTAAATGGATATTTTACGAACAAAGTTCAAATAATATCATGTCGATTTTTTGACTAACCAAAATTGAGTCGAATTCGAGCTTAAATATAGTGTAACTGAATAATTGATGGATCAAACTCGAGCCAACGAATATCTTAATACACTTAACTCAAATATATTAATACTCAACCCAATCAGACTCGTTTACAATCCTAATTATGGTTGGTTGTAATGAAAATGGAATGACCATGTTAGAAGTAAATCATAAATGGCATGAACAATTCGAGCCAATTTAGAAGTCGATGATAGTTTCTATGATTAGTATGCCCATATAATGAATAAAAAAATCATGATTTTTTATGCAACTAAACAATGTGTGGTGATTTACGTTATCAATATAGCATTAAGATTACTTTTACATTTTAAATATACATTTTCTGTTTTATTATCTAATAATTTCCAAGGAGCTAATAGATTTTTAAAATATATACATATATATCTATTTTAAATACTATAAAATACATTAGATTTAATGAACATAATTTAATGCATTCATATTATTTTATAGTGAAATTCAAAATAAATAGCAATTTTTGTAAAAATATAGTGAATTATAATGATTAATTATTTAATAATCGGAATATATAAAATTTGTTTAATTTTAATTTTCCATATTAAATGTAATTTAAAACATTATATTATAGTAAATTTAAATTATACTAAATATTATTAAAATAACTAACTAGGGATGTCAATCGGCCAACCCGCTCGGGTTGGCTAACCCACTCGGGTTGTCGGGCTATTCGGGTTGACATTTTTTGGGTTAGAAAACTCAACCTAACCCTAAACTCTGGGTTTCGGCTAACCCATCACAGAAAGCTTAAATATATATATATATCAAATATTTTATATTAAGCGTTGGAGTAAAAAACAAATAATTGAAAAATAAATATAATACATTCCACAAGTTCTTTTTTTAATCTTATTATACTAACTTTGAATAGCAAACAATAAAAATTAAAAATAGTGCTCATAATTAAATTCTTTTTTCTAATATGCTTTAATGTCCGCATTCCATGTAACTAAATGATCTCTAATAATATAATACAATTATAGCGAATTAAAACTAATATCTAGAAAAATTTTAATAAGTTAATTCAATATAATACTATTTAAAATATATTACAATATCAAAATTGGAAAATAATGCTCACAACTAAATTATTTTTTAATATATCGAATATTCATATTCCATAATAGCTAATTCACTATTTTTTGTAACTTTTAACAACACTATGAATATCTTCTATAATTTCTTGTATAGTTATAGGGATGTTAATCGCCAACCCGCGGGTTCGGGCTAACCCACTCGGGTTGTCGGCTATTCGGTTCGGGCTATTCGGTTGACGTTTTTCGGGTTATAAAATCCAACCTAACCTCTAATTTTATCAATTATTCGGCCAAAGTAGTGCTTCAACCGACATATTGACATCCCTATAACTAACGATAATAGTAAAACGCGATAAAGATTAAGCGGAATATGGGAAAATGGGATTCCAAAGCCCAAACCACATTTTTTGGGGGAATATCAATATAATAGACTAATAGTACACAAAAATGTACATTCATCCGTACAATATGGACGAATAAAATCATTTGTTCTTAAAAAAAATATAATTTATATTGGAAAAAAATACTATCACCGTCCACTAAAAAAACATTCATCCGTAATATTGCTTTTGTTGCAAGCTTTTGATGACACGAGTTTTAATAAATTATAGTAAGTGGAGAAAGTGTATCACATTATAAGTGCAAAAAGATGTCGAAAGGAATAAAATGCAAGCTTTTGGTGAACAGAAGGAATGTCATTTATTTTCTACTCTGTAATTTAAAAGTATAATTTAAATTGAAAAAAATAATAATTTGTACCGAAAAAGTATCAATATCTCACATGCAAAAGGTAGCACATGAGATCACCTAATTATAGTATTTGCACCCGTGTGTTTCACGATATGTCTTTAGTTTAGTTTTTATACAAAATAAATGCTAACTCAATTATCGTATAGAAAAATTAAAATCAGAGTGAAAAATATAATATTATTATGTAATTGAAATTTCAGAATGACTTAAAATAATAATCAATTACAGATAACTATACTACTCTATTCTTATGGTAATGCTTTTTATAATTGTATTTTAGTAATATCTATGTATCTCGACAATGATGTTTGAAAACATATAATTTTCATTTAAGAAAAAAATAATTACGCATTAAAAGTGAATGACATCATTAATTGTCGATCATATGCACACACACCTAAATAATAGAAAAAAATATTGATTATAACTGTATATATTTAAGATCAATGGTTTTAAATGGTGTTTACATACTACGACGTCACCAAATATCCGACTTATATAATTTTTGGGTTTGTACACAAATTATTGTGAGATTAATTTATTAAATAAATTATTCTGGGATGTTTTTCTATTTTAGCATTTAATATTTTTATTATTTTATTTTTGAGGCTCCATGATATATATAAAACAAATATCAAGTTTGAATACTAACTAATTGATTTGGTAGTTAAATTGTATATTGTCGTTTTCATGGGTAACTCAAATTTTAAAGCAATTGAGGCAAGATTTTAGTTATTTAATTGTAGTTGGTTAAATAGTTTAATTTTCAATTATGGAAACAATAGTCTTTAAAACTAAAACTACTGCAAAAATATTTGAAAGTTTATATATAAATAAATTTTACAATATACATACAACTCAAGACATTATCTAATTCAACTTATGATAAACTCAAGATAAAATTAAACAAATACATTTACACGACATATATAATCAGTAAGATTTCGTTTATTTTGTTTATGCACGATATTATCATATTATATTATTTAGATATTCCAACTAACTTATAGTCATATATTTAAATTGTGATCCACGTGCCTTTCTAAAACACTTTTACTTACGTGTATGTATATATATATATATTCATATAATATATTTATCTGATATCATGAATATATATTTTATTGGTACGACAAATGACATATGGTTGTGTTACAAATCAATGCCAATATTATAATAAATATACGTATGTGTATTTTTTCGATGCATTCACATGTACACTGAAAGCTTAATGGACTAGACATTAAGTTTGGCCTAATTAATTAATTGTTAGACATTGATTAATTAAACTTAAAGCCCATAAACTAGGTAGTGGGGGGTGGTGTTTTATAATGGTAGTTAATCTTTGAGATTAACGTTAGACCAGAACACATAAAACACTTTTGAGAAAAACGTACTGCAAACTCAATAGGAGATTCTTGGCGTTTCTCGTTGATTTTGTATATCGAGGAATTGTTCCTGCGCCTGATTAAAGACACGTGGATACCATAGTTGTGGAAACGCTCTCGAAGGATTCATTGGAAGCTTTACTACTACCTGAAAGCGTAATAAACACGTAAGTCTTCGATCTTCGTGTTATAGGGCTCATCGCATGCTTTAATTATAGATCTAGATCTGTTCTTTATAGTTTTATTCCGCTGCGCATTAGATGTTGTTAAGAAATAATCCTAACATACATTAGATTCATCTCTAATTGAATTCTAATTATGATTAATTAAAATTTAATAACTTTAATTTGGAGTCTGTGAACCGTGATAGGGGTTAATGAATCTTAATTAGACGGATGCACCGTGGATGTGGATGTGCACAATTTGTTGCCTTATATACCTTATATTCATCATATGAGTTATTTGATCTTGGTGACACAGTTGTAAATTACGATTAATGTAAAATAAGTAGATATAATAAATGAATATAATAATAGATAATGAGATTAAAAGGTGGATCATAAAAATCATGAATGAATATATTAATTGATAGTGAAGTAAAAGGTTGATCATGAGTGTTTTATTTATTTAAATAAATGAGTAAATTTAGGATAAAAATTATGGATTTGATGTTTCAAAAGAATAAAAGTGAACTTTTTGTGAACGGACCTAACGAAATTAAATGAACGTGTTTGGTGGACGGAAGAAGGACATTTACGTTATTCTTTTCACGTTATTAAATTAATCAATAACCTAATACACTTTTAAGTAACTTCATTCAGGATTCCATTATAATGTATAAAACATTATTATATATATTATATATCTTTATTACTATATATATGTATATATAATTTAATTTCATAAAATATGTAACTTAATCTGTAATTTAAAATTAAATATAAAATATTAATAATATTTTGAAGAAAAAAGATAAAAGAAGGAAAAGAAAAAATGCAAATAATATATATAAATATTGTATAAATGGTATATATGGATACATGTCATATATATCCCACGAATATATATACATATAGAGAGGAGGAATCATATAATACTCGAGCTTGAGGTAGTATATAGTATTCAATCACATCCATTTATCTCATAGATCATATGGTGAAGATATTTTTTTAAAACTTATTTGATCTGATTTCGCTACAGTACGGGTAAATTAGTAATTTCATTTGTTATGTGATTGCGAAAAATAAACCATGCATATAGTTGAACTGACTTATGCATTTAAATAAACACAAACATGCATACGAGTTTCGATTTTAATGTATACTGGAAACGCACACTTAGTGTACGTTCATGCATTCATAGCGCTCGCTCGCACTCCCCTTGCATTTGTTGGCCATCATGCATGTTTCTATTATTTTACAGACATGATTATATTATTTTACATGCATGTTTGTGTTTTTGCTGACGCTGCACAACGCTGCATTAGCACACCCAACGCGCGTTCATGCACCCGATGTGCGTTCCCAACTCTCGCTCGCGCGCACCCAACGCCGATTGGCTAACATGAAATGTTATGTTATTTTATATGCATTATTTGTTTTTTGTTATGCTCTCCCCAAATCCAGCGCCCCTATCCAGCGTCGGTGGACACCCAATGCCCGTTGGGTGCCTTCCAATTTTACCCTCGAGTGAAAAATGGGCTGCCGCATGTTAAATTTTGATACGTCAACGTGTTCAAAATGTGTGGTCTGAATTGAATACTATATACTACTTAGGGATCGGGTATTACCGGAACTCAATCCTATATAATTTATTTCGAAATTATAAATGATACTTTTTTTCATTTTAAACTCCCTTTTGATATATCCTATATCAAATTAAAGCTTTTGCCTATAAACCAAACAACATTATTTTAAGGACAAAAATGAGTATTATAGAACATAGAAAAACGTAGTTATTTTTGCTGCATAAAATCTGCCCAAATCTACGAATATACTTATATATTAATCAAACTGATTTAATTTAATTTTATAACAGGCCAATAGTTTTTAAAGAAACTACAAAATTGCCATTAAAATTAATTTGAATTTAGTTTCAATTTAACATTCGCGGTTTAATCACAGTATGAAGCCGCTGGCCCGCTACAGTGTAGTTTCGATCTTAAGCGCATAAATACTTGGCAGTTAATAATTTTATTCCCATAACTAAACTTCCTCCACAGGTATATACACTCATTTAAGTCATTTTATTACTCCCCACCTCTCTCACACACACACACACCCACACACCCCTCACCCCGTTCATGGCGTCCACCAGCCTCACACTCTCTCCCGCCATCGATATTCCACTTTCAGTAAAAGCTTCCACTACAAGCTCTCCCTCAGTCCCTTTATTCCCCTTCCGGCCCCTCAATTCTCCGCCTTTTGGGTACAAGTTGAAGAGAAAGGCAGCAGTAGCAACTTCGGCGTCGCGCTCAAATGCTGTGAGCGAACAAGTTGTTGAACCCGTCGCCACTGACACCACAGAAGATTCCCAAACTTCCCTTTCCCGACGCTCTTCCTCCAAACTTGTTCTCGTTGTTGGCGGAACCGGTGGTGTTGGTAATTCGCCTCTTCTTCCAATTTATGGCTTTTCTCACTCTTCATTTACACAATATAGAGTTTGGATCATATAAAATTACATTCAAAAATAAAAATGAGAACACATTTTCACCAATAAAAGTACACACACACACACATATATATATATATATATATATATATATATATATATATATATATATATATGAAGGATCAAATAGTAATCGAGTTTGAGGTAGACGTAATATCCAATCTCATCCACCCATTTCATAGATTTTATGGTGGAGATTTTTTGAATTTTTAAGTTTAATTTCATTGCGTGGTAGATTAATAATTTGATTTGTTATGTGATTGTGAAAAACAAACCATGCATTTAGTTGAATTGAACAATGCATTTAAATGAACAAAATAATGCATGTAGGTTGGAAGCGCGCTCCTAACGCGCGCCGCGTGGTTTCATTGCCGCCCAAAGACGCGCTCGTCTCTCTTAGCGCCTTGCCAATAATGCATTTTACGCTTTGTAAGATGCATGAACATGTTTTATTAAATGCGTGTTTGTGTTTGAGTGAACATGCGCTTTATGTTTTGTAAAATGCAGTTTTATGTTCTTCGACAACAAATCTCTTATCCATCATTCTCCATCAATTCCGTCGTCTCTTTCCCTGATTAATCGGCGAATTTCGCCGTGAACCATTGACATAGTCACCATCTCTCTCGATTCTTTAATCCTCTATCAAATTAATCTTCTATTTTTTCTCAAAATCCATCAATTTTGTTATCAATTTTATTTTTGTTCTTTCTTTTCTTTCAAAATCTATTGTTTTTTTATTGTTCGTATGTATTATTGATGTTGTCCTATTGTAAAAAAAAATGGAAGAGGAAGAAGATAGGAGGAGAAAAGAAGAAAAAGACTGATTTGTTTTCTTCTCATTTTGTCATTTGCGAAAATTTTAAAAAGAAAAAGAAAAAGGTTTGCCACGTGTTAGTTTGTGATGCGACCACATGTTCAAAATGAGTGGTCTAGATTGTGTACTACATATTATCTGAGGATCGGGTACTACGGGAACCAACCCTATATATATAGGGTTGGGGGTATTTGTTTGCATAGATGTATTTCCTCGCACTTGATCCTCTGCTGCAATCTAGTAGTTATAATTCGAGTGGATGTTGTATTAAATTATTGATGTCGATGAGACATCGGATTGAAATAGCTGATAATTTTATTTATCTCGTTTTCTTAACTCCATGGTCTGTTATCTGATTACTTCTTGTGTTTTTCTAACATGAATTCAAGTTCTCATAGTCGGAAGAAGATGGAATCATCTTACATTTTTTCACGCAGTGCAAATATCAATTGTGTTTCTGAGTTTTGGCGTTTGTATATTTTGATGACTTGAGGGAGATTACGTCTTATTAGCAAGCAAGAATTCATTACAAGTTTTGCTTATAAATTGACAAGGATTATTGTGCTTAAAACAATTCTCCATTAATGCTCTTAGCAAGCTCACCTTTTATGTGGAGTAAAACTTGAAATAAATATCTATCCGAGATACCTATTGAGATGATTGATTCAGTTGCCAGAGATGTGGAGATAAAGAGGTAAAATTGCAAGGCACTAAATCAATTGCATTTTTTTTTGTTTTTTCCTGTCTTGTTTGCTTAATTCTGTTAAGGATGTAGGTTTTTGAAGTCAATGACTATTTCTTGGAGTGGGAGTATCCATCATCTCCCATGCTTGCTTTTTCATTGCTTTGTTTCCCCCGTTTCTTTTACGTGTTAAAAGGAGGAGCGCTAAAAGCACCAATTATTAGTGTTTTGCTTGAGGTTCTCTTCTCCCAAGCGAAGATGTTGACGTGTTAGGCAAACATATTTAATTTAGTTTGTCACGATAAGGCCATCTAGAAACTTTCACTTTGTAATAATCTAAAACTCTCTGCTTTGCGCAAGGAGTGTCATCTGCAACCTATATTTCATGTGACAGCAGTCACAGCACTGATGCAATAGTATGTTGCGAACTAGATTATTAGAATGGTTAGATGATCCATTGTTACCGCTGTGTAATGCTGTATTTATGTAAAGTCTGGTAATATTTTCCACCGAAAAGGCATCTGAGAAGATACACATGAGCAGTGAGATCTCTTTCTTATTTTTCTTGGAGTCATTTTGGTCATCTGATGTTTTTCCCAATTACAAGAGCATATATAACCTTTCTTTAAGTATAAACTTTCTTATTAAACCTCTAAACTACTGTAGTACAATTTAGGGCAATTGGTTGTAGCATCACTGCTTGATCGGAATGTTAGAGCACGGCTTTTACTCCGGAATCCGGAGAAGGCCACCACTCTCTTTGGTGAGCAAGATGAGGAAAAACTGCAGGTTGTTGCTTATCTTGTTATATTTTGAACCATGTTTTCCTGCTAAAGTTTAGCATCGGGAAAACCAACTAGCTCTCTGGAATTCTTGCTGGCCTCATTCTTAAACATCTTTCTAAACTTGGTAGGTGCGTCAAGGTGACACGCGGAACCCAGAGGATTTGGACCCTTCAATATTTGAGGTATGATGATTTTTCATCCACTTTAGCTGTTGGTTTGTTGTTTTGCCGAGGACGATTCTATAACCATCTAGGAGAATGTGAAATGGAAATGATTTTTTACAACTCACCGAGGGCCATTGATGATATAAGATTTATGTTACAGGGTGTTACACATGTTATATGCTGCACTGGAACGACAGCCTTTCCATCTAGGAGATGGGATGGAGATAATACACCTGAAAGAACAGGTTAGATTGTTGCTTTCCCAATAAAAATTTCAGTGTTTGTGCGTATTTCTGTAGTGTTGTCTTCTCCCTCCTCCCACCCAACTTCTTCTTAAATAATGAGCCAGAAACATTATTCTACAGCAGTTTCACTTCCTAAACTTTTGGTATGCATTTCATTCTTGTTAATTGGCTTGCATTTTATGCAGGCTATGAGATACTGCTAGTACAGTATATGTCAAATGTACTAGCTTGAAATTTTAGGTTCTTAATTCTTATGCAGTTCATTCTTCTTCTCCAATTCTCAGTAAAATCTGCTTTCATTTTAGTCATTTGAAAAAAGGGACATGTATGAATGAAGTACTAGCCATTAGATGCCCAGAAATTAAGTAGAAGTTGAGATGCCCTAGAAGGATACATATACATCGGGATAAGATTTTGATCAGAAAACTAGATTTGTTGTATTATAACCCATGCCACTCTCATGCTGAAGAGTTTTCTCATCCTGTGGTTTTGATACTAAATCGATGTGTGTATCCCCAATGCCTTATCTACCATTTATGTCATTCCTCCACAGACTGGGAAGGCGTGAGAAATCTTGTGTCAGCATTGCCTTTATCATTAAGAAGAATCATTCTTGTTTCGTCAGTTGGAGTCACCAAGTTCAATGAACTTCCATGGAGGTATGCTTTCTATATTTGGATATCTTCAATGTCAGTGAGAGGACATCGCTCTGAGGTGAAAAATGTCCTTTTGTGATTAGGGAGAAAGTTGCTTTTTTGAATACTCTTATGCTACTTCTATCTGGATAGAACCATGCTTCCTTTTTCTTAATATAAATAATTTTCTGGGCGTCTTATTGCACTATATGATACTATGATGCTTTGCATTCTCATATGTGAAGAGCTGAGAGTTGCATCGACTATTCTCTTACATGCTTAGAAGCTGAAAAAATATTGCATGTGTGGTAACTGGTTTTAGTTTTCGTGCATAATTCGAAGTATCAATTTTATTTTGCTGAGGTACCGCACACTCTATTCTTAATAAAGATTCATAAACTCACTACACAAACTTGCTTGCACAGTAATAAGTTTTCTTTGCTATGCCAATTGACAGAATGGATGCAATAAAAATATCAGTTTTTTTTCCTCAAGTTAAAATTATTATGACACCGTCTTTTTCTTAACTTGATCTTCTTCTATGCCCAGCATCATGAACCTTTTTGGTGTTCTAAAATACAAGAAAATGGGGGAGGACTTTGTTCGTAATTCTGGCCTTCCATATACTATAATCAGGTTCGATATCGAGTCTGATTGGATGGATTTTTTTTTCTCTCTTTTTCTTTTTTCCTTTTTAAGTTGAAGCTTCATTGCCTTTTAGGCATGCCTTTTCAGTTATCAAAGTTTATTTCTGCATCTCTCTCTGTCTCTGCAGACCTGGTAGGTTAACAGATGGACCCTACACATCTTATGATCTCAATACTTTACTCCAGGCTACTTCTGGGGAACGCCGAGCAGTGGTTATAGGCCAAGGTACTGAGTGTTTTCATATTGTTGGCTCGCTTTCATTTGTACAGGGAAAATCACAATTGCTAGCTTTACATTAGCTCTTGTAAAGCAGTTTAAGATAAACTAATTTCATGCAAGCTTGTTGGTGCATGCAATCCCTGATGAATACAACTAATCACGCTTTTGCTACAGTCAAGTTAGTAGAACAATGTCCCCATGGTTTACTTTGTTATAGTTATTTCCGTCTGAATAAACAGCACAAGTCATTGTATATGGCCCTATTTTGCCTTGTTTACACGAAAATCATTTCCATTTGTGCAAGCAACATTCAAGAGAGCCGCTTACACTGAAGGAAAGCAATGCCACTCGATGAGTTTTAGGGTTGATAACACCTGGTTTGGCTGTTCTGAAGTTGGTTGCAATTCCTTCACTAAAACAGAAAAGAAATCATGATCTATACCTCTCAGTTTTTTTGATTTTATGTTTTCTTCGTTTTCCCCCCTCTCACAATGTGCATACTTCACTTTGTGATACTTAACATATTTTTGGCGTTACTTTTTGCTGGCAGGGGATAAACTGGTGTGAGAGGTTAGTAGACTCGTAGTTGCAGAAGCTTGTATAGAGGCATTGGACATCGACTTCACTCAAGGCCAAATCTACGAACTTAACTCAGTCCAGGTTCATTTTCTAACCATAATACAAAAGATGAAGCCTTGTTTACATCTTTAAAATCGTTAAGCTCTGTTCTTGCTTTGCAGCAAAAGTTCTTGCTCAGGTATAAACTCACAATCCATTCAAAAAATCTCAATGAATGTGAAGCAATAGAACGATGTGTTTTCTGTTTATTTTACTTACAATTTATCGTGTTATTTATTATGTTGCCATATCTGTGTAATGCAACTTTTTTGTGGTTGGAATGAACAATGAAATGAATATTTATGAAAATAATGCAGGGGGAAGGACCTGGAAGCGATCCCAAAAAGTGGGAAGAATTATTCAAAGCTGCTAATAAGTGACATTTCATTTGCTGGACACAGTGTGTACAAATTTCAAAGAAATTGACATTCCATATGAAACAGATGTACATAACAAACATATTGATATTGATTACAGAAAAAATAAAAAATTCTATTCGTTCTACTCTTCTTTAGCTTATATTTATTTACAATTATAATACATGTAATTTGAAGAAAAAAATGAAATAGTTGTAACTCATACAATCAACTATTTATTTTGTATAACTTTTTAGCCTTTTTTTTTATGTATGATTAATATTTTTTGAAGATTCATAACAAGTGGATTTGGATTCTATCAGACACGTTAAAGCATACGAAAAATGTATGAAACCACAAGCTTAACCGGCATTTGATTTGCTAGTAGGCTCGTGACAATTGGGCTTTTTATTTATTTTTGATAATGTTAGTTTGTTAAGTCGTCAAAATACCATATGATTTAATTCATATATAAATTTAACACCCCTTTAATTGGATATATGAACATTTAAAATAAAATATATGTAATTCGTGTAGTTTATTATTGGTCGAATGATTGTGAATGATTCACTTTTTAATTGACTAAGCACAACTAAGAAAGCTAATTTACACAGTTCATTGTTCAATACTGACTTTATTTATTTCATTAACTGATTTAGTTGGATATAATTATCTTGTTTTCCAACTACATGATTGTTAAAAAAAGTTATTTTCACCAACTGTCGAGTTATATATTAGCTATGATAGTGTACATGAAATATGTAGTATTAATACACCTACAGTATGTGTTGCTTGTAATATAGGATGTTTACATATATTTGGATATTATAGGAATATATAGTTTTTTTTTAACAGCAAAACAGATTCTTTAAGTAAAAACGACATCGTTTCATTTAGGTGGTGTTCTTTGCGTGATTAGATTTTGAAGGATTGACTATTTGATGGATTAAATGTGTGATAAGATAATTTTATCTATCAATCCTTTGTTTACTACAAAAGACTAGTGAATGATTAAAATTAGGATAAATAATTCTCTATTTATTTTGAGGATTATTTCAATCCTATCTATATTGGTTGGATTAAAATTAGTGAAGAACAATTCAAAGGATTAAAATAATCCCGGGCTTTGGGATATCATCAAATATTAATCCTTAAAAGTAAACACTTGATTAGGTTGGATTAATTTTATCTATCCAACCTCATCATGCAAAGTAAACACCACCTTAGAGTATTATATTTATATAGATAAATTTATGGTTGTGGTATAACTATAAATAAAATGATCTGATGCAATATTAACAAAATTTATCAATGTGTTAAAAGTGGTTAGGGAAGCACGTTTTATTTTTATTTTTATTATTATTTTTGTTGGTAACAACATAGGTCAATCATAGTTTCAACAAAGTATCACTCTTTTAGTTTGCGAACCTAAAATTTTGAACACTATTAGATTCGATCTCGATTCGTTTGTAAGCGATTGAATTCTGAAAAAATTATATTCGAATTGATATTTAAGTAACTCGTTTTAATACAACATTTACATACGTTTATTTATACAAAGGCACAATTTAAAATCCAACACGATCATGGCTGTTGAGAATGATTTTGATGGCATCATGCGACTAAGTGAGGAGTTCACGAATCCTGCTATTCGGTGGTACCGGAAGAGTCGGAGGTTATACTGGCGTTGCCTATGTGTAGGTGTGGATCTTGTTGTACATACTGCCTGGCCGTTTCAGCAGTCCGAAAAGTGCACCGTGCTTGAAGTTGCAATTCAGAACAAGGTAATGACCAGAACCTGCCTAGGATTTACATTTCATTGTTATTCATTATTAGCTCCTTATCAAGGAACATGCATGATATTGATTGTTTTTGTCTCGCAGATTGCATATCTTGATGTTTCTGATGACTCAAGCTACGCACAGCGTGCAAAATCATATACAAACAGAGCGCTGGATGCAAATATTCCAGCGATAACAACCGGGGGGATATACCCAGGCGTGAGCAACAGTTCTGTCGCATTATCTTGAGAAACCCTTTTAGTGCTTTGACAGCTAGGTTTTTTACCTGCTGCAACTCTTTATTGGGATGAAAGGTTCAGTTTCTTCCGATTCTTGTGCACTTGTCCTGTCATATGTTTGGAGTTGATTTTTGTTGTGGTAAATTCAGCACGAAATATTTACTTGTTTCATGTATCAATTGATTGTTATTTCTAAAATTATTTTGGGAAGTCATACTCCATCTGTGCCAGGTTAGTGCTCATTTTTCACCCTGACATGCCTCTCTAAGGCTAATTATGCATTCGTGATATTTCAACATCCTCTACTTGCCCACAAATTGGTGGGGCTTGTAAATAGTACTGTTCATCATCATCATAGTTCTCCTTTAGCCCCATATGCATCACTTCCTCATGATTGCCGACTTTTGCCTTGTGCACGGCTGTATTTAAGACATATATGCAGTTCTCGGAAGTAATTAATTCCCGATACTATTGCAGTAATGGCGCCGGAGCTAGTTCGTGCAGTCAAAAGTTAGGCAAAGGTGAACCGAGAGACTGAGGTGATTTTACCTTCTACATTGATGGGATATACCAACCGGTAGGCCCACTAACAGCCCAAACGAATGGGCCTAACGCGAGAAGAGCCCACGCCGGTCGAGCCCACGACGACTTAATCATCGCCTCAAACCCCAGCCCCTGCGACCGCTTCCCTACCAATAGAGAGACGCCTGTAAGCAGAGGTCGCGCCACCTCCACGTGGCGCCAGAAGCGAAGGTCCCGACTCCGCCAATGGAAGGCATGCGGAGGAAGAGTCACACCACGACCAATGGAGAGGTCGGGCGCCTACTGCAAGGCGATATCTTGAGTCAGATAAATAGAAGGAAAGCCGATGTTAGAAGGGTTAGCAATTTCATCGAATACAGGGCAGAACCAATACTCTGCACGTAAAAGCGCTAGTAAAGTATTGAGGAATCATTCCTCAGTGGACGTAGATCTCGTTAACCATCGAACCACGTAAAAGCCCGGTGTTCTTTATTGCTTTATATAAATCTCGCACACTCACATAGCTAGATTCATCATTGGCGCCGATCGTCTGGAAGCCCCGAACAAGAAAGCTTCGCTTCCTCTACAACTAAATGGCAAGAACACGCACAACCGCCGCCCACGCCGGGCAACAACCGGCCGAGGGTGGTGTGGTCACCGGCGTCGCGGAAGGAGATCGCGGACGCCACGAGCGCCACACTCACGAGGCAACATGGAAAATGTTCCCATACACCTCGGGACCGCCTCCCCAACGTAGGGAAGATGTCGACCTCAACGAGGACGAGCAAACAACTCATTCGTCCCACGAGGTCCTCGGCCGAGCCGTGAGCGAGTTCCTCCACGCCAATCTCGCCAATTCCAAAGCTTCTCAACCAGAGGACCAAAGGCGGGCCCCTCGAGCCCCTTGATCAACACCACGGCCGCCTGCCGCCTCCCCATCCGGAATAGCTGATCCCACTCGGCGAGGCCAAGCTGAACGCTGCGATCGCGCTCGACGCTCGAGTCGCCGGCCGAGCCGCCGCCTCATTCGCGGAGCGCCACCGGGCGAGCCGCCATCATCGGGCCGCCTCGCCGTTCGCGGAGCCGATCTCCACCGCCATGCCGACCGGAGAGCGGAGCAAACAGAGGAAGAAAGGCGAGTCGAACTCCCCTGGAGGATGATAGGCGTCGCTACCGATCCCCACCCTCCAGAAAGAGACGGCAAGGATCTCCCGGTTCGACCGTGCAGGAGAATCATCTCCCTTTCTCCGTGGAGATTCTAGACACGCCCGCCCCCGCGTACGGGCACCCAATATAGCGACCTACGATGGCCTCGAGACCCTCCCACTTTCTTTTCGCCACACCACCAACACGGCGATCGAGGAATGGAAGATTTTCACACGTGCAAAATCTTCCCGAGGCTTGGTCTCCAACGCACGGCGTTGGTTCACCCGCCCGCCGTCAAGCATACATGCGCCTGTGACCTCGTGGATCGTTCAAATGGCGCTTATCGAAGATGCCGCCCAGCCAGCAGCCTTCCTCCGACTGCTCACAATCCGCCAGGCGGGGACGAGACGATGTCAAACTCGTCTCGAGGTTCATCAAAGAGTCGCTCAAAATCGACGACAAAGAACGCCTCTACATCATCAACGCGTTCAAAATGGGATCCGACCCGCGCACCGAACAAAGAAATCACCTGGAGAAACCAAAGACGGCGAGTAAGCTTTGGAACTGGTGGACAACTTCGTCGAGGAGACGAGTCGATCGGAAGAAGCGGGAAATGGACGAGCGAAGTCCGAGAGAAAAAGCCGGACGACCGAGTCGAGGCGCCGATCGTGGGCGCTTCGACGTAATCAAGAGAGGGCCACCGAGTCAGCTCGACCTCGCCCAACAGCGGTGGGCGCCCCTACTCAAATCAGGGCGGAAATATTCGAGCCCACGCCGAGCTCTTCCGAAACCCGCCCTATGAAAGGGATCCAAGAAGAGGTCCACAGACGAGTATTGTGACTATCACCGCGGTATGGTCACGATACCGGGATTGCGTAAACAGGCTCACGGATCGACGAGCTCGTTAAGGAGGGCCTCAAGAAATACCTCGGACGAGTGGTCCAAGAATGTAAAGCGCAGAAGGAACGGAGGTGGAATAACCGCGGCCGACCCCAACGGGCGACCCAACTCAAGACGACGAGGACGAAGGTCCCAACGCTATGGAGCAGGTCTATGTTGTTACCGAGCGCCCGGGACGACGAGGTCGCCCTCAAGAACGACGCCCCGAGGCCGCCCTCAAGAGTCAAGAACAAGCGACCGGATGGTGAGAACATAACGTTCTCGAGAGACCCGTGCCCAAGATCATGCCGCACTGTGACGCCATCACGACACAGGCCGCGGTGGCAACAAAACGTCCACCGGTCTATATCGACATCGGAGCCTCCGTCAAGATCATCTTCCGTAGCTGTCGGACAAGCTTGAGGTCTGAGGCATTCAGTACTCCCGCGCCTCCCGCCATTGAGCTTCACTCAAGAGGCAGCCCGGCCAGGGGTCATTACCCTTCCGGCCACGGTAGGGCGGGCTCCAGTCGGCCACCGTGGCCATCCGATTCTTCCCGGTCCGAGCTCCCTCTCCGTATAACATCATCCTCGGGAGAGATTGGTCAGACGCCACCAAGGCCGTATGTTCGGTCTACCACTCACCGTCAAGATTCCCACCCTGGGAGTGTTTCAAGATCCAGGAGACCAAACGGCAAAGAAAAGAATGCTACGACTCTCAACCCAAGATGCGGCCTCGCCTGTGCATAGCACCATCGAGCCCCTGAGACCGACACCCCGGGACGACCGACCGAGAGCTCCAACTATATGACGACGATCCTTCAAGGTCATCCAGTCGGCACCGTGGCCCAATGGACGTCCGCAGACGTCATACGACTCGAGAGAATATAGGACGTGTTTGCTTGGTCCCCGCCGATATGACCGGAGTGTCACCCGAGCTCATAACTCACCGCCTCAACATCGACCCGGCTACCAAGCCATCCAGCAAGAAAAGGATATTCGCGGCGAGCGCAGCCAGTCATAAGGGACGACGGTGACTCAACTTCAAGGCCAAGATCTTGTTCGAGGTCAATACCCGACTGGATGGCTAATCCAACGTGGTCCGAAGCTGGCGGAGGGTGGCAAGTGCGTCGATTATACCGACCTCAACAAGCATCGCCTAAAGATTGCTACCCTCCCCGATATCGACAAGAAGGTGGAGGCATTGGTGGGCCACGAGATGTTCAACTTCGGATCTATCTGGGTACCACCAAACTCGATGAGCCCGGAGGACGCACTAAAACCGCTGCTCATCACCGACTTGGCGTCTTTGCGTCTGGGAAGATGCCCTTCGCCTCAAAACGCCGGGCTACTTACCGAGGATGGTGGATGCAACATTCAAAGACCACATCGGGAGATCGTCGAGGTCACGTCGACGACATAGTAATCAAAGTCGAAAACGGAGAGCTGCGACGACCCTAAGACCATCCTCCAACTCCTCGTGTCGGCCAACCTCAAACTCAACCCCGTAAATGTACATTTATGGTGAAGACCGCAAGTTCCCGGGATGCTGGGTTTTCGTGAGGCTCAAGGCCAATCCCACCAAGGCGGCGGTGCTCGACATGCAGTGCAAGGACCATCCGCGAGATCCACAAACTCACGGGTGCCTAGCCGCCTCGCCAGATTCCTCTCGAGCCGCCGAAAGCGGCTCCCATTCTTCAAGATCCCGAGGAGAGCTCGGGACCGCTGGCGGAAGAACACCAGCCGCATTCAAGAATCGAAGGAGTACCTTGCCGACCGCCGACCCTCGTCCCCCAAAGCAAGGCGAATCTCTCCCTATATTTGGCCGCCTCGGACGAGGCCATCAGCATGATCGGTGCGAGATGAGGTGGACGACAACTCCCATCTATTTTATCACCGAGCTCAAAGGACCGAGACAAGGTATCTCGGCCTCGAAAAAGTACTACTGGCCCCGTGAACGCAAGCGACGCCCGACCCTACTTCCAAGCTCACTCCGTCTGTGTGCTAACCGACTTACCTTGAGACAAGTCTTGTTGAAACTCGAGTCGTCCGGACGATAGCTAAGCGGGCACTGAGCTCGGCGAGCACGACATTTCAGACTCACCCAGCCGCCATAAAGCGGCAAGCTCGCCGACTTCTGGTTGAGGCCAAATTCACCGAGGTAGGCTCTCCCAATGAGGTAACTCCAACTCCCGCCCCACGACGGAGGAGGCCGCCCCGACACCACCGATGGTTGCCGGCGGACGTACGTGGACGGGCATCGTGCAAGAGGCGGCAATGGGGCGCATCCTCCTCCTCGGCCAGAGCAAGCAAGAAGTCACCCACGCCCGGCTACCTTCCCAACCACCAACAACGAGGTGGAGTATGAGGCCCCACTGGACTCGCCCGCCACGGAGTCGAGGGTGGATAAGATCCAAATCTTCTGCGATTCTCGTGTCGTCGTGAACCAAGTGTTAGCAAATACGAGGCCAAGGAGGACCGAATGAAACAATACCGAGAAGGCAAAGGAGATGTTGACCTCGCTCGTGTACTTCAAGATTCAATCGAATCCCCGAGGAAACAGTGGCCGACGCCCCGCAAGTTAGTGCGCCATCAACAAGTCCACCGATGGAGGAGATTCGTTCCAAAAGCATAGCGGAGTCCCACGCCGGCATCATCACCGAGATAGAGCCGAATCGATGTCTCCCAAGGCCTACCCGAACACGGCGACTACCTTCGTGATCGGCGAAGCCAAAAATGATGGCAAAATCCCGAAGTACCTCATGCACGAGGCGCTCTCACCGAAGTCTTACCTTCAACCCCCACGAGACGCCCCGCCGAAGAAGTTCGACCACGTGCTCAACGAAATTCACCGGTGGTCTGTGGAAGCCACATCGGTCGCGAACACTTTCAAAGAAGACGCCGAGGTCGGGATATTATCGTCCACCGCACAAGATTCGGCCGAGCTCGCCAAGAAATGCCCAAAGTGCCGATTCACTCACTCCAAAAAGTCGCCTCAAACCGATTTGAGCACTGCAGAGTCCGTGGCCTTTCATGCGTGGGGATCGACATCGTTGGTCTGCTCGACCGAGCACCGTGTCACCGATATTTAGTCGTAGCTATAGACTACTTCACAAACGGGTCGAGGCCGAGCCACTTTCGAGCCTCACGAGCGTAAGGATTCAAACCTGTGTGGAAAAATATAGTCCGCCGCTCGCATACCGCACATCCCGGTCTCGACAACGGCACCCAATTCGCCGACAAAACTTCAAGGGAGTGCGAAGAGGATCGATCGACACTTCACCTCGTCGCACACCCGCAAAGCGAATGGTCGACCGAGGTGACGAACCGCACGATCGCATGTGGATTGAAGAAGAGGTGGATCGAGCTAAAGCGATCGGGCCGAAAATCTCCTCAAGTCCTCCGTCCTACAGACCACACTCGGACGGCGCACGGGAGACCCTTTAGCCTCGGGTTCACTGTACCGAGGCCGTCATATCGGCCGAGATCGGCGCCAAGCCCTCGCACTCTCCACTCGACCAAGCCGAACGAGGAAGACCCGGGCCAACCTCGACGCCTCGAGGAGGCAGCGAGCTCGCCTTCATAAACGGCTGCACAAGGCCAGTCGCATTTGCACCACAACAAACGGTCAAAGCCAAGGCTCCATGTGGGCGACCGCCCTAAGAAATAATGAAGCCAAGAGAGCCGAGCGCCTTAACAATGTCGGATCCGACATGGGAGCGCCGTGCATCGCGCTCACGAGGACCTCGGCAGCGGGCTTACAAGTCGGCTCACTTGTCCGGCACTTGTCTCCTAACTCGCACATTATGCATTTAAGGAGGTATTTTACATAGCTTCGATTTAAAGTCAAGATCATGTTAGTTCCTTAATTGCTTTGCCAAAAGTACGATGTTGATTACATGTTCAATAAAACACCTGCTTTTATAATGAATATTTCACTTCGCCTCATACATATGTGAACATCTGCTTGATACACCACATTTAAACCTTCATGAGGGACGCCCACGAAGATGAAAATCCCACCAAGTAGGGTAGCGCGCATGATTACCCATTAAGTCGACGCCTACACGCAAAGCGCATGATTACCCATTAAGTCGACGCCTACATGCAAAGCGCATGATTACCCATTAAGTTGGGACGCCCACACGCAAAGCATACAGACACCCATTGTTGGACGCCTACATGTAAGCGACATCCGCACCGATCTCGCCATCTCATACCCTTTATTTGGGAAGATATGCACTCTAAGACAAAGTCTAAATGCATTAACGACTACAAACAAAGTACCAAGCCATATACAAGACAACCGGCTTCAGAGCTCGCTTATACCCCTTTATTTGGGAAAATACACACCTATGTATACAAGATAAATACATTTACGACCAAAACGAAGTCCTAAGTTATGTTTGTACCTCTCAAGGGGAAAATATACACTTCAAACGAGTCTAAATACATTTATATCTACATACAAGGTCCTATACTATACATAGCCTCATTCGGCTTCCGGCCCGCCGAGACTCGCCAAGTCGCACCATTCTCTACAAAATCTCCAGCCGACGATGTATGCCTGAACGAACTCGGTGCCTTCGACCTACCGATAAGGCCGGAATCACCACGGCTCGCCTCCCGCTGGCTGGGCCCTGAGGCAGCCCGACTGCAAGCAGCCGACCCAGAGTCATCTTCACCCGCCCTGACACTCCGGGCGGCGCGCAAGCACGGGCATTCAGGGAGTGGGACGACTCGAGGTCACACCCCACCCCCGACCGGACACCGGCCGTGTGTACGACCGCCCCTACCCAAGCTCTCCCCGCCGACTGAGGTCCTCGGTCGCCGCCCGCTCCCGAGGATCCCCTCGACGATCCGCCCGCCGACCCATCAACCTCAAGACTTCGGCATGATCGGAGTAGCCGCCTCCGCGGGTTCTTCTATGATCGGGTCGGCAGATCCCGCCGTTGCTCGCCGCTCGCCGGGCATGCGACGCCGGACGATGTCATACATCTCCATAAACTTCACCACGGAGTCGACGCAGCTTTGAACTTTGCCGTTGGGCCCTCCTCATCCTCAAAGACCATGCCCTCCGCCAAGAAGCTCGACTCATTGTCGCTTCGATATGGTAGTCCCACCACCGGCGGATCGCCTCTCAGACTGTGATGCTCCTCCGACAACCGAGCGAGCCTCCACACCAATTCAAGTTGTTCCTCGACCGCATCAAACGCCCTCGATAGCTGGCAGATATGTCCGCCTCGGACTCACGCCTGCGACCTTCAACTTCGCCCGTTCTCGCCAGAGGCGGCCACTTCCGATCAGCCTCGCCCAACTTCTTCTTCGATCGCAGACGGCCGAGCCGACTTCCATTGTGGCTAAAACTGGGTCGTCGGCACACCGCTTCTCCAGAAAGCACCTCTTCGTCCTTCTCGCCAAGGCACTCGGACTTCTTTAACTTCACAACAATTCATGGTCAAGTCCGATCCATTTAAGCGTGAGTAATCGAAATAAACGAGACAACACAAATCTTCAAAATATCAAGTTTATTACTCAAAAAGGGAAAATTATTACAGGCCTGTGGTCCTATCGACCCGGCAGCTCACGCTATTACATCAGTCCATCGACCAGTCATGGCCGGTCTCGACGACCTCCTCGATGCTCCTGCACCGCCCACCTCCGGCCGGAGCTCCAACCCCGCCTCCTCCTCGCCTCCTCCTCCTCCCTCCAGCCCCGACCTCAGCAGCGAGCTCAAGCTCATGATCCTCGCCCTCCTTACACCGGGCGACGACCTCGCAGCTGAGGGTAGAGCTGGACGCCAGAGCCTCCAAGACTGGAAGCGAGTCACCAGAGATCACCCGGCGTAAGCTTTGTCCACCTCTCTTGGTCGATCTCGGTCCACCCATGCTCGACCTTATCAAATCGCATGGCGGCCGCCACCCCCCAGTGATCCGACACCACCTTCGGCTTCAAAGACGGCGGCGAGATCGCAATGAAAGCCGAGAAGCTCTCCGACTGATGAGCCGGGCAAAGGCCCTCAACAGGGTCCCTCGGTCGGCCACCGCACTCCTCCTCGCCGACGAGGTCCTTCGCCTGCCAGCTCTTGAGCTCCTCGACCTCCCGGCCTCCAAGTGCCAGGTCTCTTCTTCAGGCCTCAAGAAGAACCTCCCGGCCTCAAGCCTGGCGGCCTCGCCTCACCGCAGCTGACGCGCGGTCTCAGCCTCGCCTCGGCGGCAAGATCCTGCCCAGCTCTTCCGGGCCGAGCTCAGCTGCAAGACCGGCGGCGACTGATAGCCCCCAAAGAATAAGACTGCAGGCCCCCATCATCGACCTCCCACCCCGAAAAGGAGATGACAAGTCAATGATCGACGAAAGCAAACAAATCTTAATACGAAGAAGTCTGCATGACTTGTGGAGGACGCGACCAAACTTGGGGCGGTACCAGACTCAGCGCGGCCCCGAGGCCGAGATTCTGATGCCGGGCCGACCCCGGCCAGCCCACTCATCACCGCCCATGTCGTCCACCTTCTTCTGCCCCTACCAGTCCAAATTACTGCTTTTCTCACGGCCCCCGCCTGCCGATGGCGAGCCCACCTCATCCCTCAACTTCACCGCATCAAAAGAGAAAGACACATTAGCACAAAGAAAATAGAACGAATAAGGACTAAGAAAAGGGATGCCTCACCCCGCCTGCATTCCGGTCCCGACGCTCCGACCGAAAACACTCACGGCTTCTTCAGTCGCCCGGTGTAACTTATGGATAAGATCTCACCAAGGCTGCTCAACGCCTCCATACGGCCCAAGGGCTTAATTTTCGGGTCCACCAACAAGGCCGATACCCCACTCATACCCCTGGCCCTCACCGCAGAAAGAAATACCTATTCCGCCAACGGGACACCTGGAGGGACTACTACTTAAATTTCAGCCGGGTGACAGATAGTACACCCTCCTATGGTCTTCACGAAAGCAGATCAACACCTCAAGGACAACTCTCTAAGAACGCCATAACAAAGAGAGCCCCCCACCAACGACCTAACGGAATTCGGGTCAATCGACAAATGGGGATCCGAAATACTCTTGAAGGCTAAGATAAATGGGGACAAAGGGTACCTAAGACTGCCTCAAACCGCCTACATAGACAAGAATAAACCCTCCCGAGGGGCCATCGCCTATCGTCCGGACGCGCAGACACCACCACGCCTCCACCGAATCCCAGACTCCCTAACAACTTCAAAAGTTCCTGCAACGCCAACCGACCGCCGCCCACCTTCATACCATCCCATACAGAGGATACCGCGGAATACTAGAGCTCAAACCTACTGCACCTACCCAAACCATCAGAGCACATATAATCTCTTACACCGCAACTCACGCCTAACCCGAGGCGGAAAGGGAACTTTCAGAGCGTAAGAAGATGAAGAAAACATACTTACTTTTCAAAGTAGTATACGGCTACTTCAATGAGATCGGATCAACTCGAGAATCTCTTAGAAATTTCTCTCGTAATTTTATAACGTCAAGAAGAAAGTGAACAGCTGCCCATTTTGCGCCTATTTATAAGACTAGAGGCATACCGCAAATTGCCGCTTCAAATTCGACACACGCCAACACGCCATCGATGTGCGTTACACGCGCCGCACGCCGGTTCGAGTAATCAATCACCGCCGGGCGCAGATGACGACGCCAGATAAGGTGGACCGCCAATCGACCTAGCAATCATCATACTGACCCCGCATTCTCCAGATGGTTGCGCCGATCGCACCCCGCCCTTCCCACAAATACCTGTGGAAATCCGGGTCGGACCCGGCTGTCTCGCCATCGGGCTTCGCCGCAGACGGAAAGCCTACATCCAGATCGACCTCAGATAACTGTGTCGCAGATTCGTGCGGCCCGGCACACCACGAAATCCCTAAAAGACGGTCTCGTGTCCGACACCGGTACCACCACAGTGAGTAATGCCACTGCTGCATCACACCGCATAACCAACGCAGAGGCTGCTATCCGTGTCGGACTTCGACTTCCTTCGGTGCCACATCTTTCTCCAAGCGACGGACAACAAACAACCCAACTCAGATCGGCACCAGAAGACCCTCACATCAAACAAACAACTTCAGCCAAGCCACACCTCACCTCGGCGAAGCGCTGTCTTCACTCCACCTCGGACTCGCTGTGCCTCGGCTATTCGGGGGGGGCTATGATGGGATATGGCCCAACCGACTGGGCCCACTAACAGGCCCAAACGAGCTGGGCCTAACGTTGGTAGCAGGCCCACGCGGTCGAGCCCACGACGACTTAATCATCGCCTAAAACCCTAGCCCCCGTGACCGCCTCGGCCGGCGAGAGAGGACGCCTAACAAAGGTCGCGCCGCCACCTCCACGTGCGCTGTAAGGCTTAAAGGTCCCGGCCCGCTAAATGGAAGGCATGCGGAGGCAAGAGTCACACCACTAATTAATGGAGAGGTCGGGCGCGCCTACAAAGGGCGATTCTCGAACATGATAAATAGAAGGAAACCGATGTTGAAGGGTTAGCAATTTATCGAATACAAAGGCTTGTAACCAATACTGCATTTAAAAGCGCTAGTAAAAGTATTGAGGAATCATTCCTCCGTGGACGAGATCTCGTTAACGATCGAACCACGTAAAAAGCACAGGTGTTCTTTATTGCTTTATATAAATCTCGCACACTCACATAGCTAGATTCATCATACATAAACTTGTAATCATCATCAACATTTGACTTCCATTAGAATAATCATCATAGTTGATTGATGAAGGGAAAGTTAATTAAAACTTACTAAACTGGGGAGCTTGATTTCTATGAGCATTAAAGGTTGCGCATACTGCCGGCTTTTGCTTATTGTTCAGATGCATATAGATAGATAGATAGATATGCCTGTAACAGGAGGAAAGACTTCTGATGGTATGACCTTAGAAGCATTAGCAGCAGAATGTGTATAACTAGATAAACAAGAGATGGAAACTACTCGTTCATCTCCTTTAGTCATTTTGTTTCTAAAATTCTAGTGCAATTTTAACATGTTTTCTTGCTCTTAGGTTCTATTACTATACTGCAGGCTCTGGTAGTGCTGGCCCAACAATATTATCGACTAGCTTTCTACTTCTAGGAGAGTAGGGCTGTGAGCGGAGGCAGCTTGGGTTTGTCCGTTTTCTTTCTATATACAGTGTATGCATGCTACTTGCTGTGCCTCGTTGATGACAATATCCGCGCCAACATTGCATACGGAAAGGAAGTCGACGACGCGACAGAGGCTGAAATTGTGGCAGCTGCACGCCTCTCAAACGCCAACACATATATCTAGATTCTAGTGGCATATTTGTAATTTTGTTGGCAGGGATACGAGGCGAATGATGGTGAGAGGGGGATCCAGTTGTCTGGCTATAGCAAGAGCTTTAGTGAAGTCTCGGAGGATACTGCTTCTGGAAGAGGCTACGAGCGCTCTGGATGGTGAGTCGGAGAAGGCAGTGCAGGATGCGTTAGAGCACGTCGTGGTGGCTCATAGGCTGTCCACGATCAAGAAGGCTGATCTCGTTGTTGTTTTGAGAGACGGAATTGTTGTGGAGAAAGGCAAGCATGAGAGTTTAATCAATAAGAAACATGGTTTATATGCCTCTTTAGTCTCTCATGGTGATGGAGTATCTTCTTCCTAAACCACTTGTTGGCTGGCTGCCACATCTCTAATTTGTCATTTTAAGGGAGATATCATATGTTGTTGGTTTCAAGTTTTGAGAGACAAAAATTTAAATTATTCTACTTTAGTGTACGCGATTGTATAATTATTATTTAGACAAATTTATTATATTTTAATATGTATACATGTGGTATGCATCCCCTAAACTTAACAAATTTAATTCCAAATTCAAATCTAATGAGTTATGAGAATGATATGGAAATTAATTATGGATAGGTGGAGGAAGAGTAAAAAATCATTTCTATATATATACGATTTCTGCTTTTACATAAGATTTACTCGCAAAAGAATTGAAAGTCAAATAAGTAAAGAATCCACACAAACATAATGAATTTATAAGATTCTTTTCTGGGGAAATCATATAATACTAGGAATTACACATTTGTATCGTCTAATTAGTTCCCTTTCCCTTTTTAAGGAAAAATGAAATGTTGGTAAGCTTCATAGCTCCAACCTAGTAACTTGCAAAAGACCTTTCCGCTCCGACATTTGAAGTTCTCACGGTAGATTGGTAATTGACGGCTTAAAACGTGGCTAAAAAGCCTCTATTTTCTCCCAGTTGAACGAAAATGGCATCAGTTGAACGAAAATGGCATCAGTTCTTTCTCTTTAAGCATTTTATTGAAATATGCAGCAAAAAAATACATTTTAACTCATTGATTTTCTGAATATGAAGCAAAACTCCTGGATAGTGTTGCGTCCCGTTTGTTTCTTCGTTTTCACGGTACGTATTTCACTAATTCTTCAACACAAACTAAGATAAAAAAAACCTTTAGTTTATTGTTAAGTTGATGTAGTAGGACTATACGTTTTGTCAATTCAGACAATCTTTGTTGGGAATATATATTGTGATATTTGGCACCAACTTGTGGGATTCTTGAAAAATATTTATCGTTTGCTCTGTGTAGATACTTGTGGTGCTGTCTTTGGCTGCTCTATTGATCACAATATGGTTGAACAAGGTTGCACCAATCGAAAAGGAAGCGAAGTTCATAGCCCACAACATCAATCAACGTTTCATATCTGAAATTCAAGATGTAGCTGCATTCTTCTTCTCTCCCAACAATGTTTCAGCCATCAACTTCGCCCGAATTCTGAGTTTCTCTTTGGATAATAATGATCTTCATTTCCCAAATATTGAATCAAAGGTTGTTGTACATTTCTTATCAATTCTACCTACTATTTTTCTCTCTCTTTCTTAGTTTTTAGTCGGGATTTTTTTTTCATCTTCAATGTTGCAGGTAGTTCCTCCACTATTTCAAGCTTTTTCAACAATACCGTATCTGTCACAGATTTCCTACATTGGTTTGAATGGCTTATTCTTCGCATACGATAAAGAAGGGGGTGAACAACCTTATGCATTGTACTCAAACTCAACATTTCCTGCAAGAAATGATACAAAAAACAAGTACACATGGTACTTACAGCCTGCAAATCGCGACACGGGAAAGTTATATGGCGAGGCGACTAAGTTTCCTGCACCTGCAGTATTTAAAGCAAGCTGGTTGCGAGGAGGCTTGAATAGTACAAATGGATATGCCTCAGTCGGGACCGCCTGGAGAAATCCTCAAGATGTTCTGCTGCTTAGCACGGCTCGTTTGGATGGAAACGGAGTCATTTCTTTAGGCCTTCTTATGAAGCCTCTGGTTGATTTCTTGGTTGCTCAAATGGCCTTCTATGATGGAAGCTTGTATTTGGTTACAATGGATTGGAATGTGGCCATTCGAGGCTTCCCAAACAGCCGTATCATCTTGGATGGAGATCAAGTCTTGTTTCAGCTGTCAAACAATGACGATGGCCAGCTTCAGACTGCAGGAAATTTGAGCTGCAACGGCGAGTTGAGAGACAAAGTATTAAGCATTGGAGGAAGAAGTATGATCAGCTGTTCAAAAGCTGAAATTGCCGGACTTCAATTTGTAAGCCTCGTTTTTCAGTTGCATTTACTATTCACTGATTCATGTATTCTGATGATTTTTTGCTGTCTCAGGTGTATGTGTTTGCTGTGGCACGTGATGAGCACTCGAGCCTAGTTCACAAGAACGTAAGATTGTCCTTTGCTCTGCTAGTGCTGATGGTTGGCGCTGTGGTGATCGCGATATGCATCTTCGTGTCACTGATAGTTGAAGCTGCTAGAAGGAGATGTTCCTGTGTGGCGGCGCTGATAAACGCGATGGAATCAACCCAGCAATCGGAGAGAAAGAGCATGAACAAGAGCCTCGCGTTTGCAAGTGCAAGCCATGACATTCGTGCTTCTCTAGCAGGGATAAGCGGCCTAATAGACGTGTGCAGCGGTGAAGTCACTAAAGGGACCCTTGCAGATCAGACGTGGTGGAAAATCTGCTGCAGATAGAAGCTTGCACAAGGACCTTTAGGTCTGTTTTTCTGCACAACACATTGATTCCATGTTATCTCGTTCATCTTATTTATTCTTTTGAATTTCGAAGGGATATTGAACTGCATTCTTGATACGAGCAAGATAGAGGCAGGGAAGATGCAGCTCGAGGAGGAGGTGTTCGACGTGGAGCAGCTTCTGGAAGAAGTGGTTGATCTGTACCACCCTGTCGGCATGAAGAAAGGCGTGGACGTAATCTTGGATCCTTGTGATGGCTCTGTCTCAAGATGCTGTTGGGCTAAAGGCGATCGGAGCAAACTGAAGCAAATCTTGAGCAACTTGCTTAGCAATGCAGTCAAATTCACCTCAGAGGGACACGTGAGCGTCGGAGCTTATGACAAAACCTAGCCTCAAAAATGAAATGCTTGGCTCCACTCAAAATAACTGGATGAGCTGCTGCATGTTCAAGTTTCATCGAGCAAACAACGAATCAGAAAGCTTCAATGGAGATCCCAACTCTATGGATTTCACGTTTGAGGTGAATGATACAGGAAAAGGCATTCCCAGAGAGAGGAGAAAATCTGTTTTCGAGAACTACATTCAAGTCAGAGAAACCGCGCTTGGACAACAGGGCACTGGTCTAGCCTCGGCATTGTGCAGTCCCTGGTAGCTAAAGCTAAAGCTGCAAATGAAGTTAGTTTACATTTTATTATTTGATTTGCTCGTTGCGTACAGGTGCGCCTAATGGGCGGTGAGATAGGGATCATGGACAAGGAAGTTGGCGAGAGGCAGCCGCTTCTGTTCAACGTGTTGTTGAGTAGAATCGAACTGCAGCCGATTTCTGCGAGCCCAGAGTCTTAACATCGCGAGTAGTGCTCTTGTTGAAGAGCGCCAGAGGAGCAACGTGGTGCAGCGTTCATGCGGAGGCTCGGATCAAGGTGCACGTGGTGAAGCAAGACGAAAAACTCGCCCGACTGCAGAAAATCAAGCGTAAAATGAACCTATCGAGCCATAGCTATAGTTCTTCGAGCTCGCGATCGGCCCCTCTCGCAGACCTCGATGGCATTGGCATCGATCAAAGCAAGCGATCCGCATTGGTGCCGATGGTGGTGGACACGCGCTGGGGCCGTCATGAGAGATAATGAGCAATTACAATTTTAGAAACTATCTCGACGAGAGCAACGCTATACTAGGGTGGTGTCGGATTCCGCCGCCACGAATTTTGACGAGGACGAGTCGGTTGCGCCGGATTTGGTGATTTGCCGCTTCACGGATCGCGTTTGTATCGCGATTTATCGCACTCTCGCTCGAGTTCGGGGCGGCCTCCGGAGAGGAGAGATTTTTCGCCGAGCTTGAGGAGGTTGGGAAGCCGTTGATGGGAAGAAGATCCTCATCGTGGACGACGATCCCTGGGTCGGAAGATTGCCTCGCTTGTGGTATCTCGACTTGCGCCGCGCCTTTCTGCTGCGCGAATGGCGCGGCTGGCGGTACCGTCTCGTGAGGGCCTCTGCGCGAATCGGCTCGTTTAACCGCATCTTGATGGATCGTGAGGTACGTGTTCATTAGTCATGCTCCTATTTACTTCGATATAAAATTATATATCCAAAATGTTTGCACAATGATGCCTGATGGACTGGCGAGGCAACAGCTGAATTAGAGGCGGAGCGCGGTTACGGCGTCGGACGACGATCGTGGCGCTGAGTGCGCATGCCTGACAAGGGAGAGGAGGTGGAGAAGATGATGGAGGGTGAGTGGATGGGTACATCACCAAACCACTCAACAACCATAATCTTCTCAAGGCTTTATCTCCACTCATTACCAAAATATGAGAACGAATGTGTTTAGACTCAAAATTCAAGACATAATTGTGGATTACAAATGTTTTCATAAGATACTGAGTTGATATCAAATGCTCTTTATTTTGTTTTTAGTTCTTTTCTTCTTCTTCTCGATTTTAAGAAATAAATTGCGAGTTAATTACAAAGTCTTTGATAAACCGTTACGTGAGTGTGCGAGATTTATGAAAAGCAATAAAGAACACCGCGCTTTTACGTGGTTCGATCGTTAATGAGATCTACGCCCACCTGAGGAGTGTTTCCTCAATACTTTCACTATAATGCGGTGTGGTTACAAGCTCTTAGTATTCGATAAGTTGCCAACCTTTCTAATGTCGCTTTTCTTCTATTTATCAGACTGAATCCGAATCAAGGCGCGCCCGACCTCTCCATTGGTCGTGGCGCGACTCTTCCTCCGCATGCCCTCCATTGGTAGCAGGGGACCTCACTTTATGTGCGCCACGTGGAGGGTGGCGCCGACCGGGTTCCGGGCGCCTTCTCCATCGCCGAGGGTAGCGTCCGACGCTGGCTCGGGGCCGCCTTCCATCGGACGAGGTGGCGGTTCCGAGGCTGTGGTTTTGCAATGATTAGGGTTCGCCTTGGCTCAACCGCGGGCCCGCTACCAACGTTAGCCCGGCTCGTTTGGGCACATGCAGTGGGCCTAGTCGGTTGGGCCATATCCCATCATAGCCACCGAATAGCCGAGGGACGCTGAGGCCAGTGGAGTGAAGAAAGCGCTTCGAAGGGTGAGGTGTGGCTTAAATGAGAAGTTGTTTGTTGAAGTTGTTGTCTTTTTAATGTGAGGGTTTATTTAGCGATCGGTGCCGAATCGGGTTGGGTGGTGCATTGTCCGTCGCCGGAAAAGATGTGGCACCGAAGGAAGTCAAGTCAGGCACCGATATCGCGCCTGCGTTGGTTACGCCGAGGTGCGATTTGAAATGTGTGTTACTCGTGTGGCGGGTGCCGATGTCCCGACACGAGAGACAGCTCTTTTCGGGATGTCGTGGTGCACCCGGGCGCATCGAATCTGGCTTTGGTTAGACGAGGTCCGATCGGGATGTAGTCTTTCCGTAAAGCGGCGGATTGATAGGACAGCGAGGTCCGATGTGGATCTCGCGGTATTTGTGGGGCGACGGGTGCTGTTTACGCCGCTTATCCGGAGTGACGCCGGGTCCGTATGATGATTGCTAGGTCGATCGGCGGTCCATCTTATCTGGCGTACGTCATACGCGCCCGAGCGGTAGTTGGGCACTGAATGTGCTGGCGCGTAACGCACATCCAATCACGCAGCAGCGGCGTGTTGAATTTGAAACGGCAATTCACGGGCGCCCTGGGTCTTATAAATAGCGCATAAAGGCAAGCTGCTCACTTTCTTCTTCGACGCTTAAAATTTCGAGAGAGAAAATTTAGAAATTCTCCGAGTTGATCCCGATCTTGTTGAAGCGAGCGAAATACTCGCCTGAAAAGTAAGTATGTTTTCTTCATCTTCTTCTCGCCCGAAAGTTCCTTTTCCGCTCGGGTTCCGCCGTGAGTTCCCCGTAAGAGATTATATGTGCTACAATGGTTTGGGTAGGTCCATGAGGGTCGAGCTCAGGGTTCGTCGGTATCCTCGGTATGGGATGGGCTGAGGGTGGGCGTGGCGAGGTGGGTTTGACCTTGCAGAACTTTTGAAGTCATGAGGGAGTCTGGGATCCCGGAGGAGGCGTGGTGGTGTCGCGATCAGGATGATGATGGGCGATGGCCCATCAGGAGGGGTTTATTCTGTTTATGTAGATAGTTTGAGGCGTGTCTTAGGTACCCTCGTCCCGCTTATCTTAGCCTCCAAGAGTATTTCCAGATCCCTATTTGTCAATCGACCCCGAATTAGTGCTAGTCGTTGGTGGCCGAGGCTCTCTTGTTATGGCATTGCCGGAGAGTTGTCCTTCGAGGTGCCGATGCGCTTTTTAGCGTGAAGACCATAGGAGGAGGTGTACTATTTGTCACCCCGGCTGAAATTTAAGGTAGCCGCCCCTCCAGGTGTCCCGTTGGCGGAATAGGTATTTCTTTCTTCGGCTGGAGGGGCGGCGAGGTATGAGTGGGAGTCGCACGATGGCGGACCCGAAAATCAAGCCCTGGGCCGTATGGAGGAGGTGATGAGCGCCGGTGAGATCTTATCCATAAGTTACAGGGGGACGACACAGACCGGTCGGCCGAGTGTTTACTGGTCGGGCGTCGGGACCAGAGTGCAGACGGGGTGAGGGCATCCCTCTTCTTAGTCCTTATTCGTTCGATTTTCTTTGTGCTAATGTGTCTTTCTTGTGATGCAATGAAGTTGAGGATGAGGCGGGCTCGCCATGCCGAAAGGAGCCGGCGAAATGAAGAAAAGCGGGCTGGACCTACTAGGGGCCGAAGAAGGTGGACAAGATGGGCCACCGATGAGTGGGCCTCATGCGCGGGTCCGGCCCGGCATCGAGTCTCGGCTCAGGCCGCCTTGAGTACGGGTACCGCCCAAGTTTGGCCGCATCCCTCCCCGAGGTACATAGGTTCCTTCATATTTAGATTAGTTTGCTTCAGCGATCCGTTATTGACTTGTGCCTCTCTTTTCGTGGTGGGAGCTCGATGATGGGGGCCTGCTGTAGGCTGCTGGGGAGCCGCAGGTCGCCGCTTGCTTGGCGACCGAGCTCGCCCAGACGCAAGTACTGAACGGAGCTTGCCGCGGCGGAAAGCCGAGATCGCCATCATCCGGGTGGAAGCCGAGGCCGCTGTGGCTTCGAGGCCGGAGGGCCGAGGCCGCCCGGGCGAAGAAGGCACCTTGGGCCTGAGGCCGCCGTGAGGTCGAAGAGCAGCGAGGAGGCCGGGCGGCATGGACCTCACGGACGAGAGTGAGCAGGTGTGGCCGACCGGGGACCCTTGTTGAGGCCTTTGCCGTGAGGCTCATCGAGTCTGAGAGCTTCTCGGCTTTTATTGCCGATCTCGCCGTCTTTGGCCGAAGGTGGTGTCGATCACACTGGGGAAAGCGGGCGCCATGCCCGACTTTGATAAGGTCAGTATGGGTGGGACGAGGTCGACCCAGAGGTGGACAAAGCTTACGCCGGGTGATCTACTGGCCGACTCTTTCCGTCTTTGAGGCTCATCCATCCGCTCTTCCCTCCGACTACTTGAGGTCGTCGCCCGGTCTGAGAGGGCGAAGATCATGACTTGAGAGCTCCTTGCCGAGGTACGGGCCGGTCGGGAGTGGAGAGGAATCCGGCGGGAGGAGGCGGGGTTGGAGCTCCCGTTGGAGGTGGCCAGCTGCGCAGGAGCATCGAGGAGGTCGTCGAGACCGCCATAGGCTCGAGGTCGGTGGACCGATGTAATAGCTTGAATCGCCGGGTCGATAGGACCACAGGTCCTCGTAATAATTTCCTTTTGAGTAATAAACGCAACTTTTTTTTTTGTGTTGTCTTGTTTATTCTACAAAGACTCACACCGAATGGCTCGGACTTGATCATGAATTGTTGACCAAGTTAAAAGAGGTCCCAGGCGCCTTGGCCGAGAAGGACGAAGAGTGCTTTCTGAGTGGCCGGTGTCGTGGTCGACCCAAGTTTTAGCCACTATGGAAGTCGGCTCGCATCTGCCTCACGACTGAAGGAAGTTGGGCGAGGTCGATCGGGGTCTGGCGTCTCCGGCCGAGAACGAGGCCACAAGGCGGTGGTCACGCGGGGACGGAGTCCAGGGCGGACTTATCTGCCGACGCTATCCGAGGCGTTTGATGCGGTGAGGAGCAACTTGAATTGACTGCGAGAGGCTAGCTCGGATGTCGGAGGAGCATGCGGTAACGAGAGAGGCGATCCTTGGTGGTGGGACTACCATATCCAAGTCGACGATCGAGTTCGAGCTTCTTTGGCGGAGGCATGGTCTTGAGGGATGAGGAGGGCCCAAAGCAGCAAGTTCAAAGCCTGCGTCAACTCCGTCGTGAAGTATATGGAGATGTATGATATCGTCATAAGCGTCGCATGCCGGTGGCGGCGAGGCCCTGGACGAGGCTCCGTGACCCGATCATGAAGAACCCGCAGGAGGGCGGCTACTCGATCATGCGAAGTGCTCGGGTTGATGGGTCCGGTGGGGCGGATCGTTCGAGCGATCCTCTGGGAGCGGGCGGCGACCGAGGGACCTCAGTCGGCAGGGGAGAGGCGGGTGGGGAGAGGTCGTACTCAGCCCGATGTTCGGTCGAGGGGGTGAGGTGTGACTCGGGTGCATCCCCCACCGGAATACATCTTGGCGCTGCGCCCTTGAAGTGTCCCGAGGCGGGTGAAGATGACCACAGGTCATTTGCTTGATTCGCTGCCTCGAGCCCGGCCGAGCGCTCGGGAGCAGGCAGTGGTGATTAAGCCTTATCGACCGGGTTGAAGGCATTCGAGTTCGTTCTGCATACACCGTCGGCACGGAGATTTTGTAGAAAATTGGTGCGGCTTGACAGGTCTCGCGCGGAGCCCTAAGTTCGAATGAGGCTATGTATAGTGTAGAACTTTGTATGTAGATATAAATGTATTTAGACTGTTTGAAGTGTATATTTCCACTTGTGAGGTATAAACATAGCTTAGGACTTCGTTTTGGTCGTAAATGCATTTACACCTGTGATCTGTAAGTGTGTATTTTCCCAAATAAAAGGGTATAAACGAGCTCGGAAGCCCGATTGATTTCAGTATATGGCTCGTACTTGGTTTATAGTCGTTAATGCATTTAGACTTTGTACCGAGTGCATATCTTCCCAAATAAAGGGTATGAGATGGCGAGATCGGTGCCGATGTCGGCGTGCGTATGAGCGTCGAGCAATGGGTGTCTGTATGCTTCGCGTATGGGCGATCAACAATGGGTATCTGTATGCTTTGCGTGTGGGCGTCCACTTAATGGGTAATCTATGCGCCATGTAGGCGTCCAACTTAATGGGTGTCTACGTATCTGTACTTGGTGGGATTTTCATCTTCGTGCGTCACTTTGTGAAGGTTTAAATGGTGTATCTAAGCAGATGTTCATATGTATGAGGCAGTGAAATATTCATTATAAAAGCAGTTTTATTGAACATGTAATCAACATCGTACTTTGGCAAAACAATTAAGGAACTAACATGATCCGGACTTCGATAGCTATGTAAATACCTCGAAATGCGTAATGTGCGAGTTAGGATAAATGCACGGACAAGTGGGCGACTTGTAAGCCCGCTGCGGGTCTCGTGAGCAGCGTATGGGCCTTACATGTCGGATCGACATTGGCGCTCGGCTCTCTTGGGCATTATTTCTTAGGCGAGTCGCCCACATGGGCCATGGCTTTGAACTTTGTTGTGCAGTGCGACTGGGCCTTGTCTTGGCCGTTTATGAGCGAGCTGTGACTTCTCCTCGAGGCGTCAAGGTTGGCCCAGGGTCTTCCGTTCGGCACAGTCGAAGTGAAGAGTGCAGCGGGCTTGGCGCGCGATCTCGGCCGGGTATGGCGGCCTCGATGCACGTAGACCGGGCTAAAGGGTTCTCGTCTTGTGCGTCCGAGGTGTGGTCTGAGGGGACCCGAGAGGACTTGAGGAGATTTTCAGCCCGATCGCCTTTAGCTCGGTCGGACCTCTCCCGATCACATGCGATCGTGCGGTTCGTCACGCCGGTCGACCATTGTTGCGGGTGTGCGGCAAGAGTGAGCGATGATCGATCTGAAGCTCTTGCACCACTCCTTGAAGTTTTGTCGACCGATTGGATGCCGTTGTCAGAGACCGGGGATGTGCGGTATGCGAGCGGGGATTATATTTCCACAGGTCGAATGTCATACGCTCGTGAGGCTCGAGTGGCTCGGGCGATCCATTTTGTGAAGTAGTAGGCTGCGACTAAGTATCGAAGGTGACACGGTGCTCGGTCGAGCAGACAGCGATGTCGATCCCCTTTGCATGAAGGCCATGGACTCTTGCGGAAATCGAGTTTGAGGCGTTTTTGCGTGGAGTGAATCGGCACTGGGCCTTTCTTGCGAGCTCGGCGAGATCTTGCGGGGTGGGCGATGTATCCCGACCTCGGTGCTTCGAAAGAGCTCGCGACCCGATGTGGCTTATAAGACCTCGGTGAATTTCGTTGAGCACGTGGTCGAACCTTACGGCGGGCGCTCGGGAGGGTTGAAGGTAAGACTTCATGAGGCCGCCATGCATGAGATATACGGGATTTCGCCATCATTTTTTGGCTTGAGCCGATCTTGAGTAGTCGCCGTGTTCGGGTAGGCCTTGGGAGACGTCAATTGGCTCTATCTCGGTGATGATGCGGCGTGGGACTCGCGATGCTTTGGAATGAACCTCGCCGCTGGTGGACTTGTTGTGGGACTAACTTCGAGGATGTCGGCTCGGTTTGTTTCTCTCGGGGATTCGGTGGATCTTTGAAGTACGAGCGAGGTCAACATCTCCTTTGCTTCTCGGTATTGTTTCATTCGGTCCTCCTTGACCGTATTTGCTATTGGTTCCGACGACACGGGAATCGTCGTAGATTTGGATCTTGTCCACCCTCATTTCCGTGGCGGGGAGTCCGGAGATGGGGCCTCGTACTCCACCTCGTTGTTGGTGGTCGGGAAGGTGTCCGGAGGCGTGGTGACTTACGCTGTATCGGGCGAGGAGGATGCCGCCCGTGCCCGTCTTGCGATGCTCAGATCACGTACGTCGCGGAACCATCAGGTGGTGCCGGGGCGACCTCCGCCGTGAGGCGGGGAGGCGAGTTCCTCATTGGCAGAGCCTACCTCGGTGGTGGCCCAACCGGGGAGTCGAAGTCGGCGAGAGCTTGCGCTTTTAGGCGGCACTGGGTGAGTCACGAGATGTCGTGCTCTTAGGCTCCAGTGCCAGCAAGTATCTTGTCAGGATATTTCGGGTTTTAACAAAACATGTCAGGTAAAGTCGGTTAGCACGAGACGGAGTGAGCTTGAAGTAGGGTTGGGGAGGCGTCGCTTGGCGTTCACCGGGGCAGTCTCTTTTTCGAAATGGTGTCACTTGTCTCCGGTCACTTTGAGGCTTCGGTGATAAAATAGATGGGGAGTTGTCGTCCCGCTCATCTCGTACCGTACCATGTTGATGGCCTCGTCAAGCGACGAATATAGAGAGGATTACTTTGCCGGGAGGGCAGAGGGGGGTGGCAGTCGAGTCTCCTTCGGTGTCTTGACGGCCTGGTATTCTTCCTGCCGGTGAAGTCAGGGGCTCTCCTCGAGATCTTGAAGAATGGGGCTGTTTCTCGGCTCGAGGCAATCTGCTGGGCGGCTAGGCCGATGAGTTTGTGAATCTCACGGATGGTCGCTTGCATGTGCTGTCGACTTGCGCCCCTGGTGGGATTGGCCTTGAGCCTGCAGAAACCGGCATCCCGAGAACTGCGGTCTTCTGTAAATGTACATTTACGGGGTTGAGTTTGAGGTTGAGTGAGCACGAGGAGTTGGAGGATGGTCTTGGGGTAAATCGGCGCGGCCTCGGATTTCGACTTTGACAGCGATGTCGTCGTAGACCTCGGCATGCCAGATGTGGTCTTTGAATGTTGCATCCTTGTCCCTGCAGTAAGTAGCCGGCGTTCTTGGGCGAAAAGCGTCTTCGATCTGTGAGCGAAGTCGATGATGAATCGCGGTCTTTGTGCGTCATAGGGCTCATCCGGGAGTTGGTGGTACCGCTGTATAGATCCGGAAATTTGAACATCTCGTGGCCCTGTCTCTCCAGCCCAGCTCGATATCGAGGAGGGTAATCTTTGGGCGTGCTGTTGAGGCGGTATGTCGGCCTTTCGTCGCCACCCCTCTCTGGCTTCCGGACCTGGCGGATTAACCCGTCGGTCGGGTGTTTGACCTCGAACAATCTTGGCCTTGGAAGTTGGTCACCTCGTCGCCCTGACTGGCTGCGCTCGCGCGAATATCCTTTTATTCTCGGGCTGGCGGTAGTCGAATCGATGTTGAGCGGTGAGTTATAGCTCGAGGCACCTCCGTCATGCTCGGCGGGACCGAACAAACACGTCCCTATACTCGAAGTTGTATGACATCTGGCCAGGACGTCGTTGAGCCACAGGTGGGCACTGGATGACCCGAGGATGGTCGTCGTATAGTTGGAGGCCTCGGGTCGGTCGTCCAGTGTCGATCTAGGGCTCGGTGGTACTATGCAGGCGGGCCCCGCGTCTTGAGGTTGAGTCGTAGGCATTCTTTTCTTTAGTTTGATGCCCGGATGCTAAGCCTTTCCAGCGAGTGGGAATCTTGACGGTGGTGGTAGGCGAGCGGATGGCTGGTGGCGTGCAGCGATCTCCGGATGATGTTGTGCGGAGAGGCTGGACCGGGAAGAATCGGATGGCCTTGGTGACCGACTTGGGAGCTCGTCACCGTGGCCAGGAAGGGGTAATGACCCTTGAGTGGTACTCTTGGTGAAGCTCGTGCGGGAGGCGGAGAGTACTGAATGCCTCCAGGCCTAAGCTTATCGAACAGCTACGGAAGATGATCTTTGACGGAGGCTCGATGTCGATATAGACGGTGGTTTTGTTGCCACCGGCGGCTTTATGGTGATAGGCGTCACAGTGCGGCATGATCTTGGAAATGCGAGGTGGCGAGTATCGTATCCACGGAGATTGTATCCGAAAACATGAAGCTAGCTCAGCGACTATTCATCGTTATTGACACGGATAAAGGGTGATAGGTTTAGGGCGAATTTAATCAGCGAATAACCAAAACGAGAAATATAAAGCAATAAAATCACGAAAGATAACTATAAAGAAAGACTAACCACAAGGATACCAATCTATCCTAGCGATGTTTATCTGCTTATTATTAGTTTTAATCAGACAAGGCGGAAGATCACATATATAACCAACTTGATTCTGACAATTGCGGCGATTGATTACTAATTTTCCTATCACGATTCGTCTCTGAGGAAAATAAGCAACTCGAAAGGATCACTAAGAATATGCTTCTGAAAGTCCTATCTCGATTCGACTCGAGGCTCGTTCGTATCGTGCATTCGATAGCGATTGACAGTGTACCGATTCGTCGTTAACAGGCAACTAGATATGCATCAGATTGATCAGAAATCGCACATATAAATAAGCACAATCGAATCATGAATCGATGCTGGAAGGTAAATAGATGAAAACTCCGCGTATAGGATCGAATAATCGAGCCAGGATTAGAATGAAAACTGGCGGACATAATAAGCGGAATGAAATCACGAATTAATCAAAAATGAAATTTAAATATATAAAACTTCGTAGGGGCGTCGGATGAACAAAGGTTGGTCTTGAATCAATCCCAATCGAGCGAGCGGAAAACAAGGAAAAAGCGATCGGACCAGCGTTCGATCGATAGCAACGATAAACTAAAAGCTAGACGAGCGGAAAAACAATACTAGAATTAAACTAGCGGTAAAGCTAAAATGTAAGCGAGGAAAAACTCAAGTGAAATAGTGCAGGCGTGATTGGGGGCTCTGGGCGCGGGCGAGCCACATAGCGCCCCAAAGCCACAATTTTCCTACTTGGCGGCAAAATGCCGCGACCACCGGGTCGGCCAGGTGTGGTCGCGAGGTAATCCTCGCGGCGCTACCGCCCGCGATCGCGCCAACATTTCGGCTTGATGCCTCATGACGACTAGCGGTCGCTAGCCATACTTTCAGTGGTTGTCGTCGATGGCTTTTCGCGCTAGCCGCTCCTTGGGGCGCGTTCTGTGATCGCGGTCTTACAGGTTCTCATGCGTGTTCCTAGCGGCCGACCTAGCGGCAGCTAGGTGATCGCTAGAACCACGCCCGGATGTATGTTTGGCTGTCGTCGTTCCCTAACTTCGATTTTCAGCATATAGACCTGTGACAAAGAACACCCGAGAGCGTGTCTTCTAAAATAGATAAAACATTAGGAATCGATAAATGGCATTAAGCAGCTAGCTTCGTCTTGAATATCGACTATAAGCGTGTAAAATCTTGCGTTTATCAAACCCCCAAACTTAAAGCATTGTTTGTCCTCAAACAAAACGAGAAAAAAAGCGAAGATCGCGAGCATAGCAAGGATAACCATTCTGGGCCTCAAAAACATATCAGCGGCTGAAAAATATTAGCGCACATGGCGATGGTTAGCCTTCGACACAAACAACCATCGGGTAAGAACTCATTTATTTCAACCTACTAAAAGGCGTGTCGTAAAATATATAGAATACACTCAAACTCATAAAATTGGGGCGTGTATACACTCGGCGATCGATCTGTCTGACATGTCTACCATGGGCTTGCCGTTTCTCTCGCATCTCCACCGCGTCAAATGTGTTCAAATGAGGATCAAGAGGACTTTTCATATGTTGTAATGTAGGCACATTGGTTAAGGTAGAGATAATATATGGCTAAGTGACTCAAAAATATTCCAAATTTATACTTTTCGACACATATGGACTTTGTCGTTTTCTCTTCTTTCCCAGCGTGCTAAATCGGCGTTTAAATGCCTCAAAGGTACCTATCTTTGATTAAAGACCCTTTATGCTCAACACTTTAGTGAACTTATCATTTTCTTTTCTTTTCTTTTTAGAGCTTATAGGGTTTAATAATCACGAACAAAGTACTATTCTTACCACGAATGTATTTTCTAAAAAAACTTTCTCGTCGTCTTCATCAAATTTCCCCACTTTTGATTCCATATCCATCTCCTGCTCACTCATCGTCGGTTAATCGAAAGAAAAAGTCTAATAAAGGCTGAAAGGCGACAAATGGTATATATCATCGGGTTAGTGTTTGGGTGAAAATGTGGTTAACTGAATGGCGCTTTATTTCAAGTCGAAACACATATGCAGTCTCGACGAAGCGGCAGTTCTAGAAGATAATCACATGCATGATATCACACAATTAAAAAGCGTATCGAATGTTTATACGATGAAGCTCGAGTCTCACGGGTTAAGCAAATGGTGAAAAACAACAAGCCTTAATCTGCGTCATTCAATGCGTCATTTTTCTAACATATCATGTGCCTTATCATTAAATTTCACAAAATTTTCAATAGATCATTGGCCACATGGATTAACACACTTAACGCTTCGTTGATCGGAGACACAGCAAGCGAAAAGCAGAAAACGGACAAAAACAACCTGGCGAAAAGCGACAAAACACGAAAACAAAACAAAGAAAGCGTTGGGTTGCATCCAACCAATGCTTACTTTAACGTCTTTAGCTAGACCATCGCTAACCCGTCAATGCGGCGTTTTGGTAGCAACCATCTTTCTCGACTTGTGGAACCTTTTAAACTTCGCATTCGGATGACCTGCCCGACTATAGGTAGCCCTGAAACTTAGATAAACACTGGAGTTCCGTAGAGTCGAGAAACTTCTCCTTCATGACCTCTTCGATCGGTCGAGTACCTCGTGGGCGGCAGTCATGATCGACAACAATCTTGAACTTTCAGCGTCGGGTTGCTTGATGGCGTCGTGTATAAATTTTGAGGCTCCCATCGTTAACCGCAGCGTGAGTTTCCTTCTACGTCTGTCAGCCTTGCGACCAGTTGCTGAAAAGGTCTACCAGGATTAGCGGTTGTTGTTTGAATTGGAAAATCGAGAATAACAAAGTCGGCGAGGAAAAACAAAATCCGTTCTTACGTCTTCGGCGATACGCTTTGGATATGTGTCGATCGGCCATCCGGTGAAATCTTAAGTCGGCCGTTTTCCTAGGTGTAGCGGTTGAAAATGTTGATGGCATGGATTGATGCTAGCCCCAAATCGCATAAAACATTTGGGAAAATACGCTCGGCGATCTCGCTCTAACGTAAAGCTAGGGATCATACCAACGAGGGCTTCTTTTGCAAGGCGGCTTTGCTTTCTTCGGATGGGAAATTTCTCAAATTCCCAGTTTCTCTTACTTGCAGCGCGTCTTTTAAGAAATTCATGTGGCGGCATGTTTAAGCAGCTTCAAAGAGCAAATTATCTCAACTACAGAAATACTTCTTGAAGCGAGCAAATTCTTCGTCATATTTCGACTTGATGGGCTCGGAAGCGAGATTGGAGGAATATCGTGCAATTAGCTGGGAGGCGTATGCAGTCGTACTCGCATGACCATTTGGGATGGTCGCGAGGAATCTGTGCTGTGGGGTAGAAGACATTTGTTAACCATGCAGGATCCATCTTGGGTGTTTAATTCACCGTACATTGATTATAAACCTAGCGTGCGTCTATATAATTAAATCATGACACGTTGGGGTTTGCGTGTTACGCTTTGGATCATCGAGGTGGAGCAGCGGGATGAGCCCAGTTGAGCAGTCGAGACTCGTGCTTTGACCTTCGGGCGTATCCCGGATACCCCAAACTCCAGCGTCAGTGAGGGTGAGCTATGGAGAATACGCAGGAAAAATCACCAGAGCTCTGCATTTTTCGGCTCTCTCGAGGCTATGAGGGTGGCGAAAATTCTTGCTTGTAATTTGTGAGTGTCTTAGACATTATCTCGTACCTTATATTTATAATGCCTTCCTTAATCCATATGGAATGTTACCGCATAATCTATATGGAATATTACCATAATCATATGGAATATTACCATACACTTAGGATTATTTCCATACTCTTAGGATTATTTCCATACTCTTAGGATTATTTCCATACTCTCAAGATTATTACCATAATCTTATATGGAAAGGATCTATGCATATTCCATAAATATAATTATATCCTTGGGATAAAAGAATAAATCTTGCCTTCGAGAGCATAGGCGCGATTTTCACGATCAGCTTATGGGCTGGATGGGCGGCCGGGGATCAATCACGAGGAATAAAGATGGGCCTCAAATAAATTAATTATCTTATGTTGACCCGAACATAGGGTAATTTATAAACATTCGATCATGCCCTTAGAGAAAGAATGTTGACTACTTTATTAGAAGTTGAGTCGAGGCTTGCACTTAGACATTCTGTCCCGTATTTAAGATATCGAGCGTCCGTTAATCATTTCTATGTCGGCGCTTAGCGATTAATATCCTTATTTCCTTAAGTAGTACCCTCAACCTTATTATTGTCTTGAGCTAACTCCTGCGGGGGTTTGAAATGAATAAACCTTTGGCTCGCAGGGGCATCATCATCTAGCGGATCGGTTACTCGTCTGAGATAACTAGCGTGACATACAAGCCGCCACCGCCCCGATGCGGAGAATCTTGGGTTGGGCCTTATAACCTGTTCATAAGTAAAGTGATGGTGAGAAGCTCGCTACTTAATACCTTATCGAGGTTTAGATTATAAATAAGTCATAGAGATCTTGGTTCTTCCACGATGATCGGAAAAGAACTCGTCTCAACGTGATCCTTGATACGTCGAGAGGCGTACCCTGACATAGGCAACAACTAGATCGAGTCGACTAGCATCTATCGCGGCCTAAGCAGGCAACTGCGTCCTTAAGTCGTCTGATTGTGAAACTTTTATATCTCGTTAAAGCTTGACCATCATACGGACCGTGATCTTCTACACAGTATGATCTAACATATATGAGATAAGGGACCTGAATATATCGATCAAGTATTAAAAGCAGATAGGAGATTGTAATAGTGGTAACGAGAAGCATTGTATGCAAGCTCAACAAAGCGCTTTCGTGTACAAATCCAGACAATCTCCAACATACTAAAGCAAACTTTTAGTATGCCATGTGTCTTTCTACTAGCTATTACAAACAACCATCACTTTCTTCTCAACCTCTGAAGTTTCCTTTCTAAGTGGGTGCCATCAGCCTTGATCGAGTCCTCAACGTGTCCGTCGTAGACTTTGCGGCGAGCTCTTCGTGAATGGATCTGCTAGATTTTCCGTCGTATCGATCTTTTCATCAACCGCGTCGTCTAAATCAACGATTTCTCGTATGACATGGTACTTTCTCTATGTGTTTAGTCGCTTTGGAGATTCGTGGTTCCTTGAGTTTGCCTTTTTGAGTTATCTGATGGCTATGATACTCTTGGGCGAACCGGTCCACGTCTAGATCCATGAGTGGTTCTTGAACCTCTGACCTCATGCAGAAGCCTCGGCGGCTACATGTCGAGCTTCCATGGTAGAGTCATAATGCATCATTGCTTTGCATCGCCGGGATGCGGCTCCTTGAGGTAAACACATGGCAGGAGTTGACTTTCTCATCACGGTCGGCTTGGAAATCCAGTGCAATATAACTTGAGCATTAGACTATACATGGTAAACTACTTTATAATCTGAGTCGCTTTTCGGTGCTTGAGTATATCTTTCTTGCGATCAGATGACTTGTCGGTTAGGCGATATCTGCTACTATACTGGCATGCTTGAGATATGAACCCCTCGTGCATAGCATTCGTCATGAGGCTTCCTCGGCGAGCGTAGAACTTGTCTCATTCCTCTATCTCGCTTTGGGTCATGGGTATTTAGATAAAGGCGGCATATGCGAGAAGGTAGCAATCACTTTCTTGGCGGTCTGCGTACTAAAGCGGTAATCCGCGATATCAATGTAAGGCGCGGAGATAAGCTCGACATTTTCTTCTGCGATCTCGATGACAGCGATCCCGAGAATGTCTGTGCATCTACCAAGTCTTTCATTTGGCCCGTCGGATGACTCTTTCGTCGATATGACTTCGTTGTTGCAACTAGAAAGGATGTCATCTACATAAAGTGCGAAATCACCCACCGTTGACGTCTAACCGATACCTTACTTCGCTAAACGGCGGGTAAATCCATGGGATTTTACCACCGTCAGCGTAAGTTCCGTCGGGAGGCTGCTTAAGTCCGTAAATGGACTGGCTTCTTCGTACTAGATCTACTTGCTTTACCACATAACCTTGGTTCTTTGCGTATAGATGTCTGCGCCCTCAAGGTAGCAGTTTAAGCGGTTTTAACATCCATTGCCAACCTCTAGTTGAGGTAATGCTATGGCTAGAAGAATTACGATGGACTTGAGCATTCTTCTGACGAAAAGTCGTCAAAATCGATGCCCTCAATCTGAGTGTGCCACTTTCGCCACAAGCACGGCACAAAGCGAAACCTACCGTCGAATCTCTTCCTTTTGTATATCCTTCTTCACATGAACTTCGCCGTACGGTGAGTGTCTTTCATATCATCCATGGCGGGTGGACTCCGTTTCTAAGTCCGTAGCGGTGTGCCGTGATCTTGCATCAATATCTTGTATACTTTTCGCTTGTATGTCCATGGGTCGATTATTGCATGTTAAATCTGCTTTGGGACTAAATCCGAAGATTACTTACGAACATAAATCGCTCGGGTTGACGAACAACCTCCACTACTGACAGTTACTGAGCCTGATAGCAGCGGTGGGTGCGGATACTTGTGGTTCTACAACTTGCGCGCTTCTTTGTGTAGGTACCTTTATGCGATCGGTATCTCGGTGGAACTTCGACCGGCGATTTCTTGAAGTATGCTGTGTCGATCCTCACTAGAACTCGACATCTAGTGCGCTGGCCTGTGGTGGTGGAACACGATCATCTTCTAATTCTTGAAGAATGATTTCAACTTTGGACTATGATTTTCATGTAATTTTCTAAAGAATCGAGCATTAGTCTTATAATGACCTTGATCACTTGGGACTATGAATAAACCACCTTCGTTCCTCCAGGATAGCGATAAACGACCTTGCGTCGGATCTAGCCTCCACATCGGCCTTTTGTTCGGCCACGTAATGCTGGGCGCCCCATATCGCTTATGTGGCAAGGCGGAAACGCATGACCCTGACTTCGAGGGTCTTCGGCGGCTTGGGCGGATGCTTAGATTTAGCAGTATGCAGTCTCTGAGGCATCCCGAGCGAAATAAGCGATGTGGCATAACTTCGTCATAGATCTAACCATTTCTAAAGAGTCTGTTCTTCGCTCGACCT